>JAQFVV010006208.1:16146192-16675392 GCA_028023455.1 Epiperipatus broadwayi | reverse complement strand
CAAAAATAAAATTAAAACAATATAATCAATCGATTTTATTTTTTCAAATTACAGAATATTACTTTTAACTTGATTAACTAAAATTGATCAAAACTTAACTTTATTTTTTTTTTAAAAAAATTGATTTTAATTTTTTATTTGGTAACTTCTATTTTTAAGTAATTTCAAAGACAAATTTCACATTATTTTTTAATTATGTAGGACTTAACTTTTTTAAATTTTTTTATTCAAAATCATTAATTATGCAAAAATGATCATTCCGTTTAGCCTTTCAGTCATTATTAGTATTATTCAAATGGAAATCAATTTCCGATAATGCGTTATTTCTTAAATGAATGACTTAAGTTTAGAGCGTACATTCTATATACACCAACACTTACAGACCATGCTTAAAATCAGGGCTTACTCTATTGTGTGCCTGATGTTGTAATCAAATATTCAATTGTACAAATCTATTTAACCCATTGCAGGAGAAAGACAGTGTCTCTTTTTTAACCACCTACGATTAGACAAACGTGACTTATAAATGTAAACTTATTATTATAAAGAGCTGAAAACTTTGAAATTATTCAAACGGAAGTCAATCTCTGATAATGCGCTATTTCTTAAATATTATAAATCTCTGCACACTCTCATCAAAGTTTTTTAAATTCTTATGTAGGTGGTTAAAAATGAGACACTGTCTTTCTTCTGCGTTGTTTTAAATAGATTTGTACAATTGAATAATAACATCAGGCACACAATAGACTCAAGCCCTGATTGAAGCATAGTCTGTAAGAGTTAGTGTGTTTAGAATGTACACTCTAAACCTAAGTGATTCACTTAAGTTTTTTTTAAAATTTTTATTGGTGGGAGAGGGTGCAGAGATTTATAATATTTAAAAAATAGCGCATTATCAGAGATTGACTTCCATTTGAATAATTTCAAAGTTTTCAGCGCTTTGTCATTATTCGTATATAAGTGTTAGCTAATATCACTGAGAAGTTAAAAAAAAATCCAAATTATTTAATAACTGTCTATTGATTTCCTAATGAATAACGTCATCTTAATTATTTTTATGTGGAGGAGTTTGAAGATATCTTTACCATTACAGTGGAAGTTGTTTTATCTATATATATAGACAATTGTATGATAAATAATTTTGGCTAGAAATTATTTTTTATATTTTTAATATCAATATTTAAATACTAATACAAATCTTACAATCTGTTTATACATATATAACCTTCTCTTTTAATCAAAGGAATAAAATGATGCCATATTTTAATTGTTAGTTTTTTTCCAATACTCTGCATATTTGATGAAAAGGTTGCATTGGTGGCCTAGCGGTTAGCATAGCTACCTTCCAAGCAGCTGGCCCGGGTTCGCTTCCCGGTCAAAGCTTTGACATATGGAAAAAAAAGTTTTAATTTATTTATGTTTGTATATTTAAATATCTTACTAAAGTAATATCAATTAGAAAAAAAAAAAAAAATTAGTCCTTTTATAATATTGTTAAAATGCACAATAGTAATATCACAAATGAGATACTACATAATTTATTTTTTCCATTATTTCAATTTGTAACTATTAAAATAACTCTGTTCATCATCGTAACAAATTTTTTTGTTATTGTGGTAGTCTGAAAATTCAACAGTTAAAAGATTTCATAGTGGTTTTCAATTGACATTTAAAAAATATTATAATTTGTCATAGAATATATCTATTGTGCTCAGCTTCATTTTAATATTCAATGTTATACAGTTATCACTTGGCACAAGATAATTTGATTCATGTTTTTAGGATATATCAATAAAACAGAGATGTGTCGAAATTGCCCATCAGTTGTTTATTTAGCTTTAGTTTTCTGATCAGAATGAGTTTTTTTCAAAAAAAATAACTTTCTTTTATTTAATTATCATTGGCCAGCTAGGGCAAAGTTATAAATGTGACAGGCTTGAGAGGTAAAGATTCCTTAATCGATTATTGTCTGAATAAGATATTTAAAATATCTCTAATTTATCAATGGAATGGTACTCCTAAGTTCAATCTCCTACTTGAATGCTTCTCCGAATCAACTAATTCTTGAATTAAAACAGGCAAAACTCTCCATACAGAAGTGCTACTCAGTGCAAGCCAGAATAATCAATGGATGCCAGAAGGCTTGTGCATAAAATCCCTATCTAGTGCCTATTCATCCAATATTTCCAGACTTGCTTCTAGCTTATGGCTTTCATCAGTGAGGAGCTTTGTTTAATTCTTGAATTGGTTGGTTTCAATAAGTATTCAAATTTTAGCAAAATTATACAAAGTATTTATATAGACTGTAAAATTAGAAGTAAATTTTGAAAAATATTTTTATTTTTAGAATTTTTGTTAATTTTAAATATATATATATATATTTGATTAGAGGGTATTTGAACTCAGAAATTCAAGCTCCCTTTAGTCATCCACTCCACATTATATACTCAATACACATGTCTAAGTACATATGAAAAAGATAAATTTATCTCCAATATATGTATTTCGTACTGAACCTGCACTCATCAGTTAGTCCAGATCATTATCTACCATATATATATATTCAGTGCTTGCTTTATATTAAGATAGCAAATATTCAAACTTTAATGGACAGGCCAACAATATTATTGAACTTTAACGGATAGTGAAATTTGTCCATTAAAGTTTGAAGATTTGCTATCTTATAATAAGCAAAGCACTAATTATATATATATGGACCAACTGATGAATGCTGGTTTAGTACGAAATATGTATATTGGAGATCATTTATCTTTTTCACATGTATGTCGTCGTATGTATCGGTTATATAAGATGGAGTGGATCACTAAAGAGAGTTTGAATGTTTGTGTTCAAATACCCTCTAATTACATCTAGCTTAAAGTATATATATATTATACTTGTATAAGCAAAATCAACATTAATATAGAATTGCTTTTGAACTTTAAGTAGGACTCAACTAAAAACAAATATCGCATTATGCCAAAGTTTTAAGACCTATTGCTGGAATCCTTAAAGAATAGGTCCGTACAAAAATAATATTGTTTACTATTTAAATATTACAGAGTTTTTGCTATCTTTTTTTTTTGTCCGAATGGACTAAATCTACTTCCAAATTTTATAATGGTTTTAAAAAAATTAAACTAAATTTCATAACGAAAAATAAATATTTTAGGACAGAAATTTTTTTTATAAAAGATTTTATATTTATGCAATTATAAATATATCTAAGTGTACAATTTAAACACTTACATAGCTATAGCCTTTTGACTTGAATAATATCCACAGAAAAAAATTGTTGAATGTTTTGTATGTATTTTTATAAGCGCCTCTAAACAATAGAAAAGTTATTTCTTAATACTATTCAACGAGTTAGTTTTTAAAGGTTACTAAGTTAGTGTTCTTTTAAGTTTTTATCTGACAATTTACTTATGACAATAACTTTTGTTTGGGTGCCTTTTATTTGTTTATTTTAAAAAAAATAATTACACAGAAATAAAAATATAATTAAAATTTATGTATAATTATTTTATGAAATAAAAACAAGAACAAAATCGTTAACAGACCGGAAAGGAATAAGATAAACTCTTTTAGTTAAATCTGCCACATGGTTAATGGAGTATTGTTTTTCTTTATATTTATATATTTGTTAAACTATTAAAGTCTATGATTAATTTGATTTTAATGAGATATTAATCAAGATATTTATATTTAAACCAAGACATTTTTTTTGCATATTTACTAAAAATATTATTTAATTTTTATTGCAATTGTTTTAAATATTTCCACACCCACTTTAAATATATATACAACCTAGTTTATTTAATTATAGGATAACTAACAAATACTACTTATTTTAATCTTACAGTTAATAAATCTAAAAAAATTGTTTAACAGAATACAATTTTAAGAGTGTTTTACCATTTCATAAAAAATGTCAATAATACACAATAATATCATCATTTGGGATTTGAATCCAGGTCAGACAAACCATTCATTATACATGTTTCTTTTTCTTTCAGATTTTAAACAGGCATAAGATTTTTTATGAAGCAAGCTACATATAATCAACCAGCCAATCTGCCAATGTGATCGATCGATGAATTTCTAGCTAGAAATTAAAACAAAAATAAAAAATGAAAAATTATGTAAATCTTCACCATCAATTTGAAAGCATTTTTTTTTTCTCATCCACTGTTTCTTTTGCAGAGTTGTTAAAAGACATTTTTGCTAATTTGAATTTATATAATACATGTTTTGTAGAAATAAAATTGTATTATAGGAGATTATGTATATATATATATATGGTATACATAAAATAGAAATTCATAACTACATAATACTAGCCAAAACAACAAATTTTACTAAAATTCTTTCACCACCATTGTTTCATCTATCAACAAATAGACCATGGTTGTGGAAGAATTTTAATAAAATTTAGTTGTTCTGGCTAGTATTGTAGTGTTATATGAATTTCTGTTTTATTCTTAATTGCTATTACAGCATTAAACATTATATAATTTTTAATATGATATATATATATATTAGCTATGTGCATTGCAGAACAGAGAAAGTGCATCAATTCTGACGTATAAACAAGCTGGAGTTCAAATCTGAAGCAGGTGAAATTCTTCAAAAGAAACTAATCTGGAGTCAACCTAATTAACTATCCAATATTGGTTATTAAAAGACATTTAGAAATTCTTAGGGTAGAGTTAAAACAAGGATGAATAATTTGAAAATCTTGATGAGTACTTTCATTGTCCATAATGTTCTTTTATGAAAAGTAAATGGAGAGGCTTTTACCTTTCAGAGAATTATTAAAAAAAGGACTATTTTATTGTTTTTGCTATTATCTCTGTGGAAAAGAATAAAAATATATTAAATCCCAAAATTTTGGCTAAAATACATATTTTTTTCTTTTATTCATATATAATTAACAATTATTATATTCTGTATAATAAACTTGGAAATTCTTTTTATTTCTAATTTTTAAACATAATTAAATGTGTTTTCACATACTATAGATAAATAAATTTTGTATTTACATATTCTTTAGGCAATTAAAATAGAAATAAAACACACTAACTCCTTCTTTTTAAAACTTGTTTTTATATGACTATACTCATGTAAAAAAATTTAAAAAATCCAACATTTCCACTATTTTATATAGTCTTTTTCAAGGCACACTTATCTCACTCCCATTTCCTATTACCAACAAACACAACTCAAAGAGAAACAATTTCCTTGAGTTGTGTTTGTTGGTAATAGGAAAAAGGAGTGAGATAAGTGTGCCTTGAAAAAGACTATATAAAATAGTTGAAACGTTGGATTTTTTTATTTTTTTTACATGAGTATAGTCATATAAAAACAAGTTTTAAAAAGGAGTTAGTGTGTTTTATTTCTATTTTGGATATTTATGAACTATTTTGAAAAGAAGAACACTGTGCTTGATATATTAAATTATTTGCAATTAAAATAATTATTTTAATGGCTATGACATTATAATTATTATATAGAATTAAAATTACTAGTACTCAAATAATACAATTAAGAAAGTCTGGTCTCTAATATAAAATGAATACCTTTGATTATGTCTTAACATTAAATTGTATCTTCATAAAAGTCATTAAAATTTATTGAAAATCTCTTTACAAAATAGTGTAAATATATATTTCAACCATTGTAAAAAGTAAATCTTTATACTTGTGGCTTGTCACAATTTATGGAGTGTATATTCGTTAACACATTTCAGAATCGATTTTCAGTTGTGTAGTCTAAAACAAATGTTGGTTAGATTAAAGAATGGAACTGTTGTCATGTAGTGTTTAGAAAAATGATCAATGAAAGACTAAAGATTTCTGTGGCAAAGTCAAATCTCAGCTTGACACTTCTGTTGCTAGACATCACTAAAAGACTTGTAAAGTGATTATATCATCCTATGGAAATGGATCTGCTGGTTTCATGTTCAGATAATACATGATCTTTCAAAAAATTTACTATCTTTTTATCGGATATGAAAAGTGTCACCTGGCTAAAGATTATTTCAGTGTTACATTTAAATGATAATTTAAATAAAATCATAAATAATATCAAATACATAGTGTAAGACAGTTCAACTTATAATATTTGTAAAAATCAACATTATTATGCTTAGTTAATCCTTAAACAGTGTAGTATACTCATAAATCTAAAATGAAATTGGTATACAATCATGTAAAAATTTACTTACATCATAATTTGAAATTGCAAATACCAAGAACTTTTTAAAGAAAAGGTGCAATTGTAATACCCAAGACATGATGAATATTAAAATTAAAAAAAAAAAAATCTTCACACTTTTTGAGAACTTTTTGGTAGTAATTAATTATACCATGCTTCAAACACTCATTGGTGAAGTTAGAAATATCAAAATTAAATATCAGGCTTAGTGCTTTTGAGGTCTTTTTAATCTCATCTTCATAGCTGAAGAGGTAGAAATGTTATGGTGTTTTGGGTAACTTAAATAAACTTGTAGAAAGGATTTTATGTTTGAAAATTTCATTATTATAGATCAAATATAAAAAAATAGAAAATTTCAAGCATAAAGATATCAAAACCAACAGAAAAAAATGTTGACCATAACGAATATAAATATATTTCATAATTCACTTCTAATCATTAAAAATATTTTTTTTATTTTAAATAAATAAAGAAGAATTTGTAGTTTAGAGATTTGTCTTTTCTCCCTACAGTAGGTTTATAACTTTAAATTTTTGCTTATCTAAACTTAAGATGATAAACATTCTGAATTAATGTATAAACCACTAAACATCACATGATCACCATTACCTATGCTTACATAAGCTGACACAGAGGCTAAACTCTCCATATAATAGAACTACAAGTGCAAGCCAGAGTAATCAATGGATGCAAGAAGATTTGTGCATAAAATCCCTGTCTAATGTCTATTCATCCAACATCTTCAGACTAGTTTCAATCCTGTGGCTTTCATCAATGAGGAGCCTTGGATCTGAGTGTGATCCAAGGCTCCTCACTGATGAAAGCCACATGATGGAAACAAGTCTGAGATATTGGATGAGTAGACATTAGATGGGGGTTTATTAACAAACTTTCCAGCATCAATTCATTATTCTGGTTTCCACTGGTGGTGCTACTGTATGGAGAATTTAACCTCTGTGTTAATGAAATAAAATTATTTTCCTACCATTCCAAAGATCTACATTATCAGGATTGTATAATTATGAGATACATAGATCTGGTAATCACCTTTGATTCCTAAAGTTGAAATTTGGTATAGAATTGTGCATTTCTAATACACCTTTAAATTTATTCAGATGTAAACTTTAAAAATTAAATATTTTGCTTTAAAAAGTATTAAAGCACCATGGGTTCATATCTTTAATTGATCAATTGCTAAATAAATAAAGTCAAAATAAGATTTACAATGGTTACTTTGTGATCAAAGGAATGGCAATCAAATAACTTTTGAAGACTCTGGTATACAGATAATCTTCCTATATGTGTATGTTTTAAAATTGATTGAAAAAAAAAATATTTACAAATCAAAAATAATTTTCATGTACTATATGTTTTCATTATGTTATATATATAAAGTAAAACATGCAATATAATATAAAATAAAATATTTTTTCTATAACAGCAATAATTGTGTAAATATATATAATAATAGGAATACGTAAAAGCTGTTTGTGGAAATATTGATATTTGTCCTTTTAAATGTGTTGTAACTGTTTTACAATTTCAATCTACATTGTATACATAGCGACAACGATCTCTTTTATATAAAATTAACTAGAACCTATCAAAACAATAAACTTTCTTTCTTATTGCATTGCCAAATCCATATAATATTAATATCATCTATGTTCTTTATTACTTTTTACAAGGCTTTTTTATAATTCACTATTAACAGTTTTGATTGCCCCAGCTGTCTTCTTCAGAACTTCTACTTATGTAGATTTGGAATTATAAGTAAAAGTTCTGAAGAAGATTGCTGGGGCAATCAAAACTGTCAATAGTGGGTTGTAAAAAAGCATTCTAAAAAGTAATAAAAAACATAGATGATATTAGCAATAATACAATATGTACAAGGAAGAAAACAAACCCTGTATAAATTTATATTTTCATTGTGTTGTAAATATACACTTATACAAGGTTTTATTTTTCTTCCTCATAGATACTGTAGCATGTTATTTTGTAATGCAGACTCTAAATATTTATATTTTATTTCATAGAGGATGTAGCTGAATTTCTTAACTATGGAGGTGTTTTGATATTTTATCTATGTATATGTTGTAATGATAAATAATTCAGAAAATTGACTTCTAAAAATGCTCCACATATTTGGATGACAAAACTACGTATTTAAAGATAATTGGGGAATTGAGGTTGATCTTTATTTAATATTTTTTATGAACTAAGCAAGCCATAAACTGTAACTATAAATAATGGATGAATAATAATAAATCCTTCACTTCTAACTGGCTAAATTTATAAAAGGTGAAATGTATTTTATATCTAAGACTCTTCTGTTACATATGTATATATTTCAAATAAATATACATCAAAATCAAAAGGCATTTTTATTGAATTTAAAATATATTTAGAATAATTAAACAAATAATCCTAGAGTTTCTTTTAATGTAACTATCATATTTTGCCCTTTTATATTAAAATGTTATAATATCTAGTGGCAATTTAATATGGCTAGACAAAAGAAAATATTAGTATATGAGTGTTTAATGTCTCAGGATATATCAAAATGCCATAGTGAATCTAATGTGTGTGACCACATATCAGTGATGTGTCAACCTCATAAAGAAAATATATGAAAAATAAAATTAAACTAACACATTGTGCCTAGTAAAATTTGGAATAAATTTAAATATATGGTATAATGTCAATTGTAAAAAAAAAAGTTTTTTTTTTGGTTTGATTTTATTAATGAATATACTAACCTGGACTCCATTGGACTATGTTGCTATGACAACATATAATATTGTAGAAAGAAATGTCTATTATTAATTGTAGTTTGTAAAAAGTGTGAATTGAATTTATTCATTTTTAAAATGAATGTGTATATAATAAAGTTTATAATAGTAATGAAATTATCATTCATTTTTTATTACATATATTTTTGTTACTGCATTCACAATAGTAGGTAACATGTAATATATCTAAATAATTCATGTATGTTTGTTATTTGCATAATATATTTGAAAAATATCTACAAAAATATATTTCTAGTGTAATATGGTGATGATGTAGTCTGAATTGTTTATTTTATGTTAAAGTAAAATAATACTATAGACATTCCAATATGTAAGTGATGTATATTTTATGTGAAAATAAATCCTAAAATATTTATTTTTATTTGTCATTATTTTGTGTAATAAGATTTTTATTTATGAGAAAGTGGTTGAAGTTGACCAGAGAGTTAGTACAGAGCATTGCTATAGTTTCTCTTACAACAATAAAAAAAGTTTATAAATAGAACTAAGCAGATTAAATGAGCTCTCTTTTATCTTGGCTTATAGTAGAAGCAAATCTGAGTTCCTTCACATAATTTTTTTTTGCTTGTTTTTAAAAGTAGTGATTATAAAATGAATAGAATAATGGAGTGAAAGCAAAAATGTTCATTCATTGGGTTGACAGTATTATCAGATTTGTAAGAGGTAACAGTTTATTAAAAATATGAAAATTAATTTTTAGTGTTTAAAAAAAACACCAGAAAATTTCTTTGTTTTAAAAATGGATATTATCTACTTTTCAATGATGAAGTCTAAATGCTAACAACAGAGAAATATACACAGAGATTATGTTCAATTGCTCCTATAATTTGATGAGCTTGTTAGATTATTTATACATAAAATAGAAATTGCTTCAATTTCCATGCATTGTCATGGATGAAACTAGCATCTGTTCACTTGTGATGTTTTATGAATTAAATACTTGCTAAATGAAAGGATATTTACATTTCATCATCATGAATATAAATTAGTGTTTGCACACTTATAACATTATGTAGATATACTAGATGAAAAAAAAAATTTGCTTATATAGTAAGTATTGGAATTAATAAAATGTACTTCAAATCCAATAGCTTTCCATGATATTTCTGCTTTTTCTGGAATATAAAAATATCACCAGATTGCAGTTTAAAAAATAGACATTAGTACTATTGTACTATTTTGAAAACGCATATTTAAAGACTTCCTTGGGTCATTTACTTATATTTATCATTATTATTGCTATATTTTATTTTTTTCATTTAAAATATATAGTATTTATTGATTCAAATAGTACTATAATTTTAGGTTAAGTAATGATCTGTTTATATACTTAAATATAAGAGAATTATGTCTTTTTTTAGTTTGAATTTATATTTTGCAGCATAATAATTCTTTTAATTTAAAATATTCTTTTTTTATTTATTAATTATAAATTAACTTTAGGTATATCACTTAGATTAAGAGTTCAAAAGGATTATTTTGTAATAAATATTTATTTTATTTAATTCTCTTAAACTTATATTAATAAATAAGTAGATTAATTATAAACAGAGCAAAACTCTCCATACAGTATTGCCACCTGTGCTAAACATAGTAATCAATGGATGCCAGAAGGCTTGTTTAGCACAGGTGGCAATACTGTATGGAGAGTTTTGCTCTGTTTATCAACAATTAATGTGCTAGTATAGGAAATGTGATCATGTGATGCTTAATGGTTTAGATTCATTATACATATATATATATTTCAATTAACTATATTTTTGTATGAAGCATAAAAAGAAAATATATCTTGAACTCTTATATTTCAGAAAGTATAAACATTCTACAACATATTTGTATTACATAAACATATGTGTTTTGTATTTAGTATCCAATAGGTGGAGATTAATGTGCAGTCACCTATTTAAACATGAAGTTAATGTCAATTGAAAACCTATTGCATAAAGCATAATTGGATTATATGTATATATTTTGAATGTCCATTTTCCATATATATATAGATATTGATTTTAATTTATATCCATTTGTTAATAAATTTTGAAGTAATTTAAAATGAGTAACCTTGCTTGATTGTCATTCAATTTTACAATGCAAATTTATTGGTTTACCATATTTCGATAAGACAATATTCACTAATTCAATATACCACATAATTCATTAAAAGTAGTTACAAAAGAATTCAGAAATCAAAATGCAAGGTGGATAAGAGAGTATAATTACATATTTTATTTGTATTGAATTTAATGTTTCTGACCATGTATAGATTTTATACAGCAATAAATTAAGTGATTTTCCATTTTTAAATATTTAATAAGTAATTAGAAGCTTATTGTAATTATTTTATTAGCAACAAGTAACAGCTATATTAGGATAGAAATTATATCTGAATTGATGTGATAACTGATAAAGTTACAAATATGATGATTATTGAAGGTGAGTAAAGGCAGTTAGAATTAAAGATTCAAGTATTTTATTTTAAATCATTATTGATTAAACTGAATATTATATTAAGTTAATATACAGCCACAAAGATTGTAATCTTATTTAGTTATAGAGCTGATAATAATAATATATTTTATTCTAATACAAATTAGAGTGATTTGCTTTAATTATATTTAAAATTCATTAGTGTTGTTCATAAATTTAGTTTAAATATTAAATTTTAATATTAATATTTGATTAGAATAAACTCTAATAATTTTTTACATGCTTTGACAGTTGTAATCTAAAGTTTTAATAACATAGCTTTCTTAAACTGAACAGTATTAATAGGATGTGATTCATCAATTGTGTTTGAGTAAGCATCAAATAGGAATCTATCATTTATTTTATGTATTGCTATGATTGGATATTGAAAAAAGTCATTTAATAGATTGATTTTATAATATTTTAAGTTAATGAAAATATAAAGACATGTTAGGTTAATTGATTTTGTACTATTGTTAAGTATTTAATCTTATTATAATTGACTTAGTTATTAAGAGCATAATGATATTAGTGGAATAGTGCAGCTGAGTTAGTATTACATTTGATTTGATTTAGTTGTAATTAGAAATCAATTATTGAGTTATATATTTAATTAGATATTATTGATATTGTAAATCTGTAGAGTATATTAACATTATTATTCCAGCCATTCATGAATTATTTTATTTAAATAAATATGAATAACATTTAACTTTATATATATATATATATATATATAAAGTTAAATTTATATATACATATATATATATATATATATATATATATGTCAAAGTGTTGACTTGGTAGCAAACCTGAGCCAGCTGTTTGGAAGGCAGCTATGCTGACCGCTATTTAACTTTTTGCATAAGTTTATATTATTACAAACAGCATTTGATTCATAAGGAATATTAAGGTTTATCTGTCTAATTCTTTATCATTATTTTTATCATATTTTATAATAGGTATAGATTGTTATTTATGAGATAGTGATCTTTAGTTTTATTGCTTTATATTCAATCTATTGCAAATAATGTTTATAGATTAGAGTAGCTTGCAGTAGTGTTTTCATTACTTTTCTACCCATTCTAAATGCTACTGAATCTGAGATTACAACAAAGATTATTATCATTGTTTTATTAACTTAACTGTTATATTGTTACTCATTCATTGACATTCATTTTACCTTAGTTTATTAATTTCATTCTCTTACAAATGATAATACAGTTCATAGGCATTATTAAATTAGGATTTTTCTTCCTTGGTTCATATTTTTATTCTGTTACAAATGGTGATGAATAATTAGGCTATGACTCCGGATACAATATGACCCATAACTGTATTATATTATAAATGGTGTTCAACTTTACATTTTTATTCAGTTGCAAATGGTGGCCAACGATTTAACTTTATTTTTATTCTGATTATGTTAATGTTTTTACTTCCCATGGGCATTATAGTTATCCAGTTATAAATAACTCCCAAATCTGTGAGGCATTAAAAGGAGAGCATACCCTCATTTTTATTCTGCTACAAACGGTTCAACCAACTAAGGGCTTGATCAAAGACCAAAATCAGAGAGGTTAGAGTCGCATACTTATTGATAGAGAAACTTGAAATTATATCTTGTACATATTAATAATATTTTAAAAGCAATCGTAATATTTTATACAGTTAAAAAAAGAAATTTAGTTATTGGCATTCTCTCACAATTTTTTTATCGATAATTGGAAGGTTGAATGGACAAGTATGTTATATCAAATGATAATAAAATTTTAAAGTATTGTCATAATTTGTTTTGATTAAAGAGAATATATTATTTTTGCTATAAAAACATAAGCAGATATAGAACACAATAGAGTTAGAACATTATTAAAACATGAAGGTGTTATTCAGGAATGTTTAAGGGAATGATGGAAGAGATGAAGATTCAAATTAGAGATAACTGAATAATAAATTCGGAGAAATGAATAATAAATTTGAGGTTCAAGATAAAGAAATAAATATTAAATTTGAGATTCAAAATACAGCAATGAATAATAAATTTGAAATTCATAGTAGAGAAGATACAGAATTAAGAAAAGAATTGAATAATTAGTTTAAGGCCCAAATTAAAGAATTAAAAGAAGATATCACAGAATTAAAGGTAAAGTCAGGGCAATTCAATAATAAGGTAGACTCGTTTAAAATTGAGTTAAATGCTA
Organism: Epiperipatus broadwayi; assembly: GCA_028023455.1. NCBI lineage: Eukaryota > Metazoa > Onychophora > Udeonychophora > Euonychophora > Peripatidae > Epiperipatus > Epiperipatus broadwayi. Next base: position 16,661,693 of record JAQFVV010006208.1, on the reverse strand, counting down.
TGAATGTGAGATTTGAAGAATTCAAATACAATTTGAATTTGAAATTAAGAGAATCTGATATGTGACAGCAAAATCAATTGGATAGGTCACAAAAAAGGTTAGAAGTCAGATTTGAAAATTTAAATAGTGAAATTACAACATTTAAAGTTGAACATGAAAAGTTGGAGAAAATATATATGAAATTTGAAAAAGGTTACAAAGGTGATCAGGAAATATCAATATTAGAAGTAAATAATATTAAAATAGATTTGAAAGATATACAAAATCACATGAAAGTAGAATATAAAGATGTATATAAAAACAATAAAGTTAATAATGAAATAAAGAAGTTGCTAAAAATATGCAAAGAAATGCAGGGTGATTTAATGGGAATGCAAGAAGAATTAAACAGTATAGAGAGAATAAAATCAGGAGGATTATATCATTTAAGGAAGAGTTTAGATAATTACCAATTGCCTTTAAAGTAATTTGAAAGCTGTAATAAAAGGAAGGAATAAATATACTGTGAGATCAAAGACAATAATACATTTCTAGAACAAGAGATATATAAATATTTTAACATTAGAAGATAGGATGCTAGGAATGAAAAATATGCAAAACTCCCCATACAGTAGTGCCACCCTGTGCCAACCAGAGTAATCAATGGATGCCAGAGGGCTTGTGCATAAAATCCCCATCTAGTGCCTACTCATCTAATGTTCCCAGACTAGTTTCTGGCTTGTGGTCTTCATCAGTGAAGAGCCTTGGATCTGAGATCACTGCATCTAGATCTTAAGATGAGAATGAAATTGAAAACACAATATTTTCAATCTAAGCTCAATAGCTTATATAGTCATATGGGTCTGAACTAGTTGGGATTTTATGCACAAGCCTTTTGGCATCCATTGATTACTCTAGTTGGCACAGGGTGGCACTACTGTATGGAGAGTTTTGCCTATTTAATAACAGTTGTGCTAGCATAAGAGATGGTGATCATGTGATGTTTAATGAAGAATACCCTTGGCCAACATACTGATAATTATATCAATGGAGTATATAAACATGCATGTTCAGATGATAACTCCTAAGTAAAATTGATTTTGATGAGGAGAATAGTAAACAGATACATAGTTCAGAGAAAGTTAATGATGAAAGAATGAATCTCAACATAGCTAAATTTATACACCTTAAAGCTTGTAAAGGAAAACATGATGAGAATCTCATAGATTATTTAATTGCATTAGAAGAGCTGTTCTCATTAAGTCATTTAAGTGAGATTGAGAAACAATTTATAGCAAGTAACCACCTTAATGTTATCAACCAAACATTGGTGGGAATCATTGTATAACAAACCCGAAACATATGGGAATTTTAAGTACATCCTGTTGAATAGATTTTTTTTTTTGGGGGGGGAGAGACAAGCAGGACAACATGAAATATCAGATTAGTCAGGACAAGTATAATCCTAATAAAGGCATATATATTCAATTCGTCTGAATGCAGGTACTTAGAGTGAAAATGATGACCATATTTTCATTATTGGAAAACCAAATAGTTAAGATAATCAAGAGAAACTTGCTAAGTTGCTACTGACAGACATACAGTTGAAAAAATATCAGAAATACCCAGAGTGCTTGAGGCAAGCAAGATACCTGTAGAAAATAATCATAAGCATAAGAACAGTCATGCATATAATGCTTCCCCTATTAAATTTTGTAGGGATAAAAGAAATGGAGACAATAGAGTAAATAAATTTTATGTGAATAATAAGAATCTTCAGATTCTTCCATATGTAAATAGCAGTAAAAGTAATCATAAAAGTTATGATAAAGTAGAAAAGGGTGTGTGCACAGCAGGAAGTTATATCACAGAATACTTGGGGCTAGACCTAAAAATAGGATTTTAAATTAAAACTGGCCTCATTAGAACATTCTCACTGTGGGAGCCTAATAGCATCATAAGTTTTGGGAGCAGCAATATTATTAATTATTTAACCTCACTGAATTTTGAAATTGATGCTGATGATTATGATAGAGCAATAGAAGGCTATGCAAATAACATTTGTCCAGAAATATATTAGTGAAGACTTTACTGGATTCAGGTAGCCAAATTTTGATTATATAAAAATGATTGTATGTTAAACTTACTCAAGTAGATTTTGGAATCCCATGATACCATTGAGATGAACTCAGTTACTATAGCCAATGGTAATAAGGCAAATTTTTTTGCACAACAGGTGTGGTTAGGTGTTAGGATTAGTTCAATAACCGTATAGCAAATAATTTTTTCTTGTCTGGACATATTCATGATGCTATAATAGAAACTGATTTCATGAATTGGTTTGGATGTATTTTTATTGTGTTAATTAAGAATTGATTTTAAAAGGAGAAAGATGTAAGTTTAGTAAAGAGGTAGCAACTGGTCAAAATTTCAATTTATTAGCCACCTGAAATAATTCTATAGGGTTTGATTTACAAATAAAAATTATGTGAAATTACTGAGTTGAAGACTTTAAGGAAAGGTTTTTCCAGTTACTATGTAGATATAAGGATGTATTTTCTGAGAGACCTGGTGTGAGAAAGTAATAAGTACATAGGATATGCTTAAAGACTATAGTTCTTTTCAATGTAAAAGCTATCCTATCCCTCACAGTACAAAGCTAAGGTACAGAAGCAGCTCATTCAAATGGTCAAGTGGAAAACCTTTCAGCAAATGTCCCTCAAAAAATAAGTCCATTGGTGGTCATAATGCAAAACAATGAATCTGCATGTATTTGTTTAGATGTGAGGTTCTTGAATCAATTAACAATTCTAAAACATGATGCCCCTTGTACTGTGCAAAAGGTCTTTTCTACATTTGTCTTAACAGCTAGTTATTGGAAGATATACTTGCATGGTGATGATCAGAACTATACTGCATTTAAATATGAGGGATACTTAAATGTTATAGAAAGAAAGCCTTTTGAATTTGTATACATTGGAGCTGGTCTCCTCGCATGTTTGGATAATGCATTATCTGCTGAAATCAAAGGCATTATAACAAAATATGTGGATGATGTTGTAATCACTTTGAAGAACATCTTGGAGCACTTTTATCATCTAAATATATTTTAAAAGCCTGTGAAGAAAAACATATAGGAATAAATTAAAAAAAGAGTAGAATAGCTGTTAAGAAAATAGCTTTTTGGGGGCACATTGTAGGATCTGATGGGAACAAACTGCATCCTGATAAAATTAAATCCATTCAGAAATTTTTCTGCTCTGGAGAAATTCTTTCCTTGGTGTTTGCAATTTTTCCATAGGTTCTATAAAATTTTGATATCATTTATTTATCAAAATTGTTAAGGAAATATGAGAAATGGAAATCAAATTTTTAAATACTGTTATATTATTCTAATTTCCAAAAAATATTTTATGTGGAAACAGATAGTAGTGGGTATGATCTAAGAGTAGTTTTATTTCAGTTGGACAAGGAAAAGAAACTCCATGTTTTTTATTTCTTGAGTAGTTTGTTAAAAGGTGCAGAATTGTCCTATACCTGCACAGACAAAGAAGCCTTTGCTGTCATAATGACTTTTCAGAAGCTCCAAAATATCTACTTGGGTCTGAAATAATAGTTATTGCAGATCACTAGAATGTAGAGTTTATAAATCAGAGCTATTTGAATAATGAAACACTGGTTAGGCGTAGTTTATTCCTTCAGCAATTAATTATTGGAAACAGTATTGTAAAGGAAAGAGTAATATTATATCAGATACTCTAAGTAGGAATCATGTCAAAATACACCCGTCATATAAGTATAGATAATATTTCACCATAAGGATTTAAAAACTTATTAGCTTTATAACTGCAAGATTCAAAATTGGATACCATTATTCAATATTTGAAAAAAAAAAGGATAGAATGATTAAAAGTAAAGTGATATTAAGTATAGGTTAATTCAAAATTTGTTACTTTATAAAATTTAGGATAAATCATGGGCAATCGTATATCTCAAATCCGCTAATTTATTATGTGTATTGTGTTTATGGGCACTACAGTCCCAGAATGGTAGAATACATTGTGCACAGGCCATTGTGATTGGCCTGGACTGTATGCATCAATAGTGAAAAGGCTCAAATATTGTAAAATATGTATAAAATTAAAAAATGCTAACAAATTGTATGCTGGTACATTATAGACAATTTTACCTATGGGAAATTTTACCTAGTTGTCCCAATGATCTTTAAGCCAGATTTCTATGAATTTTTACCATTGTTCAAGAAGTTTAAATTTATTTTGGTCACTTACAATGTTTTTATAAACTCAGGGGGCATATCCGGTGACTAAAACCAGAACTAGTTATGTATTAAACCATTAAACATTACATGATCACCATAACTGTTATTAAAACAGGCAAAATTCTCCATACAGTACTGCCATTCAGTGCAAACAGAGTAATCAATATATGCCAGAAGGTTTGTGCATAAAATCCCTATTTATGGCCTACTCATCCAATATCCACAGACTAGTTTCTAGCTTGTGGCTTTCATTAGTGAGGAGCTTTGGATCTAAGAGCACTGCACCTAAATCTTAGGATCTAATGCAACCCTCCAGCAGTCACCTTCTATCTCTACTTAACTACAAAGCTATGAGTCTAAAATTGAAAACAATAATATTTTCAACCCAAGTTTATTAGCTTATATAGTCATATAAGTCTGAACTCAGTTCAGTACCCATACATTTTGGTTTCTTTAGTTCTTCAATAACCATAGCCACCACTATCCTATTAATTAGTCTGGGGATATTGGATGAGTAGGCACTAGATAGAGATTTTATGCACAAGCCTTCTGGAATCCATTGATTACTCTAGCTTGCACTCAGTGGCTCTACTGTATGGAGAGTTTGCCTGTTTTAAAAATGACAGTTATGAGCAAGCATAAGAAATGGTGATCATGTGATGGTTAGTGGTTTAATACAAATCCTGCCTAACATGATAGTGGTGGCTATGGTTATTAAAGAACCAAAGACACCAAACATATGGATACTGAACTGAGTTCAGACCTATATGACTATGTAAGCTAATAAGCTTAGATTGAAAACATTATTGTGTTTTCAATTTGACTCATAGTTTTGTAGTTAAGTGGAGATAAAAAGGTGACTGCTGGAGGGTTGCATTAAGCCCTAAGATCTAGGTGCAGTACTCTCGGATCCAAAGCTTCTCACTGATGAAAGCCACAAGCTAGAAAATAGTCTGGGGATATTGGATGAGTAGGCACTAGATAGGGATTTTATGCTCAAACCTTCTGGAATCCATTGATTACTCTGGATTGCATTGAGTGGCATTTTAAAACTAGAAATGTAATAGATGTTTACAGGAATTGCAGTTTGTAATGCTAAAGAAGCCTAGGACTATTTTGAAAGATCATGCTATCTCATTCCTGTCTAAGGAGGAAAATGTTGAATTGAATGAAAGAATATAAAACATTTTTTTGTTCAATTAGGAACCCACAGTCTGACCTGTATGAAAGAGTTGTGCATCAGTTGGGTATATTGTTTAGGGTATATTTAGAAAACAACCACCGAAACTGGGTAAATAAGATGAATGATGTGGTTTATTATATTAATATAACCCAAAATGAGTCAACTAAATTTAACCCAATGTATCTGCACATAAGATAGAGGGATCCTATGTTAATTACGAATCTATTACCTACTATATCTAAAGAAGAGATTAGCTGTGATAGTGATCTGATCTATCACTGACTACGAAAATTTGAGAGAAAGGGGCAAAAAAGAATTGGCCAAGCCTCTCATAAGCCTTGTGAATTGAAAGTAGGAGATTTTGTAGATGTAAAGACTCCTCAAATCAATGACCCACAAAAATATAGATTTAAAAAGTTTTTTAAACATATATGAAGAATCATTCCAAATAAAGAGAAAAGTAGAGAATCATTTCTCTTAGAAACCACTGAAGATGAAAATGATACCTTCAATGCCTGGAGTTTAAAGCCAGTAACACACCTGAATAAATCTTAAAACATTACATGATCACTATCTTCCATGCTTGCTCATAACTGTTGTTAAAATAGGCAAAACTCTCTCCATAAGTAGTGCCACTCCAAACAAGACAGAGTCATCCATTGATTACTCTGTCTTGCTTAGAGTGGCACTACTGTATGTAGAGAGTTTTGCCTATTTTATACCTGAATAAACATGATAAAAAATTTAGAATATAACTTATCTTATAATATAAAAAATGTTGCTTTAGTGTTTGAACTTGCACCCTATATTAGTGATGATAATATGACTGTATATATTTAAAAATAAAAAAATGTGAGATATTTGTTTGTAATTTTGGATACGATTTAAATATAATCTGTTAAACAAAAGGCATTTATGGGATAGTAATGTATTGGTATTATTTTTTTGTTGTGAAAATACTTGTTACCAGAAATAAATAATTAATGATAAAAATATAGTATTATACAAGATAAATACCATGAGATGTGGTAGGAAGAGGAAATGATTTTTTAAATATTTATGTTTTGACCTCTTTATGTATTATTTTGAAGAGTTGTGTAATCCTAAAGAGATGAATATTTTAAAATCATTTAAAAGAAGTGATGTATATTATAACGATCTGATGGAATGGAGTCTTACCGTATCTGCTGTACAGAGTACCACTAGGCTATTAGAACCTAGAAAATTTATAGAGTAGGCAGATATGCACTGTTAAGATCTTATTTTACATATATTTTTATTCCGACCGTTAGCCCAGTGCAACTAGCTCAGTGAGACACAGAGATTTATAAAATATACATTCTTATCAGAAAATATTTTAAATATTAAAAAAATATAAAATAAACCATTGCCAGTAATTAACACACAAACATTTATTTACACACATATATATTTTGAATCATTTTTAGAATCACTTTTACTTTAAAATTTAACTTACATTTTAACTTTTGCTTTTAGAATTCAATTTATGTTTAAACCTTTATTTTCTAAGTTCGCACAGATGATTTTAATATTTATTAGAGTGTTGAGTATGAATAGGCTGCATAGATTTGCATTTGAAAAGAAAATATTCTATTCCTGATTTAACCTTAGGCCAAAAGTTCGCAGCCAAACCAACGTCAATCCATCTGATATATCGATGTATTCAATGCAGTATGAATATGAGAGCCCAAATATCATACTGTCAGGAATATACATCTGAACAGCATGGTTAAGAAGACATTGTTTCTCGTCCAGTACAGGAATGTCACATCTGTCTGGCAAGTAGAACAATAAAAAAGAACAACTCCATAGGAAGAGATTGCGGTCCTTTATGCCGACTTACAATCCCATTCCATAAGCAAAAAGAGTGTGTGTGGCATATGATAAGATCCTGCACATAGTGAACCTCATACTACATCTACTAATTACACCAATATATCCAATCCATTGACCCAATTTAACTACAAAACAAATAACCTAAGATTAATCCTCCCTTAACATAACATAACATTACAAATCTATGCAGTCATTCATGCCTGACTTAAATTTAACATTTATTAAGTTTAGTTTAACAGAAAAAAAAATCATCATAAAAACTTAAAAGAACAACAACAAAAAAAATTAATGGAAATGATTTAACAAATAATGCATTCAATAAAAAGAATTAATAAATAATTTAGTTTGGTCAGATAGGAAATACTATTGCTATAATTTCTGAAAGGTTTAGAATTTAGAGTTTGTTTTGAAAATGTTCATAAAGTTCTTACGATTTTTAAAATGTTCATCTTTATCCGTTGCTTGCCATTTGGGATCCAGTGTTAATTCCCCTGAAGTCACGAGGAGATCAGAGTGCACTTAGACATTGGTCCTTTATTGTAGCTGGCATTTTATTGCTGGGCCCAGATATCTTATAGTCCGCAATATGGGAACTGAAGGAATTGAAAATGCGTCTTTCAATCCCTTCACCTCCAATTCTCCGACTTAACACATCTCTGTCTTCTCTTAATTAATATTTTTTATTTCCAAAATTTTTCCTTTTATTGCAAACTTTTGGATCCAGTGGACATTTCATCATGATGATGATGATCTTTTCATTCTGGTCTGTTTGCTGAGGGATTTCTTTTATTGGCTATTAGTTTCTATTGTTTTTTCTCCTATCTGACCTTTGCTTATACATTTTGAAATGCCCAAGGGCTAGTTTACTTTTACTAATTAAAATAACCATTTCCATTTTATACAATAGAATTAATTAAATTATTTTACAAACTTAAAGATATATTTTTATCTCTAAATCTTTTTAAGGTTTTTGCTTTTAAAATACTTTTTCTCTTTTTAATAAAGTTTTATTTTAATAATTTTTTCAACTGTGTGATTTTATATATATACGGTTTAATTGACTTTAAACTTTCAATTTTTATGTCTTAAAAAAAAGATGTTTTTTATATGCAAATTTTTCAATGTCTCAATTTTTAAAAAAAAATAATGTAATGGCATATGTGCCCATTACATGTCAGTAAACTTGCTTAAAAAAAAAATAAACAAAAAAAATATTTTACTTAGGGTTAGTAATTATGGTACATGATTAACAAAGACATTTACAAAAACATTCGGTTAGTAATTTTTACATAAAGACTATATACAAAAAAAAAATGTTGACTATCGTTTTCCTAAGGACCATCTACATTTACGCCTGGCCTCCTCCCCCCCCCAAGAATTCTATTTTGTCTATATTTTATTTCTAACAAACGGCACGACAAGCAAATTATATAAATTATTTATTTAAGAAGGTTGCATTGAGATAAATATGTTTTAAGAAATAATGGGTTTATACGTGTATATTTGCAGCACAATTATAAATACCACCAACTTATTTATGACTGATTGAAATGCTTACATAGGGTTACACTGAAGTAAATTCCCAAAAAGTCCTCATTGTAAGGTACCACATTTACAATCATAAACTTATGTGGCTGTGCATGCCTATACACATTAAAAAAAAATGAAACATATTAATTGCAACCTTTTGACTTTTTTTTTTTAAAAAAAATTAGTTTTAAAATATTAATATCTTCTCTTTCTTGTTTTTAATATATGTGCTATTTCTTTCTGGCAGTGCTTTTATAAGATTTAAAGTATACAGTTTTATGTAAATAGATAAAAATATTTCATTTTGAAAAAAAATTACTCAGGGTTCTCGTGGTTTATTAAACATCAGCTCATGTTGGAAGTCCAATTATAATGATCGGGGTTTGGAGATCTTTTCAGTCTTACCGCCAATTATAACAATCGGGGTTTGGAGATCAATTGAGTCTTACTGTATCTACACTACAGAGTGCCATTAGGCTACTTGAACCTAGAAAATTTATAGAGTAAGCAGATATGCACTGTTAAGATCTTATTTTACATATATTTTTATTCCGACCATTAGCCCAGTGCCACTAGCTCAGTGAGACGCAGAGATTTATAAAATATAGATTCTTATCAGAAAATATTTTAAATATTAAAAAAATATAAAATAAGCCACTGCCAGTAATTAACACATAAACATTTATTTACACACATATATATTTTGAATCATTTTTAGAATCACTTTTACTTTAAAATTTAACTTACATTTTAACTTTGCTTTTTAAAATTTAATTAATGTTTAAACCTTTATTTTCTAAGTTTGCACAGATGAGTTTAATATTTATTAGAGTGCCAAGTATGAATAGACTACATAGATTTGCATTTGATTAGAAAATATTCTATCCCTGATTTAACCTTAGGCCAAAAGTTCACAGCCAAACCAACGTCAATCCATCTGATATACCGATGTATTCAATGCGGTATGAATACGACAGCACAAATATCCTACTGTCAGGAATGTACATCTGAACAGCATGGTTAAGAAGACATTGTTTCTCATCCAGTACAGGAATTTCACATCTGTCTGGCAAGAAGAACAATAAAAAAAAAACTCCATAGGAAGGAATTGCGGTCCTTTTTGTCGACTTACGATCCCATTCCATGCGCAAAAAGGGGGTGTGCGGCATATGATAAGATCCTGCATGTAGCGAACCTCATACTACATCCACTAATTACACCAATATTTCCAATCCATTGACCCAATTTAACTATGAAACAAATAACCTAAGATTAACCTTTCCTTAAACTAACATAACATTACGAATCTATGCAGCCATTCATGCCCGACTTAAATTTAACATTTATTAAGTTTAGTTTAACAGAAAAAAAATAAAAATCATCATAAAAACTTAAAAGAACAATAACAAAAAAATTAATGGAAATGATTTAACAAACAAATAATACATTCAATAAAAAGAATTAATAAATAATTTAGTTTGGTCAGATAGGAAATACTATTGCTATAATTTCTGAAAGGTTTAGAATTTAGAGTTTCTTTTGAAAATGTTATGATTTTTAAAATGTTCATCTTTATCTGTTGCTTGCCATTTGGGATCCAGTGTTAATTCCTTTGAAGTCATGAGGAGATCAGAGTGCACTTAGACCTTGGTCCTTTATTGTAGCTGGTATTTTATTGCTGGGCCCAGATGTCTTATAATCCGCAATATGGGAAAACAATGTTTCATTTTTTTTAACAACTGAAGGAATTGAAAGTGCATCTTTCAATCCCTTCACCTCCAACTCTCTGACTTAACACAATTCTGTCTTCTCTTAATTAATCTTTTTTCCAAAATTTTTCCTTTTATTACAAACTTTTGGATCCAGTGGACATTTCGTCATGACGATGATGATCTTTTCATTCTGGTCTGTTTCCTGAGGGATTTCTTTTATTGGCTATTAGCTTCTATTGTTTTTCTCCTATCTGACCTTTGCTTATACATTTTGAAATGCCCAAGGGCTAGTTTACTTTTACTAATTAAAATAATCATTTCCATTTTATACAATAGAATTAATTAAATTATTTTACAAACTTAAAGATATATTTTTATCTCTAAATCTTTTTAAGTTTTTACTTTTAAAATACTTTTTCTCTTTTTAATAAAGTTTTATTTTAATAATTTTTTCATCTGTGCGATTTTATATATATACGGTTTAAATGACTTTTAACTTTCAATTTTTATGTCTTAAAAAAAAAGTTTTTTATATGCGAACTTTTCAATGTCTCAATTTTTAAAAAAAATTAATGTAACGGCGTATGTGCCCATTACAATATATATATATATATAAATATTTACATACTAGTACAAATATGATACATGATAAAGACCTACAGTTATTACGTGTTAGTTAGTAATAGTTGGTCTCAAATAAATTTTAGTAGGAGTACTGAATAATTTGCTTTGTGAGTAAAACCTTTGGAACATAAGTTTATCTTCAAAGTTAATTAATGAAGATGATCTTAAAAGGAATACTATATATAAAAAATAAGTTGAAAATGCATTATATGAAAGAAACTTTATTAATGTTTTGGTGGCATCTATGATGTAAATCTTTATCCCAAACCAAACTCAAATTTAAATCCTATTTAAAAAAACCATTATTACATATCCTATCTTCAAAATTGTAAATGCTTTTTAAATGTCTGTATGCCTTTTAGTTATAAAATTACAAAAAAATTACAAAGCTTGTTAAGAGTTTGTTTAGCAAGCTCTATATATAACATTTGCAAACACAAGCTTACATCTGATTTGATTTTTTTTTTTGTATTTTTATTTTTTTCTATGATGGTTGTGGCGATTTTATATTGCTAAAGTTATTAATATATGGTGTATCTGAACTTAGTTCAGTCCCATATGGCTATTTAAGTTAGATAGCTGGATTGGAAGACATATGGATGTTTGAAAAATTTCAGAGTTTCTACTTAATAGTTATATATTAGATAAAGTGCTGGGTTTGTCCTGGTATTTTCGATCTAATGATTGAATATCCTAGCCCCTCATTGACAACTTCAGTAGCAGAAACCGGTCTGAGGTTGGGGGGTATTCTACAAAGCTTGTTATGAGTTTGATTTGTGAGCTCTATATATACAATAGTCTTTTAGTTACATAATTCGCCTACAATTTTTGTATTAATTATACTGTTGGTATTAATTTTCTCATTAAAATCAAAGATGTCTTCTCATCTTGCTATAATATGCAGAAAAATTTCCAGAATTTTGGGCACTACCATCTTAATCTTACTAAGAGATTTCAGATGTACAAACAGTATGATGTGAATTTAATGATTATTATTATCTTAACTATAGATATATTTCTAAGCCTTTTATTAAATAGAAATAAAGGCTATTTGTTCCAGGACTAATTATATTTTTTTGAAATATCTCCATTGATATTAAGGAAATTTTATTGACAAATAAATTTATCTAATTAATGCCATCATTATTTAATAACCTTTGGATTTTTTCAATGTGTTTTTTGTCTATAATTAATCCACATCTTGCTATTATTAATTAATGTAGCGCATTTTAAAAATATGATTGTATGTGTGTTTTTAACCATGTATAATATTCTATTCAATTTTAAACAGGATTTTTGGTCGTAAACCTTAAAAAATACAATGAGAGAATGCATAATTTTAAAGTAAATTGTCAATTCAAATAAAAATTATCAATCCTATATTTTGATATTATAAAATAAAAAGCAATACATGCAAAATAACAAAATAATATAAATTAAATGATTATTATTCCAAAATTGATTCTAAGTCTGCCTTTGATCTTGTTAAGTAGATTCACCAGCTGTTATTTTGCCTCTATCGAGTCGAGTCTTATATTTTATAATTTATAATAATATTTATATTAATAGGTGTAAGAACTAGTATTAAATAAAAACATTATTATGTACATCTTAGTATTTTTTCTTTACACAAAAGTATTATATCAAATTCTCTCTTAGCATTGCTAATAATTTTTTCTCCCTCCTTTCTTTTAATTTTATATGCACATGTTTAATTGCATATCTGCATAGATTTATTATGATCAAATTCATGGAAGGTAAACAACCAGAGGCAACTTTACATCTGATATCACTAAGAACTACCAATTATTTCTTGAAAGTTTTAAGGCTAAACAAGATTTTCTATTAACCTATAATAACACTTTTGTTCCGAGTTAATAGAAAAAATAAAAATCCCTATTTCACTTCTAATGCAGGCTGTTATAAAATTTAAATCTAGGCAGCAATGTGTTTATAAATACAATGATTGAGGTGACTCATATCTTCCTTGATATCATGTAAATAATAATTTATCATCCTAGAAAATTGTGTGAATTAAATATTTTCAATGATTCATTATGATGTAAATAATGGAAATTAAAGAATTATATCCAAATAAAGAAAACCATTAATTACTAACTTGATCACACTGAGGTTAAAGAAGTTTCTCTAGTAACCTATAATGTTTTTTTTTACGTTTTGTTAGTCTCAGGACTACCAACGTGTAATACATTATTTTTAGCAACAGTAAGACAGGAAAAACTCTCCACACAGTAGTGCCACTCAGTGCAAGCCAAAGTAATCAATGGATGCCAGAAGGCTTGTGCATAAAATCCCCATCTAGTGCCTACTCATCCAATATCCCCAACTAGTTTCTGGCTTGGGGCCTTCATCAGTGAGGAGCCTTGGATCTGAAAGCACTGCACTGAGTGGCAATACTGTATGGAGAGTTTTGCCTATTTTAATAAGTTATAAGTGTAACGGTCAGAAAACGTGTGACTCGTAAACATAGTGCAGAATTCGACCACCATACAGAACAGCAGCACCATCGAGTAGCGAAGCCACCCGTGGTACTGAGTTCGAACATAGTTTATCGGTTCCACAATACAATCCACGAAACAACGCATCTGATGTGACATTAGTAAATATTTCCTTAGGCACGGTGGTCAGGGATATGCAAGAGACTCATGATTTTATTCTCGAGTTAGCCAATAATCAAACTAATATCAATTAAACATTCATATTTACATAATCGAGGAAATAGTATATAGAATGGGTATCGAATGAATGAAACATAACCACAGACGTATAGTTTAAAATTATTTATTAATACATTTTAATAAAACAATCATTTACTAATAATATTTAGGGATTCAAAGCTTCAGTAGCAGAATTTGCGACATGATTATATTTTAAAGAATACATTTTTTTATTTAGACATTATTTTATATTGAGGATTTCAGCAGCAGTATTTCCGATACTGAAATGTTTACAAAAGGAATACATTTATTTGAAGGCGTAATCTAGCCACCTAAAATTCTTGAGTGAGTAATTCTAATGCATGCCTGGAGGGATTTATACCTTTGCAATGCAAGAGTCTAAAGTATGGGTTATAAGAGTAATGGCAGACATATATTTATTTAATTAAAATATTTATCTATAACTAAGGGCAAACATTTATTTGAGAGTGAATTACGAAGATAATGCAGAGGCGGAGTGATATGTTTAGAATAATAAAACTAAGTAAAGGAACACGTGGTACGCTTTAGAAAGGCGATATGGAGTGGCAGTATATTGAAACTGCAATGCCGCGAATGGATTTATAAGAGTATCAGGCTGGTCTCTGCCATCGGCCCGACGAAGTAAGGTGTCACATAAGCATAACCAGGGACAAGCGGTCCATGTCGCAGTTTTGCCGGCTGGCTGCATGACATTGTCAAGTCCTACAGGAGCACCCATTATGCCCGCTTGTGTAGGATGACTGGGGTTAATTTCAACCCTGAAGAATCCGGAAATTTCACGGCGGAATGGGTCATCGCATCTCTAAAACGTAACACATGTATAATGTACAAACGATTAGGATGAGATTTAAATAGATTTCTAATTCAGCCCTACATTATCAACATTTACTAAAGAACATTGGTGACTCTCAAAGAAATGTAATTTTCTGGAATTATTCATTAGATTTAATAAATACAAAATATATATAAACTGGGAGTTATTACAACTAATATGCCAGCCATTTGCAAAGTAGTAGACCCTGCATTACAATAAATGAGGCACTGAATGTGTGTCGATTTATATGAAAGTGAAGTTATTAAGGAAAGTAAATATTAATGAAAATTTGACACGCATTCATTGTTTTAAACGATCATAGATTTAAACTTTGAAAATAGAGACAATTGTGAGCATGCAATAATTAAATAATAAATATAGATAAAATGTATATTTTAGAAATACGCACCCCAGATAGAGTGAGGTAAGCTAGATTATTAGAGAAATTTACATATTAAATTAATTATTCAATTTAGTTATACAAATGATAGTTTTTACATTTTATAATTTAGATGAGTATTATGAAGAAGAGCTATAACATATTATTAGAGTACTCTAGAGTTTGAATACAGACAGGTACCTGTTTTATAAGAAGTTTTCCGAGTCCATTGGTTAAGTAGCAAATAGTTCATGAGTGGCCATTCTTTCTTGTATTTAGACGTTTCATTTTACTTTCACAGCAGCAGCAGCAGCTTTCTCATTTATTTCAGGCAGCAGATCTTCATGGTTAATTTATGACGGGCAATGGAAAGTTCAGCATCCGACAGGCCATTTCCCAATGGAGAATAATCTAGGTGCTTTACTCAGTCATACCTTGACAGGAACAAATTATTTTATATTTTGGAGACTCTCAGTGATCGAGAGCAAAGCTAAAGTTTTAGTGAATGTCTCCAGCAAGTCTAAGATGGCCTCTTTTCTTATCTTGATCTTTCACATTTTTGTTAAGATATTTTTAGGTTCTACTTAATCTGCCCTGAGGATAATCAATGCATTTAGTTGGTTTTTAATTAAAGAAAGCTGCCGTTCTATTGTTTACATTTTACATTTACTAATTAATTTTGGGGAATTTTTCTTTAATTAATTTATTATCTATCACTGACCGATGCTTTTAAATTTCAAAAACAAAAAGGGAACATAAGATTATTTTAACTTTTAATTAAATATTACATCAGATATTTTTAGAATTATTATTAAATGAAATTTAAACAAAGCAATAAATACGAACTTTATAATGCAAAATAAATGATTAAAATTATACATTTTTATATAACTAAAAGAAATCTAAATTATATTATTTTATCCCTATTTATTGCCTTTAATTTGAGATCGAAATGTGTGCGTGTTTATGCTGAATTCTACATATATTCATACATTTTTAATATTGTTACACACACAATTCGATATCAAAAAGTTTAAATTTGGGCGGGATAGACCGGTCAGTGAGAGACGACAGAAAAAGGTGAAACTTAAGATTCGAATACGAATCTTACTGTTTCATAAGTAAGTATAAGAAATGGTGATCATGTGATTTTTAGCAAACATCAAATGAAAAGTTATTTTTGTTTGTTTACATGGATATAATCCATTAATGTTCATTACTTACATCCTAATAAATCCATGGAAATATTTAATTTAACTTATTAAAATTCTTTGGGGAAGTTAAATTATTATTTGAAGAATGTCAAGAGAAATTGATTTTTGTTTCAATCTTCACACCTATGAAATAGCTATCTGGGTTTAAATCCTTATGACAACTTTGATTAGAAATAAAAGATCTTTTTTTAATAATTAAACTCAGGACAAAAGACTATTATACATTACATTTTATTAAAGCAAATTGTTTATCATCAGCATTATAAATTAGTAATTGATGGTTTTCAAGCAACATCAAAGGTAAAATTATCTGTGATTGTTTAGTTTGGGTATATGAAACTCCTTGACCAAGTAATGTTCACAGTAAGTATTATAGGTCTTATGAGCCACATTACAAAACAAAACCCTCAAAATTAAACAAGCATTTTTTATTATTAACATTGTACATATACAAAATAATGTATACAATATAATCAGGCTGCAAAAATACATATAAGGTACAAACGTTTTGCCTGTTTAGAGCTATTCGTAAGCTCCCTCTAGTGAACATTTAAATACAAGCTTAAAAGCAAGTTACAAAATTTATGACTTTTTTATTAATTATTATAAGTGTACCTTTAAAGATTTTTGTGATGTTATATTGCAGAGGCTTTTACTATATGGTAAAACTGAGCTGAATTCAGACCCATATAGCTATCTAGTTTGAAAAGCTGGATTTGAAGACATTTATGTCTCTGAAAAGTTCAGACTTTCAAATTGATAGAAACATGTTTTATAGGTGCTGACTTTTGAGTTAGTATTTTAGATCTAGTTTCTAGAGTCCTAGCCCTCCACTGAGGTGAGCCATAAGCTCAAAACCAATTGGTCTGGAGGTAGAAACTTAATGATAGAGATCTCTTTTGGCACTTATAAAAATAAAGCTTGTTTAGAGCTATTGGTAAGCTCGATCTAATGATTACATAAAATTTATATCACTTTTTAAAAAAACTTGGTAATATTAACCAAATCTTCAAAATTTGGTTGAATTTGATGAGTTTATCTGTTAATCTTTATTTTTTTAAAGTTTTATTATTTTTTAAAGTTGAAAATAATATGTTTACCAAATATAGCAAAAATATGGCTAATTGCACATAACATATAGGAAAACCAGCCAATGATAAATACTAGGAGAAAAGTTGAAGTTTAACTCCATATATTTTTGTTTCAATATAGAATTATAATGAATTTTGATTAATTCCAATTGTAAATTGTCATCAGTTTCAACATCGATAGGTAGAGGAAAAGTGAATAGGTGAAATTGATTTTCATATTTCTTGATGTTCAAAAATCTATTTTTACAAATTCCTTTTCTAATCATCATCATCATCAATCATTATCAATCCACTGCAGGATGAAGGCCTCTCCAAGTTCAATTCATCTTCTCTGATCTTTAGTTTCTCTTCTCCACATCACCCCTACACACTTTCTTATTTCATCCATCCATCTCACATGTGGTTTCTTTCTGGGTTTTTTACAATCTCTTGGAATCCAGTTTAAAATTTCAATTGTCCATCTATTATCATCTCTTCTATCAATATATCCAGCCAAACTCCACTTCAATCTTTTAATTTTTTCAATGAGGTCAGTAACACCTGTTTGATCTCTTACCCATGCATTGCGTTTTTGATCTCTTCTTGTTACTCCCAACATGCATCTCTCCACAATTCTTTGAGTGGTCTGAAATCTGTGTATTGCTCTTCTATTAAATGTCCAAGTCTCAGATCCATAAGTAAGAACTGGTAAAACACATTTGTTAAAAACCTTCCTTTTCAAACACATAGGCATATTTCCTTTTAGTATCAAATATGTCTGTAATATATATTTAATTATCATTTAATGAAAATTTCAATTCTGGTAATTTTTGTAATAATGATTAGTAACATTTGAAATGAAATAAATTTTGTTTTGAATTTGTTTTTGCCAGAGTAATTAATTTCTTTACAAAAATATTGACATTATCCAATAATATGGTAATCACATGATATTTATCTTGTAGTTTAAAATTAAATTGATTAAGATGATTTATAATATCAACTGAAAAATCTTTTAATATTCCACATTCATTATTTTTTATTTTTAGAAAAACAATAATTTCATCTAGCAATTTGAAGAATTACTTTATATATATATATATGTCAAAGCGTTGACCGGGAAGTGAACCGGGCCGACTGCTTGGAAGGCAGCTATGCTAACCGCTAGGCCACCAACGCTTGCTTTAAAATTTTATGGCCAAATATTCACCAAAATATCTGCATAAGAAAGTAAGTTGCCACATTCGCTTCCTATATCTTATAAAAATTACTAAATTGGCAAAGTTTAAGATCATATACATAAATATAATTTACAATTTTAGTAACTTTTTTTTATGCCATGTTTAATATTTAATAGTTTGGATCATGTTTTACTGATGAGTCAAAAAATGAAAAGGTTATAAAGAAGTACTTTTTTTTTTAGTTGTGTTATAACCTCTTTAATAACACCAGTCATGACAGGAGCACCATCAGTTTAAAGGATAAATTGATTTTTTTAAAAACTTCCACAATCGCATTTTAAAAAACCCAATGGTTGTATGCATGCATTGAAATAATTTTCAGAGACACTTCACTTTTAAATTCACGTCACTTTCGCAAATAAAAACAACAAGGTGAAATAGGTCTCAAATGTCGTAATTATCGATTTCAATTGATTCTTTAAATTTTTAGCTATGTGACCAATTTTTTTGACTACAATATTTTATGTCAATCTTATATTTTTTGAAATTGTTTAACTGTTGTGGATATAACACTCTCACTGCTTTAATAATACATTTGAAAATAAATTCCTATTCACAGAGGCAAAACTCCATACAGTAGCACCACTCAGTGCAAGCCAGAGTAATCAATCCATACAGAAAGATTTATGCATAAAATCCCTATCTACTGCCTACTAATCCAATATCCCCACACCAATTTCTAGTTTGTGGATTTCATCAGTGAGGAGCTTTGGATCTGAGAGCACTGCACCTAGCTCTTAGGATGAAAGTCACAAGTTAGAAACTAGTCTGAGAATATTGGATGAGTATGATCTAGATAGGGATTTTATGCAACTTTCTTGCATCCATTGATTACTCTGGCTTGCACTGAGTGGTGCTACTGTATGGAGAATTTTGCCTCTGTATGGAAGCATAAAAATGGTGATCATGTGATGTTTGATGGTTTAAATTCCTCTTCAGTGAATGATTTCAATTTTTTCACAATTGTGATATCACATAATTAAGTTTTACAACATTTGAACTGTCTTCAATCATTTTGGTAAATATATTGTGTTGTTTTTGAAGTATCAACTTAAATATGATCATTTATCTTTGTGAAGTTTCCCCAAATATTTGTTATGGTTTTTTAAGGAATTATGTTGTTGTGTCTTTTAATATAATTTTTGCAAATTATAGTAGAGTTTTCTCATATGAGGCATAAAACTTTATTTTTCTTGGGATACAAAATTATTTTAATTCCCATTTTTTCTTGAAAAGTGTGATGTTCTTCAATTAATCATTTTCTACTCATATTCATAGAGAATTTTGTCATTATTTTAATAAATTCTCAGTTACAAAGAAAATTTCACTTTCTTATGTACGAATATTTTGAATGAAGTTATGATTAGAATATGAAATCGAAAATAATATATATTTTTAAATAATAGTAATAATGGATAGATGAAATAACAATTTGTACTTTTTGACAGAATTGATTCATTGGTTAGGTCAGATTTTTATTCAATGTATTCAATACATGCATATAAAAATTTCTCAGTAGTATCATATATATTTTACCTCTTAATGAACATATTAATTGCTTTAAAATGTACTTATATTTATAACTTTAATTTAAAAATTTCCAATATTGTCTAAGGTTAAATTATTATATTGGTTGCCATTTTTATCAGGTTTCAGATTACTTGTCAGAACTATAGCATCATCTCTGACATACCTAGTTTATATGGATACAGATTTAAATTTCATAATTTACATACTAGTAAGATAAAAAAAATATTCTAACATACACAACTCTTTGGAAAATTGGGAAAGATTGGTTACTATTGTCAGAATGTGAATCTTCGTGCCTATACAAAGCTGTCTGGGTTTAAAATCCTTATAACAATTTAGATTGGAAGTGAAAGAGCGACTCTTTTTACTTATAATTAAACCCGGGATAAAATAGCTATTATAGGTAACCAAAAAATGTATTTTAGTCTCAGCATTGCCAATTAGAAATTGATCATTTTTAAGCAATATCAAAGGTAAAGTTATCATTTGTTGTTTACAAAATTCAAATCCCTTAATTTCTGTTATTTATATTATAATATATTCATGAAAATATTTCATATAACGTATATGGGTAAATATTACCTTTAGCAGGCTGAAGCATATGCATTCTGGCAGAATAATTTGGGAGATTTTTTTAAATTTTGTTACTTATTCTTTTATTCCTGTAGTTGTAAAGTTGATACTTTGATAATAATTGTAGTTGTGAACTTGTTCTTTGGCAATATCTGTATTTGTAAAGTTGGTACATTGGAAATATCTGTAGTTGTAAAGTTGGCACTTTAACAAAGTAAATGTATATATGATATCTGGTATTAGAAATCCATTCAGAGAACTTGAGTAGAATCACATTACTTCATGACTAACTACAATAAGGCTATGGTTGGCATAAATCATGCAATACTTATCATGCCAGTAAATAAAATGTTAGACTTTCTGTCTATTTACTGTTCCTCCATCAATTGCCTTAGATTCTGTACAAATAGCTGGAAAATCTAACATTTTATTTACTGGCATGATAAATGTACACGATTTATGCCTGCCTTAGCCTATTGTAATTAGTCATAAAATAATGTGATTCTCACATGAGCTACACCAGATAGCATACATACAATTACTTTGTCAAAGTACCAATTTTACAACTATAGAGGGGAAAAAGAAAAAGTAATAAAATTGGGAAATAAGATTTGAAATTATTCCACCAGAGCATATAGGTTTTGGACTACTAAGGGTAATGTTTACCCATATATGATCCACTGGAAGAGATTAATTCTATCAAGGGGAAATATGAGACTTCTGAATCTTCATGACCTACAAAAAAGTAGCTGTCTGGTTTTATAACAATTTAGGTTAAAAGTGAAAGAGAATCTCCTTTTCTTCTATTTAAACTCTGAACAAAATTGCTATTATTGGTTACTAGAAAATCTTGTTTGGCCTCAAAACTGTCTATTAGTTTCTTAGCAATTCCAAGGGTAAAGATATCCCTGTTTTTTTACATGTTATTAAAACATGCACAATTTTCCATATAGTAGTGCCACTCAGTGCCAATCAGGGTAATCAATGGATGCCAGAAGGCTTGTGCATAAAATCCCTATCTAGTGCCTATTCATCCAATATCCCCAGACTAGTTTCTGTTTTGTGGCCTTCGTCAGTGAGGAGTTTTGGATCTGAGAGCACTGCACTTAGATCTTGGGATCTAATGCAACCCTCCAGCAGCCATCTTTTATCTTTACTTAAATACAAAACTATGAGAATAAAATTGAAAACACAATAATATTTTCATTGGTTGTTCTAGAGTTTACATTTTTTTTGTTTAAGTTGTGAATTTGGAATACTGTAATTTTGATTATTTTATTGACTAGTTTCACTTTAGGCCTTTAATGTTTATATATTGTAGTCTTTGGTTTTGACCAAAGCTCCATTAATTTTTAAGCTAAGTTATTTATGACAGTGTTTATTAAAATTTTCCTCATATAATATATTTTATGGTAATATATAAGCTTTCTATATGGTGCTAAGTCAAATCAAAATAAAATTTCAAATAGATTTACTTAAATTACTTAGCCCACAAACCAAAATTCATTCATAAAGTTTTATAAATAAAGATTATTTTATTTTAGTGTCAATTTAATAAAATAATATTAAATCAGAAGCCGTTATAGTTGAAAAATTTATTTGTTAAAAATATTTATAAATTATTATTAATAGTTTTAGAGACAGAAAAAGAAATAAGGGGGGGGGGATAGAATGTATAAAGTTAACTTCGTGAGAGTGACGAGTAAACAATCGTATTTTTATAACAGTGAATTATAACGCTATAATTTAAATTTAAGCAATATATTTTCTAAATTTGCTTCCTCCCTTCTGTTTATAAAGTTTTTTTTTCATATGTCATAGCATCGGCTGGGATGTGAACCCACAACCATCTGCAACCAAATACTTGCTTGCAAGGTGGCTGCGATGACCTCTTGGCTAACAATGCTTGACGTTAATAGGAAGTTATTTAAAAAAATCTCAGAACAAGATTTTTCTTTCTCCACTTTTACATTGTTTTAGAAAATCTAGATTTTCTTAAGCAAGACCTAAGGAAAACATTTGTAAGTTTAAAAAAGAAATCTAAACTGATATTTTTTAGTATACATTTATAATGAATAATGCCTGGAGAAATTTGACTTCATCATTTCTTATTTGTACTTGATGTATATAGATGTGTGTATATAATTTTTTTTTATATAAATGTTAAACTGTTTAAATTATTGCAGTTTTTTTCTTATTATTATTATTATTTATATCACATGTGTCTAAAACTAAAAAAATAAAACGTTTTTCTTGTGGTGTGCATGCCTATATCAAATGATCCTTTACAGATACCATCAATTTTATTTATATGTTCAGCTCTTTTATTTATTCCTCTGCTTGCCACTATATATAGGCAGAATTTGATATTTTGTATTGGGTACAGGATTTTCTATCCTGCTAATTGTGTATTTTACCAAGAATCTCAGCCCTCCCTAATCTAGCAGCAATAATATATAAATATATGATAGGACAGCTGTGGTGGACACTTGAAATAAATACTTTCATCAGCAAATTTAGAAATATTCTAGACTATAGATTCAGTAGCACCCTCTGATGAAGGATATTGGGTGCAGGCTGTCCAATATAATATACATTGGTAAAAAATGCAGGGTGTATTAGAATGACAAAGCATCAGCTTATATGCATTAATGAAATGTTTTATTGTATATATGATATGTGTTTAAAGAAGTAGTTATTTTACTTATGATGATAATGTAAGATTTGAAATATAGGCATTCTTATATCTGGAACTTAATTGTAAATACAGAGGATTTGAACTCAGACTTTCAATCAATAGTATGAGATAGTGTGGATAGTTGAAGCTTGCTAGAAAGTCTGAGTTCAAATCCCTTGTATTTATGATGATAATGATATATTAAGCTCAATAATATTACTAATGAATACAGCAGTATCTTATATGTTAAATAGAAAATAGATATAATTAAAATATTTTATACAAAAGCAAAGTCAAAATTATAGGATTGTTTTTGTTAATACAAAGTTGTTTGTTTTTAAAAAAATAAATTTAAATGGTATGACAAAGCAAAGGGTTAATAAAATATTTAAGAGATATATTTATCTCTATAGTTTATAAAATGTTATTTGTACATTTTTTGCATAGATGTGTGTATGCTTTATAAAGTTGATTTTTTCCCCCTTCCTTTATTTTATTTAACTGAGTGCATTTTCAGTGATATACCCCATAATCTTAGTTCCCTAGTTTTATAGACTTACTTCTTTGCTGTTCATGTTCATAATTGTAACATTTAACACATCGGCATAAATTATAGACATTAAGCAAACACACTGAATAAAAGTAATTGGAGTGATGGTCAAAATACTATATATTATTATTATGCAAATATCCTAGACCTCACTGATGAAAGCCAACAGCTAGAAACTGGTCAAGAATAGGGATATTCAAAAATACTTGTTAAGAGCTATTCACACTCATTATATAACATTTGTAGTATAAGCTTATTCAATTATGTCACATGATGTATGACTTGACTTCCTTGCAATTTAAGGTTTGTTTTACACGTGTATATGTATTATAGTGTTGAGATCAGAGATTTATTGCTAGCTTATTTAAATAATTTTCTATGATATTTATTTATCTATTTATTTCTACAAAAGAATATATTAGTACAATTTTAAAAAAATAAGAGAATAGAATGTTGTATCAAGTCCTTATTTATTTAATTTTATTAATATTTATTTACTTACTGTTTCATTGTTAATTTAATTTTGTATTATCTTTTATTCATATGTGTTCTGCAATAAATATCATTGTTATTAATTATCATTTTGTTTCTTGGTTTTGGTTTCATTTATGCATTTAGTTTATATTTAAATCTACTGCTTATCTGTCAATAATATATAGTATAATGGGTTTATAACATTAGTTCATTGTGTTTCATTCTTATTATTATCAAAACATTTAATATTTGTCTAAAATTTATAGTATTATCATGCTGATTGTAAGGTTAATGTACCAAAACAGAGAGATATAGCATAAATATGTAATGGGGAAACAACCTGACTTGCATAGTGCTCAAAGTTCAAAAATATTTGCAAGTTGAGATGGATTGTAATCTATTTTCATACCTACTGTTACCATTTGACTTCTCATTCATGGGGCATGTTTATATAAATACCGTTTCAATTATTGCAATATATATATATAAATACTGATATAAGTAAAATTCTAGAAGTTAATAGTTTTAATAGATCTATTCAGAAACATTTAATGAGAATGCTTATCACTAAAAAATAATTCTGACAGAATTCCAAACAATTTAAATTTATAATCAATTCCCTTACTGATATAATTTTATAAATGTTATATATAGAGCTCGCAAATAAACTCTTAACAAGCTTTGCAGAATATCCTCAACCCAAGACCGATTTCTGCTACTGGCTTCCTCAGTGAGATGCTAGGATATTCAAGAATCAGATTAAAAATACCAGGTCAAGCCCAGAACTCTATCTAATGAATAACTATTAAGTAGAAAATCTGAAGTTTTCAGACATTCATATGTTTTCCAATCCAGCTATCTAACTTAAATAGCAATATGAGACTGAACCAAGCTCAAATACACCATATATTAATAACTTTAGCAATATAAAATCACCAAAGCCTTAATAGCAAAAAATAAAATTACAAAAAAATCAAGTCCTATGTCACATGACCTAATTTAACAAGCTTGTATGACAAATGTTATATATAGAGCTCACAAATAAGCTCTTAAAAAGCTTTGCATAATATCTCCAACCCCAGACCGGTTTCTGCTACTGGCTTCCTCAGTGCTGGGCTTGTCCTGGTATTTTTAATCTACTGAGGAAGCCAGTAGCAGAAACCGATCTGGGGTTGGGGATATTCTGCAAAAGCTTGTTAAGAGCTTATTTGAGAGCTCTATATATAACATTTGTAATAAACTACTAAACATCACATGATCACCATCTCTTATGCGAGCACATAACTGTTATTAAACAGACAAAACTCTCCATACAATAGTGCCACCCTATGCTAACCAGAGTAATCAATGGATGCCAGAAGGCTTGTGCATAAAATCCCCATCTAGTGCCTACTCACCCATTATCCCAGACTAGTTTATGGATTGTGGCCTTTGTCAGTGAGGAGCCTTGTATCTGAGAGCACTGCACTCTATTTGGAACAGGGTGGCACTACTGTATGGAGAGTTTTGATTGTTTAATAATAGTAAGAGATGGTGATCATGTGATGTTTAGTGGTTTAACACCAATCCTGACTAATAGGATAGTGGTGGCTATGGTAGTTAAAGAGCTAAAGACACCAAAATGTGTGAGTGCTGAACTGAATTCAGACCAATATTACTACATAAGCTATTCAGCTTAGGTTGAAAATATTATTGTGGTTTCAATTTCATTCTCATGGTTTTGTAATTAAGTAGAGATAAAAGGTGACTACTGGAGGGTTGCATTAGATGCTAAGATCTAGGTGTCATGCTCTCAGATCCAAGACTCCTCAATGATAAAGGTCACAAGCCAGAAACCAGTCTGAGGATATTGAATCAGTAAGCACTAGATGGATATATGCACAAGCCTTCTGGCATCCATTGATTACTCTGGTTGGTACAGGGTGGTACTACTGTATAGAGAGTTTTGCCTGTTTAATATACAAGCTTGTTAAATTAGGTCATGTGACATATGACTTGATTTCTTTGTAAGAATTTTATAATGTTAATAAAATTAAATTAAATAACAAAGAATCATTGCCTCAGTTTTTGGATTCAACATTTAGTGTGAACCACAAAAAAAAAATGATCAAAAATGATATTTTGATTACTGAATACAGTAATAAAATATCTATATTGATCTATTTTTAACAAATCAAACAATCTAAAATTTCTCATTGCACTAAAGAATTTTCTAGCATTCATTCATAGAGAAACATTATTTATCAGGTTAGATAATTTCAACATGATAAGTCTGTTTTTCATTTCTTGCTTATTCTGAGAATAGGATACGCCAGATATCCAACTCCATGTGCAGCTATGTGCAGATTTTTGGAAGTTTTTTTAATTTTTACATAAAAAGTATTTACGTATTTGAAAAACTTCTAAATTTTATTACGATTTGAACCCCATATCATTAACATAGCAAGCATATATGTCAATTATTATATCTTCCTAATGTATTTCTGAATATATATATTAAATACTGTTGTGGAAGAAAATTACTCTACATAAATATGATTGAAAATTGACCCGCGTTCTCCCATCAATAAGTACCTTTAAGACATATAATGAAGAGAGTTCATGTCATTTTTTAAGTTCATTTGTGAAGAATAGTTTTTTTTCCATAATATTACATTTAAATAAATCACTGCATTATTAACTATTACATATTTATTAAGCATTAATTTTGCATATGTATGTGAATATCCTCGACAAAGTGGGATATTTTTCCCTCTCCTTTCTGCTTTATTATCTGGCTTTAATTATTTGGGTGAATGCACTTTTCAATGCTGAGATCCATAAGCATAGCACTGAAAGGGAACACAGACAAATAATTAAAGCCAGATAATAAAGGCAGAAAATTAGAAAGAGATAAAATATATCTCACTTTGTCAAGCATATCACATAATAAAATGAAAATTGAAATTATATAAATTAACCAATAAGTACAAGTTAATAGTGTAAGATATGCATCTAAAAAATGAAAGAAAAATATATCTTTGGTATTATCTCTACAAGTTAATTTATTTTATATTTTGTGCCTTATTATAACAGAATTTACATTGTTTTGCAATATTTTTGTGACATTGTACTTACATAAATAAAATACAATAAATTAAAAAAATAATATTTAGTTATGATTAAAGTTATCCAAATCAAATGATAACAGTCTTCTAAAAAAGAAATGATACATTTTTCAAGTGATGTGATGTGATGGACTGTGTCTTTTTCTTTCTCCAAGTCAGGAATCTCTCAAACACTATTTAAATCAATAAACTGCCCTCTAGTGTCAAATCTACTTTGCAAATAAAAAATTAATCCGTTTTATTTAATTTCTCCATATCTTATAAAAATTATCAATCAAAGACGGGAAATATTAAGCAAGATGAACATCCAATCTGACCGTTACATTATAAAAACCTCATTAAATATAATTTATTATTTAAAAAACTTGAATGAGAATTTACTAATATCATATTCAGATTGGATTTTGCTTGTTAAATATTAATTGTGGATTCAGTTATCTTTTTAATGAATTACAGAATGCAAATGAAAGTATCACTTTTTATTTTCAAAATTGATTTAGTTAACTATAGGAGACAGTAGTGCATTGATATAAAAAAAATTATATTAATTAATAGTTATTATTTTGATATTCAGTTATTGTTTTACAGTTATTAAAATGAATAGAAGTGAATTCTATTTTATGAAAGTGAAAAATATAGTCAAACTTTTACTGAATAAGATTTTAATAATGTCAGATTTGGATTGGATATTAAGACATGGGATAAATAAACAAACTGGATTTATTTTTGTTTGAAAATTTGACAATAGAGAACAATCGTATAAATGATGCTTAGAAAAGCTACCATTCCAGTGATTACACATTATTAACAATATATTAAGTATAGTCTTACATCTGTTTACTAACCATAAGATTTAACTTGTTTAGACAAATGCTCAGCTGTCTAAAAAATATAGTGTCATCCTTAGTTAAAATCCAAGTTTGTGGGTTTTAGGCATGTGAAAACTATATAGCTCAGTACTTTGAAGTTAATACAAGTTAAAAAAAAAAAAGTAAAATCATATTTAGAAAGATAGATTTTAATTAAAACACAGGCTTATTATATACCTGTATCAATATATGCAATATACAGGATATATGAGCACAGACTTTTACACGACCCACCACTCGTTATTCTATCTCATAACACTGATACACTTGAACATATATATGTTGAAAAGATAAATAATCATCAGTTGGTCCAGATTATCATCTCAACACATATATGCAATAAGTGCTCAGATATATATATATATTAAGATAGCCAATCTTCATACTTTAATGGACAGGCTTCAATTCACACTCCAACTCTTCAACCACGAAATACATATATTCGTGATTATTTATCTTTTCAACATATATGTGTTCGAGTGTATCAGTGTTATGAGGTAGAGTGGTGAGTGGTGGGTCATGTGAAAGTTTGTGCTCATATACCCTATATATTAAAGATAGATTTTATAAGCTGAAATGAAATGTCTCTAAAATGTTAATGCTTCAAATTCGATCAGGTAGCATTTATAAACCTGCAAAATATAAACAAAGCAATTTGTAAACTTTTAGTATATATATCTTTTGACACTGGTAATCAAAATAATAGGAACTTATTTAGATAAACCTAAACAAATAATGAAAATATGTGTAGGAGATTGTGATCTGGATCAATTGATGAGTGCTAGTTCGCATGAAATGAATGGGCTTGGTGATCATTTACCTTTTTCGCATATTTTTGATCATATATATATATATGTATAATTTTAAAAAAATGTGTATATGCATTTAAATTTATACTATGAACTATAAATGTTTTATTCACTTGAAAAAAAAGTAAACTGTTTTAAAAATACATGTGTGAGAGGAGGTGACTTGACTTTCGAGCTGATGGATTGTGATACGATTGAGCTAAAATGAAAGATGTACTGAGATAAGTATAACTGTTGAATATATATATACTTCATAATATACTTTTTCTAATATATTATCTACTCATTGCTTTAAAATTATTATAGAACATAATTTGGAAACAATACATGTATTTATCATAAAATAAAGTAATTGCATGAAGATACTTTTTATCCAGTAACAACGCCTGTAATTGCCGTACTATATAATGGGTAGTTGCTAAAATTTGGATAATATGAATAATAAATGGGCGAATATCCACCATAGTTAGATGATAAACCATAAGTAGGATAGAACGAGGGATAATTTTGCACAGAGGGATAATTTTGCCCAGTATAATAATAATTTGTTCCAAAATTTACTCCCGGTATGGCTGGAAGTACATATTGTGTTGAAGGAGAACTAGACTGTCCTGTTCTTATTACTGTAACAGAAGGAGAATTTTGATATGAATTTGAAACAGGATATATTGCTTGAGGTGGGTAGTAGTCTCGTTTTGATCTTGATGCAAGCTTGAAAGATTTTTTTAAAGATTTGCCAGCTAGATTTCCAGACATCTACATTAAAAGAAAGTAAATTTAATAATAAAATGACAATATTATACATTTAAATAATAATAGAAGAGTTTAATTAATATATGAGAATCATCTTTTTAAACTCTGTCAAGATAACATTTAAATTTTTTCAATATTAATTAAATTGTCTTTCTTTATAAATATTATGCTTTATTACATATTGAATTATAGCCACCCCCATGTCAACAACTATAATCAAATTTACCTATTGTGTTTCTTAGTGTTTGCCTGAAGGTTTATGATGATGGTATTTTAGATCTGATAACGCATTGTATGATGTACATTATCTATCATGAAATGCTGAATGTCTAGAAAAATTTTAACCTTTATTTAAACTTTTCAAATACTAACGGACTATTAGTAGTAACATACAAGTTAGTAGATGCAACAGGTTAGTAGACAACACAGGTCTACTAATCTATGTTATTTAAACTTATGTGCGATTACTAACAATTGTTTGTATCTGGTAAAGTTCAAATAAACTTAAAATTTTCTAGCCATTCAACATTTAATGATAGATTATGGGAATAGTCATACATATTATCACATATTATGTCCCTTGTTTAGAATGCTTTAGAAAAGCCTATATAAAGATAGATAGTTTATAAATGCTTAGTAATTATAATCAAAAGTTAATATAGTTAAGCAGGATTGTGATAGATATATGGTTGGCTATATATTGTTTCAAAAATGTATCCAGAGTAGAAGTTGTTTATAACACTTCTTTCATATACACACTTCAATGCAAACAAATTTTCTTAAAAACTTCTTTATTTTCCTTACAGTTTCAACTGTCCAACAGTCTTCATCAGAGTTACAATATTTGAATAATATAAATACCTAACCATCATTTCATATATATATATATATATAATACACACACATATATATATCAAAATATACACATATATTCCCTTATAAGCAATATATATATATGATTATATAAAGATATGCAAAGAAAGTGAAAGAGAAGAATAAGAGAATATACTTCTGAGTAAAAGTTGTTCTGACTCCTGGATGATTGTAATATAATTGAGCTACAGATAAGGATGCATTGAGATAAAAATAAAATTTCAAAATATATATGTAAACTTTCTGTGTGTATATCAGTTTTTAATATTACCATTAATATTAGTATCACTGATATGCTAATAGTGATAATGATATCATCATTATTATTGTCATTTCTCCCAAAACTAAAATCTACATTTTATTTCAGTTGTATTGCTTTATTTTTACAGCCAATGTACCATCCTTATCTAATTCAGACTGACTAATAAAATTTTACATTCTACATAAGAATAGCTAGAATCTTATTTATTAGCATCAGCAGATGCTGACACATGAAAAAAAAAAACGTAACACTGTTTCTGACTTGAAATTTTTTTAGATTTATCTGTTTCAGATTGAAAACAGGTTATGAACATAACAGGTGGTTTGATAATGTTTGAATATATATATATATTATAAATTGTCAAACACTTTACATGAAACATAAAATATCCTTCTAGAAGCAATAATTTATTCAACTCCAAAATCATGTGTTGCAAAAATGAGTAATTAATTTGTACAGATTGTAGTGCTACATTTAACACCAAATTTGATTTTTGGTTAGTAACATTTACAATAATACATAGGGTTACATTCACAATCTAACTATCACCATTATTTATTTTGTCCTATTAATTTATAACCACCCAAAGCCTTCTTTTTATTTTGTTTTATTACTATTGAACAAAAAAACTTTTTAAATTAACTATGTATACCATTTTTAAACTTTATTACACTACAAAATGAAAATCTAAGTTTATTCTGGGTTCTTTATAATTTTTTAGACTATAATTATTTCTTTATTGTCAGTTTTTTCTAATAATTTGTTCAATCTAGCTTTAATTCAATATTTTAATTATTTTAAAGATATTATTTTTAAATGCTTTTATATTAACTTACCCTGTTTGTGTTTCTGTCAGTTTTTTTTTTTATATTTTGTCTGTTTCTGTCTGTCTGTTAACATTTTTGAGTTAACAATGAAAGAAAATTCATTCCTATTTAGAATTTAAACTCAAATCCTTACGCTTCCCAAGAAAACTCCTTAACAACTGAACCAACAGAAATATTACATTTGTAGAATAAAATTTTGTTAATATTGATTTAATTCATTCTTAAAAAAATTAATTAAAATAAAAAATATATCTGTTTAATGTTTATAGAAAAATGGCCGCAATGACATCATATTGATTATATTGAGATGAACGAAGATGATTAAAAGAGACTGATGAAGAAAATTATTTTATTTCAATTGAAATTATATGTTTTATTTATAACTAAAAAGTTAAAAAAAATTGTTAACTAATGCCTTTATGTAAACGTCGACTAAAAGTTGGAAAAATAAGGTAGTCTGACTAAAAAACATGTTTTGTCATTTCACAAAAGGATTTGAGGCTATAAATATCAAAAAGATTTCAAATGCTTTTATGAAATGACACAACATGTTTTTAGTTGAATTACTTTATTATCCATTCAATATATATAACAGAGTAATTTTGTAGTAGAATTGAGAAAAAAAAAATCACATAATAGATCGTGTCAGATATCCATTTGTTTATCTGTCTTCTCTCATGTATTGATATAGATGTCGCTGTATGTGCGTTAAATCGTGGAGACACATTGAAAAGGGCAAAAAAACATAATTTGCCGAAAAAGGCTTTTATATAATAATTTTATAATTTGTAATCTTTGTTGCTTGTATATATGTATTTTTAAACATATTTGACTATTTATTATTTTTCTACCTTTTTTGTCAGATGTTTACATAAAAAAAATATTTTAAATATATATATTTTCACATGAGTATTTTGCATTTAAACCCTGTTAATTTTTATTATAGGTTCTTTTTTCATACTTTATTGTATAATCTGTAACTTTTATATTGCTTTTTATTAAATGTCTAAACATAAAATTCTGATATAAGCAATAACAAAATAGATTTTTAAAAAGCTTTTTGTAATATTCAAGTTTTTTAAACAAAGATATCCATTTAATTTTATCAATTATATTTTTCTTTTATTAATATCTTCTAATTTATTACAAAAATCAGTATACTAATTTTTTTTTAGAAAAAAACACCACATATTACTTACTTTATGAATATGTTTTATTATTAAGTCACATGGGTTGAGAAGATATAATATTTGAATATCAAATTTGTAGGCTGATTGATTCTATTCAATAAAGTAAACTAAAAGTATTTTTTGTTAAACTTTTTTTTATGACATTCACAATTAAATTAATCTATATCATATTTTTAGTCCTACTTTTTAGCTTACATTTAACATTTTGGATTCAATTTTTCTATGTCTGAAGTATTTGTTGCAAAAATACCCATATATATTTCAAAATTTAAAAGAATTAAATCACTTCTACTTGTATTTGGTTTTATTCCTTTCCCATTTTAATTCACAAAATCATTTTGTAAAACTGCTATTAAATGTATAGGACGCATGAAATGATCCTATTGTGCACATTTGCATATATTATTCAGATTGCTCCCAAAGATATATATTCAAATGTTTTAATATATATAATCTGCAATTGTAATGTAAAATAATATCTCAACCTCATTAATATATATATATATATATATATATCATTAGACTATATATATATATATATATATATTAGACTTAATCTTTGTTTAGAAACATTAGTGGTAATTTTACATTGGTACAAAACAATATAGTAAATACAGATATGCTGAAATCAAAAACAAAGTAAAATGTCATATATATTATATTTAATGTTTTCATGATTATACTATATAAATATTTTTTATATAAACATAGCATTATTTTGTATTACTTTCCAACATTTTAATAAAATAAAAGCCTTATAAGGTCAAGTTTTAAAAGAAAAACCATTAGATCTCAAAAGTAATGAGATTGAGCATAGAATAGTTGAATATCAGAGTGTGTGGATAACCAAAATGTTTATTTTCTTCAGTTTACCATTAATAAATTTCAAGTTTATATTAGAAGAAAAAGATAAAATAAGTGTTATTCACAAGACTGGAATACATTGTGTTTCATCAGCTTTATTTAAACCAGTCAATCTTTTTTAATATTTCTGTAGACTCCCTCATGGGTTCTATTTCTTCTTATATAAACTTGAAATCAACTAATGGTGAAACTGAAAAAAAACAAACATTTTGTTAATCCATATATTCTGAAAATTCAACTACTTCGTACTCAATGTCATTCTTTACCTCACACTCAATCTCATTACTACATCAGATCTAACAGGTTTTTCTTTTAAAACTTGACCTTGTAAATGGAAGATCTTATTTCAGAAAAATGTTGGGAAGTAATACAAAATAATACACCATTTTAACCCAAACAATACTTTATTTATATATATTCTTACTTGATGATATTTTTTTAATAATGTAATGACTTCCAAAAGAATGGTAGGTATATAATTTTTAATGCAATTTTTACTATTCTTAAATAGGCATATAGTTGAAAGCCATCTAGTATTTCCTCATAACATTGAACATTTAATTCATGTTCCTTCATTCTTTTAATTGTGTCTTTAGTGATCCCAAGTCATTTTGTAAAATTCTTATTTACATCACATGATCACTATTTCTTATGCTAGCACATTACTGTTACATGGAGAGTTTTGTCTGTTTTAATTATTATTTACATTTAACGATTTATTACATGGTAATTTGTTTTTATATTTAGAATAGGCATTTTTTTGGATTATGTTGTTAACATTTAATTTATATTTTTTTGTAAAATTCTTGCACACTTGATATGTAATATTTGTTTTTAGTAAGTGGTATCATTTGTTTATATTCTGGAAACAAACTTTTTTCCAAAATTAAGATGATATTTTATATCTTAGACATTTTTTTTTTTGTAAAGGTAGTGTTTTTATTTTACAATTAAGTTATCTTATATTATTTTTGAAAACTTTCTGTGCTATTTTATGTAATTACTCAGATTTAATTTTTCTGAATATGTCATTTTAATTATTTTTATACTACTTTTTAATATGATTTCTCTTCTCCATCTATCAATTGCTCTTGTTTTTGCAAATTGTGTAATTGATTTTAAAGTAAAAACTCCATAATATCTCCAAAGCTTTTCGATATTTTCAAACAATTTATGAAATATGTCTTAAATTTATAAAAATAAACTCAAAGTTTACAAAAATCAATTATTATTCTTAATATATATTGTTTCTATAATATATTTCAACTTGTCAAGCATTGGTAATCGAGACGTTAGCACAGCTGCCTTAAAAGCAGTTGTCCCGGGTTAGCGGGTTCGCTTCCCGGCCAATGCTATGACACATGAGAAAAAAATATATTACAACTTAGCAAAAATTATCACACTTTACGATAAAACAAGTAAACACATTATAGCTTTGAGATAAATATCTCTGTTACATCAAAATATATCTAAACTTCACTTAGTTCATCTATCTCATCAATGAATTTTTATATTCAAATTTACTCATTACAATTTAAATTTAAAAGTTTTAAACTTCAATGCTAAATTCCATTACAATCATTTTAAATCTTGCTTACGCTATTCGAAAAATATTGTGGACATTTACATGAAACTCTTGGCTGCTTTATTACATTGGAAATTGTTTGGGCATGAATTTGATTTATATGCATTCTCTTCATTTTGAAAATTTAACAATTAATCAATTTTCCCACATTGTTATTTTACATTTTATTTTTAACATCTTTCCCTTAACTTAGATTAATTAATACATCCACTTTTAAAAAAATATTTACATTTCCTCTTAACTTTGCAAAGTCTAATGTATGATATTTAAACTTGATTTAAATATTATATATATAATATTGTTGTTGAGGTTTTTGACTAAATTAAATTACTAAACCGATTAATATATGGTGTATCTGAATTAAGTTCAGGCCCATATGATTATTTCAGTTGGAGAGATGAATTTAAAGACATGTAGATGTCTAAAAAATTCAGATCTTCTTAAGAGCTAACTTTTAGATGAATGCTTAACTTCTGGTATTTTGAATCTGGTATCCTTGCTCCTCACTGAAGAGAGCCATAGCTCAAAACTGGTCTGGGAATGGGAACAATCCTAGGTAAAGATGATTTCAATGCTTTCTCTTGTAGCATTTATCATAAAAAAAAGCTTGTTTAGAGCTATTAACATGCTCTTTATATTACATATTGGTAAATGCAAGTTATATAATTCATATGACATATGACTTGATTTTATATATATATGTAAACAAAGAGACTAAATCACCCTCAGTTAGGTTATGACCTAAAAGGACTTTAAATGTTGAACAAAGGATCAAGAATAGAATGAATCAACCTATTCTTAGTAGCTCTGATGTTTATATGTATATTTGTTAACATTGTTGGTAAACAAAAATTTTGATAAAGGTATGCTTATAAACATCAAAGCTGCATTGTTGGTTATCAACAATGTTGTCAAAGTATGTTTATAAACACTAGAGTTATAAGGAATAGGTGAATTCATTCTATTCTTGATTCTTTGTTCAACATTTAGAGTACTTTTAAGTCATAGCAGGGAGGAGAGTGATTTACTCCCTTTGTTTATATACATGTCAATCTGGTTACAGTCCAATACATATATATCACATGATCACCATCTCTATACTAGCACATAATTTGTTGTAAACAAAGGCAAAACTTCCCATACAGTAGTGCCACCCTGTGCCAAACAGAGTAATCAATGGATGCCAGAAGGCCTGTGCATAAAATCCCTATCTAGTGCCTACTCATCCAATATCCCCAGACTAGTTTCTGGCTTGTGGCCATCATCAGTGAAGAGCCTTGGATCTGAGAGCACTGCACCTAGATCTGGTGCAGTGCTCTCAGATCCAAGGCTCCTCACTGATGATGGCCACAACCCAGAATCTAGTCTGGATTGGATGAGTAGGCACTAGATAGGGATTTTATGCACAGGCCTTCTGGCATCCATTGATTACTCTGTTTGGCACAGGGTGGCACTACTGTATGGGGAGTTTTGCCTTTGTTTACTATATATATATATCAAAATTACCCCAAATTCACAACTCGACCAAACTAGCCAAAAAACAAAACAAAACTCTAAGATACTACCAATGGTTTCACTACTAAAAGCAGACTTCTCATTAGACAGTTTTTTCTTCTTTTGAGGCTGTTGATAGGATTAATAATTTTAAGATGGAAAGTAATTGGGTACTTAGTAGTTTAGATATTGAGAATATGTATCAATCTGTTAGTAGATTAAGCAGTATTGATATTCTTATGTCTGTGTTGGTAAAACATGGATTTAAAATTATTAAAGATTTACTTTTATTATTGGAGGATTCTATGTATTTTACTTATAATGGTAATTTTTATAAGATTAAGGAAGGGTGGATAATAAGCTATATTATTTCTCTCTTAATTTGTTCAGTTCATATTAATTACTTGAAAAAGGAAATTATTACTAAAAAAGATTGATTATATTTAAAGTTATTTCTTAGATATGTGAATGATTGTTTATTTGTAGTTGAGAAAGATAAATTGGAAGAGTTGGTAAATGAGTTTAATTGCTTTGATCCTTCTATAAGATATGTAGTAAAAGGAGGGAGGTTAGATTTTGTTAAGTTACAATTTTTAGATGTTTTAGTGTTAGAAATGTAAAGAATAATTGTTTGGTATATAATTATTATGTTAAGAGTAAAGAGTTAAGGTCTATAATCAAACCTGATAACTATCAATCTGTATCTCATAAAGTAGCTGCTTTAAGAAATTATTGTTATAGAAATAAAAGTAATTAATTCTAGAAAAGTAGCTTTGTTTCAAAAAGGTCAATTTTATAAAGATTATTTATAAATTTGTTAAAATTATTTTATTTAATAGTAACAATATTTGTAATGATGTAAAGGATAAAAAAATGATTTTATTTCTTTGCAATTTAAATTATCTTCCTATAAAATTGTGTGTAAAAATAGCAATTTGTTTGGAAATAAAAAAATTGCCAGGGAAAAGGGGTATAGTTTGCATAATTTATTAAATAATACAAAAGAAATTTTTGATAGAAAGACTATTCCTGGAGTAGTGTTTATTATTCTTTGTTTTGTAAGAAGGTATATATTGGTCAGAGTAGTTTGAGCTTAAATGAAAGAATAAAGGTGTATAAACATAGGGTTAGAAATAAATATCATGGTTATGCTTTATATATATCCATGAAAAAGATACAGGCCACACTATTAATTTTGATGAAGCTTAGACTGTCTTATTTGAGTGAAATGAAATTTAAAAAATTAAAGCATAGTCTGAGTAGGAAGCACCTTCCTGAGCTCCCAAAAGTTTTTTTTTTTATTAAAGATTCCCCAAATTTATAACCATCGGAAAAAAGGCCTTGAGATCATTTAAGGTAAGTGGTTCTTATATTTTATCTAAATGGATGTGAGTTCGGCTACTCACAATCCGAATTATAATGTAAAATTTGTTCCGTGCATAAACGCGGCTAACATAGACCAAACTACAAAGCAAAATCATTCTAGTAATGGGAAAATTAAAATACAAAATAAATCTAACAAAGGTTCTTGGAGTATTCTAACAAGATCCAAAAAAGAGGATCTGTTTCCTTTGCATAAAAAATAAATAAATAAAACTATAAAATATGTCATAGAGAAAAAAACCTCTTGAAGACGTTATCGAAGATCTAATGGTTGACATTAGCTCCGGAGACTTCATTGGAAATTCGCCTAATGCAGAAATACAAACAGCCAGCTATAGCAATCTTACTGAAGCACCAAATCCATTGAATCAACATCAAAATATGTCTTTTGGACAATCCTTAAATATGGCTAATATAACTAATTTAGGGAAAATAAATAAAAATAACGAGTTGCAAAATAATGTAAATATGAACGTTACCACAAGCCCGCACTATAACATGAACCTAGGTTCTGCACAAAACGCTGAGCACTTTGATTGCGGTAAAACAGGGCCTATTGCAGAAGAGCAAACAAATAGTCTCTATATACATTCCATGCGAAGCTCATGTAATATTAAGACTAGCTATAACAAATGTCTGAAATTAATTAAAAGTTACAATTGTTCAAACTCCCCCAAAATTAAAGAAATCAAAGATTTACTTACAGATAAATTAGTTCCTATCATGGCTAACGTTCCGGTGAAAGTCAGCGATGATACAGCCAGCAGCTCCAACGCATTTACCAAGTATAAAAAAACGAATCATAATAAGAAGAAACAACAGTCGCTTGGATTCTTTAAAAAATCTAATAAAAAAACCTGCTACAAAATTAATAATAATGGTATTGATATAAAAAAAAATACACTGATAAAAAACCTCTAGAAATGGACACCGGAAAGTCAAATGAAATAATTAATGACGGCATCACTTTAGATTGCTGCTCTCCATGCTTTGATATGACTGGCACTGTAGTCGAAGTGACAAAATGTAGAAGCAATAGAATTAACAGTGCAAATAAAAATACGAACGTAAAGCTTAAGTCTAAGGCTCTTAATAAATGTAATAGCGATAGCGGAGATACACAACATATAGAAATAATTGAAAACAGTGACAGCAATTATGAAACAGCACCTAATATTTCAAAACAAAATAAAACTAAAGTTCTATCTGATGAGGCAACCCCCATTAATAGTAATGAAGTCACAATAGAAGACAGAGTTGAAATAAATATAAATCTCAATTCCGATAATGCCGATATCTCATGCTCTGGAACTAACGTAACAGAGACCAACGTAATTACGTCAACATTATATATCAATTTCGAGACTCCCGATGAGCATAACTGTCAGGAAAATGATTGTAAATCGGACAATCTCAATAAATCAGGTCATAATAGGAATAATCCGGAATCTAATGAAAAGGAAAAAGGAAATAATGTTGAAAAAAAAAACATTCCATACTTAATACATCAATATCTGAGAATATGTCAATTGTACACGTGAAGGCGGATGGCACTGCCAATGGCTGCAAAACCAAACTTAATAACCGGGAGTCTCACAATACACCTAAATCCAACCCCAGTTGGAGTCATCAGACATCCAAAATCCTGCCCCAAAATATACTAACATACCAGCTAACTCAAAATCAACCCATTTCTGGTGAACAGAGGGTGCTAGCCGATGATGCTGACTGTTTTTCTTCCACATCAGAAGATAAAACGAACATTATAAACGCATATAAGCCAAAAGCTAATAAAACTGTATATACAAATCCCCTTGCATTAAGCCCAGATGATAAGCATCCAAGCACAAAATTACTATCTAATCATAGTCAAATAGATAGTGAATCATTTCCCAGTTTAATTTTTCATAACAGCACTAGAAATAACATGGGATGGCTCAAGGGAATACACTATCCAAATAAAAATAATTTACAAACACAATCGTTTGAATATCCGTTAGTATCTCATGCCATAGCTGGTCATCCACCACTCAAAACTTGTCACAATAATGTCTCCCCTCCTGTCACTTCAAGACATACCTTATTGATGGGAAAACAAGATGAACTTGATCATAATTTGTTAAATCTCACACTCGCAAATAATGAAAATCTTACTAAACTACAAACTAACCCTGCTGATGAAACTAAATGTATCACACTTCCTATGTCATATGCTAGTGCAGCTCGGGCTGGAATAAAACAAACTGGGTCGGTTAACCACTCCAGCAATGGCCAACCCTTGCTTCCTGCAGGTCACAATACTGATCACCAAGCCAACAATGCAAATCAAAAAACTGTGGGAATGGACATTCTTGAGTTGATAGAACAGCAATCACACCATGCAGATGATCTGGTTCAAGTGGATCCAATTGAAAGTAACATTACACTAAATCAACTTTCAGTGGAGCAAATGGATACTATTGTTTCAAATTTTAACCTGACTATTCCAAACATGCTTCTGAAATCTCTGGCTAACTATAGCAATGATAAGAGTATTATACTAGCGGTAACAGACCTAAAGTGTGCTCTGTTTAAATTTCCAATGAATGCCTTATTTGAGTTAATTAGAAGAGCAAATATTGCAAATGAAATACATAGGATCTCTACCCATCCGAATGACCGCTATATAGCAATCGAATTCAAGACCTGGGCTGGCAGGAATAACTTTAAAAGCAAATTTAAAGTATTGGATGATAAGATCATAGTAACTGTAGATGTAAACAGATCATCCACTTTAAATGGGTCAATAAAAGATTGCATTACAGGAATAGATGAATCTTATTTACAAGAGATATTGGAACCCTTTGGCAAGGTGACTAGTTTCACCTACCTTCCAATTGACAAAACATTTAACAACATTCTCTCGAACAAAGCAACATTTAGACTGCTCCTAAAAAAGGGAATAGTGCCAACAGATATTCCAACAGTGTTGTCGGCTAGAGGCTGTCCCATGATATTATCTTTTTCAGGGGTTAGGCCACAGTGCTTCTACTGTGGACAAAGAACACACCTGATTAAGGAGTGTTTGAATCGTATATGTACATCTTGTGGTCAAAAAAAGGTTGCATTCACAGATGTAGGCAACAACAGACTTCTCATTCAGTTCCGGAGGTGCAACATGCTTCAAAACAACCGAGTGCACAACACAACAATGTAGAACAGCAGGGTGAACTCAACTTAAAGCATACAAATAAAAAAAGTATCCTAATACATGAAAGGAATCAGCCCTCCTTAGTTAACAGTAATCAGGATTACAACCAAAACAGTAATCAAAGGCCGTTGGAATCAAAACCGAAAAATTCCCACAATAATGAACCTAGGAATTTGCATGAAGGCCTAGGTTTCAGCTCAGTCACAGTGTCTGGTAATAGGGCAGGTGAAAACAATATAGACCAAGATCAAATCAACCCAAAAAAAAAGATGGAAACACCGAAACCTAACTCTACCCAAGGTAAATATAACATCTCACCAAGTCCTAGTGCCACACTGATAGCTGTGACTAATGAAAATATCACTCCTTACCAAACACCGGTAGATTCTGCCACTTCCTGGTCTGCAGATGAGATGGAGACATTCAACACTCCTAACACCAGTCAAAAAAGAAAACCATGGGTTGTGTCTAGTCCTAGCTCAGGAGAAGAAGAGATGGTATTCCCACTGAGGCAAAAGTCTAAACCCACAATATCAAATGCAACTAACAATAAGCATAAAGGAGCCACAGAAAAGAAACGCAAGATTTATCTTCCATCTGATTTGGTTACTAGTTATCCTTCCAATGGTTTGCCTATGGATCTCCCCACTTCAGATTTAAATATCCCTCCTAACATCCGCAAGGAAATTAATAAAAAAAAAGAGCTTGCTGATACTTCATTGAAACCGCCTGCGGTGGAATCTAGCAGGCCATCTTGCAATGGATAACAATAAATGTTTAATCTCTGCCAACACTGCATTATAGCAGTGGATAAAATCCTGGACATCAGGGGTTGTTTTTTCTCAGAAGATTTTACAGTTATCAGGTTATCTACCTTCCTGACACGCTTTTTGGTACACAA
This sequence comes from Epiperipatus broadwayi, assembly GCA_028023455.1. Taxonomy (NCBI): domain Eukaryota; kingdom Metazoa; phylum Onychophora; class Udeonychophora; order Euonychophora; family Peripatidae; genus Epiperipatus; species Epiperipatus broadwayi. Next base: position 16,619,180 of record JAQFVV010006208.1, on the reverse strand, counting down.
GATGCAGGACAAAGTTCACACAACCAACACTGGACCCCAATGCTATATTTTGTGTTAAGCTCAAAACTCTTCTAAACAAGGACAAGATAATATCCTCTAGATTTTTGTTTAATAATTCATGGAGCCTACTAGTATGTTCCACAGACTCTACATGAATTTTGGACCTGATATATCCACATTGTAGTGTAGCGTGGAAAAAGTAGTCTATGTTGCAACATGTCGGATTCTACTAGAGAGGCATTGATTTCACACTACATGTATTCCAGCTGATGTTAGCATTATTGGGTCATCCTCAAAACGGGTGGGCAATGCCAACAAAATAGTACGTATTTACTCATATATCAACCTGCTAGTGCAGAGAATGGCTCTGGCTTACATCTACCATACCAATGTTAGCAATGGATGAGCCAACATTAACAAAGTATTTTTATTATTCATCTGTACAATTTTATTATGTCAATAAATATATATTTAAAAAAAAAAAAATTAAAGATTCTTTATTATTAAAAATTTATGTTTCTGAAGCAGTTAACTTATTTAAAAGTTGTTTTAATATTAAACAGGCAAAACTCTCCATACAGTAGTGCCACCCTGTGCCAACCAGAATAATCAATGGATGCCAGAAGGCTTGTGCATAAAATCCCCATCTAGTGCCTACTCATCCAATATCCCTAGACTAGTTTCTGGCTTGTGGCCTTCATCAGTGAGGAGCCCCGGATTTGAGAGCACTGCAACTAGATCTTGTGCTAGCATAAGAGATGGTGATCATGTGATGATTTTTTTAATATTAAGAGTGTCTGGGAAGTAAGTGGAATTGTGGGTAATGTTTAGTTTAAATATGTTGTTATTTTGTAGTTCTTTACACTTGAGAAATCTGCTTGTAGAAGTGAAACCTTTGGTAATGTTTTAGAGTTTAGTTTCTCAGCTAGTCTGGTTAATTTTCTTATTTATTGACTAGTTTATATGCTTTTAATATATATATTATGTGCCCTTTTCTATAGGCCAGTAATAGTTTATAACAGTCAATTACTAAAAAATTTTAAATTTAGAATATGTTCTTTTAATACATTAATTATATTAAGTCAATTATATCTTTAAAGTACAATTTGAAGCTAAAGTGAATACATAGTATATAAAATCATTTAAAAATAGTTATATAAAGCTTAAAATATTGTTTCATATGGTTGTAAAAGCTGGCCATATTAAATAACACAGCTATAAATAATTAAAAGTATATTTAAAAATTCGATTTTAATAGTTTAAAACTGATAATTTAATAAATGCTATATTTAGATTTGTAATCATATTTAAATAGTAAAAATTAATATAGTATATTTTAAAATAAACTTTATGATGGTGAAAATTATATCTAATTCTATATTTTCTAAATTATTCTTCCAAATTTTTTATAATTATTGTATATAATATAATAAGTGTATCAATTTTATTAGTCTAGGCAGAGAAATAGATTAAAGATCGTCTGTCAAAGTTATAATCACATGATTGTTTTAATGTATACTATCACACACGCTTGTTTGAAATAATAACAAAGTTTAAAATATTTTAAAAGTTATATTATAGAATTGGACAGAATTATTGCCTATCATAAAAGTAAATAGTATTAAACATTAAGTTAACTATCATATGTAATGTTTAAGTAATATAATAAAGACGAATACAGATATAATAAAAATTAAATATTTTATTTAAATAAAAATAGATAAATTGAATATTATAAATGGAATAAGTTATTAAATGTTATTTTAAAAGTTTAAATAGTTTTAGTAAAATAATAATTTATTTAAAAGTAATATTTTAAGTAATATTTAGGTTCATTACGTCACAATTTCTAATTTTGAAATTCAATTCTACTATAAATTGGAAATATGTAAATTTTTTCTAAAAGCCAAAGTAAGAATTGGCCAATAAGAATGAGTATTCTTGCAGACGAGAAATATCATTGTAACTAACTTATAGCGGGAGACTAATAATGTATTGAAACCGAAGAAAGGTAAATTATAACTATCAAAAGATAGTATTTTTTAAATCTTTTATTTTAGTCAATTTTTTTAGTACTTTATTATAACTTTATCTGCAAAAAACTAATTGATAATTTTAAAAATAATTTTTTTTTTCAAAAGAGAGTATAAACTAAAAATATTTTAATAATTTCGTTTAATGTGATTTTCTAATTTTTAAAGTACTTACCAGTCGTATTTTATCTAAAAGTTTAACCTAAGCTATGCAATAAAAATGGATATACTACAAAATAAAATGGATAGAAATTGTAATGCTGAAGAAATATTTGAAGATTTATTAATACAGCTTTATTTATGCATAACCGGAGAATTTTTTTTTTGGTACATAAAAAAAAAACCACAGCTCGGACATTATACGGAGTCTAATGAAAAAAAATTAGAGACGCATTATTATTTATAAGCTTATTCAAGATTTATTTTTTTAATGGTAACAAGATAATCATATATTGCATGAATTATTTTATAATATGATATTCAACGGAGTAAAATGTTATATCCTTTCTAAAGGTAACATTTTAAAAAAAAGATTTTCGAGTGCAAAATTTAAGAAAGAACCCAGGAGATTATGTTATAGAAGCGTTTTTTTTGATATTAAAATGTCCGGTCTTCGAATTATTTAAAATGTACTTGGAAAAGATTTGTTCAAAAGTATTTGAAGTTTTTATTTTAAAAGAGATTTATAAAATACCAAACGAAAGTTTTAAATGTACCCAAAAGGAAACATAGATAAAAAATAAAATAAAAAGTGAACACATAGATGAATAAAAATGGATCCATGGAAATACAAAAAATAGTACTAAAAAGTTTATCGAATATTTTAAAGTTAAATTAGATGGATTGATGCATCGGATACGCAGAGAATATTGGTAGAGAAGATTAAGAAGCTTCATGGGATTATTTAATCATTATCGTCTTAAATTAAAACCAAGGATTATTTTCTAAATTTTACTAAATGGATTGATAATTATTTTATTTTAAACTTTAACGTGCTTGGAGAACATTTTTAAAAACTCTAGAGAAAATAATAAGCATTTTGGGATTTATCAGGAAAAATCATCAAGGAAAATATGTAACTATAGTTTTGATTCTTTTTATTTTGTTAACCTAATTTAAATCTAAAATTTTATATAAGATTAGGAAAAACATAAAAAACATTAATTTGTTAATATTAAAATCTTATAATATAACAATCTAATAATTTAGCTAAAAAATATTTTAATATAAAGTGTATGGGTATGAATTTTTTTCTATATCTGCAATGCTCAAGTGGACAAAGGAAGCCTACTGAACACGATGATTAGATAAAGGTTATTGGTAATAATAATAACTATTAATAATTTTATAATGTATATTTTTGTTTTCTTTAGATCATCCATAAATTGGAAGAATGAAGTGTAAAAGTTTTTTTTTTAAATTATATGTAATGCATTTTATACAACATTTTAAAAAAACATGAGATAGGATTGATTTGAAAATATGCATACGACAATTTTTTTTTTATTTTTTTTTTATTAGTGATATAATCCAACATAATAAATAATTATGTGATTCTTTTAAAAAATTTTATGATATGGGATATTCAAATATTGTCTAAGTAGATTGTATATGATGAGACATATAGAATGATGAAGTGGACAGACTTTTCTTATGGGATAGTAAGATTGTTTAACTATTAATGAATTTTATTTATTGTTTTTTGTGAATGCAGACAGTTATTTTATCGATGTAAGATGTAGAAAAATCTTGAGAAATAATGTTGAGATAGTGGCTTGGGAGTACTATAGTTAGCAGGAAACCAAGATGATGTATATTTAAATAGGATATGATAAGGAATGGGAATAATATTTAGTCTTTATGTGGTTATCAGCATAGTTAACATAGCCCTATGACTGATACACATTTTATTTGGACAGTGTTTATATTTCTTTAAATATTTGATGTTCTAATAAAGCTGAAGAAATAGCTTTAACATCATCCCTGTACTAGAGGATATTAGGCAGATAAATGTCCTACCTCTTCGCACTGTACCATGATTTTGAGATATGTTAAGTATAATACTCTAGCTTTCTTCCTTAATCCTATGCATCTGTTTTCGCTATCTTTATTTCATGTAACTGCATTGTTTAGTAAGATATTTTAAAAGAAGTGATAAATAATTTAGAACTAAGGTTGTGCTATCGTTTTTTGGATAAGATTAGTTTATTTGCTTATAAGGAGCAGAATGTTATAACTTAAAATTGAAGATCCAAAGTGTCCTAGGGAAAGAAAAGAATCATAAAATATATTTTGAATTTTATTTCGGAAATGTAATATATTTTTTTTTTTTTAAATAGGGTATCGAAACAAAGATATTTTTTTAAAGTAATAATAATTTTAAATGCTTTAGTATTATTTTTAAGAGAAAATAAGTATTGCATATTTTTTCAAATACAATAGTACAAAGTAGATTATGTAAACAATATGCATAGTATATTTTGTTTATTGATTAACAGAAATCTATTAATGATTAAACTTATATCATACTAAAGTAAGGCTTAAAGAAGAATATATTATGATTAGTAAACATTCCAAAACAAAGCAAAACTCTCCATATAGTAGTGCCATCTTGTGCTAACAAGAGCAATCAATGGATGCCAGAAGGCTTGTGCATAAAATCCCTATCTAGAGCCTACTCATCCAATATCCCCAGACTAGTTTCTGGCTTGTGGCCTTCATCAGTGAGGAGCCTTGGATCTGAGAGCACTGCACCTAGATCTTAGGATCTAATGCAACCCTCCAGCACCCACCTTTTAACTCTATTTAACTACAAAACTATGAGAATGAAATTGAAAACACTATATGGAGAGTTTTGCTTTGTTTTGGATTGTTTAATAACAATTATTGTGCTAGTATGAGATAGTGATCATGTGATGTTTAGTGGTTTAACACCAATCCTGCCTAATAGGATAGTGGTGGCTATGGTTGTTAAAGAGCCAAAGACACCAAAATGTATGGGTACTGAATTGAGTTCAGACCCATATGACTATATAAGCTATTGAGCTTGGATTGAAAATATTAATAGTGTTTTCAATTTCATTCTCATAGTTTTGTAGTTAAATAGAGTTAAAAGGTGGGTGCTGGAGGGTTGCATTAGATCCTAAGATCTAGGTGCAGTGCTCTCAGATCCAAGGCTCCTCACTGATGAAGGCCACAAGCCAGAAACTAGTCTGGGGATATTGGATGAGTAGGCTCTAGATAGGGATTTTATGCACAAGCCTTCTGGCATCCATTGATTGCTCTTGTTAGCACAAGATGGCACTACTATATGGAGAGTTTTGCTTTGTTTTGGATTGTTTAATAACAATTATTGTGCTAGTATGAGATAGTGATCATGTGATGTTTAGTTAATTAGTAAACATTGTGTGATAAATACTGAATTTTGGATAATATTTGTTTTTTTAATATTTTGAGAAATCCATACTCATTATAAAATTTTGTTTTCTATGGAATGTTTCTAAGTATGAATTTTTAAAATAGGATAGTTTAATAATATTAAGGATAAAATGCTGTTGCTAATAAAGTAGATACATATACTTGCAATAAGTTAACCATAAGGAGAAACCAAATAGTAACATTTTTTTTTGTCCTAAATCTAAATAAAATATAATTGAAATATAAATTATTTTTTTTATAACCAGGTAGATCAAACTGTAAAATAAAAAGGGTTAAGGATATCCACTGTAAATAATGTAAATAAATTGTTTAGTTATTTATTGTTAGTAATAAACTTTGTTAAATTTTGTTATTTAAAAAATTTTGTGTCAGAGTTATTTATTTCTCCACATCGCTGCATGAAAACACGATATATGCATAATAACTGAAACAAATATATAATTTTGCACAAAAGATAAATAAAGAATTATTTTAAGAATTTTAAATATTTTATTGATATTCATTATAATTAAATAATCATAATCTTACATTATTTATTGGTCATAAATCAGTTATCACAATATTGTATTAAATTATATGCTATCTGTTGCCACACATATTTTGTTTGTCAGATCATTAAAATGCTACCACGTATTTATTATATCATTACATGAAGAATATTATTATTATTATTTATTATTATTAGTTTAAGTGTAGTAGATTATGACATAAAATCTCTTCTCATATTTTACTACCGTATTTTTATTAACTTAGAATAAATTTTATGAACCTGAGATTATTTTATTTGAGCTAGATTATTATTAAATAGAAGACTAAGATTTAACTATTAGTTTAGTCTTAGTGAGTAGAAGTTATTAAAGTCGTAAGAATACTATGAGTTTGTTATTTGAAATCGTAATAAGGGGGGATAGTGTTCTTATGCCATCGAGGTAGTATCCTGCAGGATATTGGCTCAATGTAATCTATCTTGTCAACTGTATTTTCACTTCAAGTCTCATGAAAATATTAAATATTTATTTAATTTAATTTTATAAACTGAACCTTATTCGAATTTTAAATATGAGTTAGTGAAATATTTTAATTTTAATACTGAATATTTTAGTTATTAATTATTAACTGAGATAGAACCCGTTTTATTTTATACCATATATCATCTGGAAGTGAAGATGCACGAGTTTGAAGGTTAGAATATATATAATGAACATTCCAATAGCTCTAAACAAGCTTTTTTTTTGATAAATGTTATAAGAGATAGCATTCAAATCATCTTTATCTAGGACTGTCCTCATCCCCAGACCGGTTTACATTTTTAAAGTATTAATGTTTTTGCCTACATTAAGATCATAGCACAGTGTGAGTGAAATCCATCTTTTACTATTGCATTGTCAACATTTTGAAGAATTGTGGTGTAGATAAGCATGGACTGTGAAAATTCAGGTTTATTATCTAAACAATAACAAATAGAAGTAGGATTTGAATATTTTAAAAAAGATTATTACTAACCTCCTTTGAAACAAATTAAATTTCTTTGTTTAATGGGGTTTATTTATATTTCTAGGAATTTGTAATTCTCAATATGTTACAGTCCAAGTGTTAATTTTATTGTCTATATTAAGATCTTGGTCCGGAATCAAAGGTGGAATTCATGTTTTACTTATTAAAATTTCTTTGATAACTGATTGAAGGTTTACAGTGTGAATAAGCTCAGACTGTTACCAGGTGATTTATCTATATATAATATTACTGACACCAAATGTTACCTTAATTTCAGCCATGCTCCTTGAAAAACAAACATAAGCCTGAATAAAATGGCACAGGGAAAAGATCAATCTCTTACTTGTGTTGCAATGTATATTGAAATTCAGACCCATGTAAACAAGAAGTGTGAATCAGAAAAGATCTTAATGGCTATTAAACAAACATATTTTCACAATTTTGTTGTATACGTAAGTGAAAATATGTTTGTTTAATAGGCATTAAGATCTTTTCTGATTCACACTTTTTGTTTACATGGGCCTGAATTTCAATATACATTACAATTTTATTGTTTACAGGTAAGAGATGGATCTATTACCTGTGTTTTAATAAGGGAGCACTGCTGAAATTAAGATACCATTTGGTGTCTGTAATGATATCAGCTGGCGATATATAACTGGTCTATTTTATATGGATATATTTCAACTTTATTGTTAAAAGGAAGTTGTCTTGAAAACAGTTTGAAATTGTTGACTGTTGCTGATATTAGGATTGCCTAAGTGTTGACCGATTTTAATGATATATATATGTTACAAAATCTGTTGTTGTGAATTATTATGTAAATCTTTCCAACTGTCAAATATAAATAATGTTAATTATCTTGTAGAAACTTGCTTATACTTGTTAAATAGGTAAAATGATTCCCAGTTTGCTTGAAATGCAAAAACTTATATGAAAGACAATTTTATTACGTATGTATGTGTGTGTGCATGTATTATAATTGTATATTTTAACTAGAGCTTTATATATACCATTGTATTAACTTGATCTTTATCTACCTGAATATTATGCAATTGTTAATTATGATGTTAAATTCAATTCAAAATCAAATTATATTTGACCTGATTAGTTGTAACAATAATAATTTAGACATGTTGCAAAAGTTAATCTATTTCTTTTCAAAAATACATTAATAATTATATTACAATATTCATTAATAATCTAGACATATTTAGTTACCAATAGCAGCAGGACTACAAAAACTTGTAAACTATTCAGGATTCCTAAGTTCATCATATCTGAAAATAATAATTATATATATATGGTTGTATATGAGTAAATTTTTAATCTATATTTATAGACTGATATTTCAAAATCCAATTTATCCTAATTATACTAAAAATGAACTTATATATTTTTAATAACAAAATAAATATATGTCTGTAATGCAATAAAATGGCAAATAGCATATTAATTCATTCACATCTTAAACAACTTTTTGGAAAAAAATTAAAAAGCCAATTTTCAATTGTAATATGTTGTAACAAAAGTGTAATTAACCTGTTATATATATATATATAGAGAGAGAGAGCCCACAAATAAGCTCTTAACAAACTTTGCAGACTATCCCCAACCCCAGACCAATTTCTGCAAAGCTTGTTAAGAGCTTATTTGTGAGCTCTATATATAACATTTGTAATATAAGCTTGTTAAATTAGGTCATGTGACATATGACTTGATTTATTTGTAATATATATATATATTGTGCCTGCTGAAATTTGAGATGAGTTTCAGTATGTGGTAAGATGCCAGTCATAATTTTTTTTATCTTTCTTTTTTGTTTGAATTTTGGATGGTTAATAAGTTAACTTATGAAACATTGAACTGTGTTGTTATGACAACAATAATATTAATAAAAAATTGTTTATTATTAATTGTAAGATTGTAAATTGATTTTATTCAGTTTAATAAAAAAATGTATATGTAAATAATAAAGCATATAGGATTAAATTATTATTCTTTTGTTATAAGTTTCTTTTTCATTACTGCATTCACGGTAGTAGATTATAAACAATACAAATAAATGTTTAATATTTCAAATATATTTGTCATTTTCATTTATATGATATATTGTACTGAAAAAAAAAATATTCCCAGTGTAATATATTGAAAATGTAAATTGTTTAATATATGTTAGAATGAAAAATAGTATTTTTAAAAATGTAAAAATTTATTATATGGAATAATTGTTAAATGATTTTTTTGTCATCATTATTGTGTAATAAGATGTTTTATTTATTTATTTATAGAATGCTATCAGAAATTGCTTAAAGAGTGAATATACAAGATTTTTATAATTACACTGATGTCAATGAAAAAATCTTATAAATAGAACTGAATAGTTTGAACACATTCTTTCTCTTTGGTTTTGGCTTTAAACAGAAGTATATATAAATTTCTTTATAAGTTTTCTTTTTTAAGATATATAGTTGACTGAACAAAATGGGGGGGGGGAGAAGCATCTGCCCATAAACTAGGCTGCATGTTGAGAAAATTTTATGGGTAAAATGAGAATTTATTATAAAAGAAAAAAAAATATCAAAATTACTTTATTATATTATAAATTATCAGAATATTTTATTCATTAAAATGAATATTGCCTAAATTTTAAAACTGGAATACAAATGTCAAAAGTTGTACAAGAATAATATCTACCTGCTTGTGTAATTTTATTAGATTGATTGATCAAATTTTTCAAAGGTAATAATCAGATTAATTTTCTATTATATTGCTCTAAATAAAGCTAGCATCTATTCATTCATAATATTTTGAAATAATATTTGTTCTGAAAAAATATCTTTTCATATCATCATGTATATAAACTAGTACTTATGTGTGTAATATCATACAACTCAAATAATAATTATTTAAAAGAATAATTTGGAAATATATATATAAAACATTGGAATCAATAAAATGTACTTTGTAATTAAAAGTTTTCATGATTATATTATATCTTATCTGGAACAATGACTTATTATTGATATATAATTTGAAATAAACATCAGCACTGTGATGCCATTCTGGAAATACAGTATTTAAAGACTCTCATTTAGGTTGTTTGTTTATATTTGTCACTATTATATATATACGTTTCTCTTTATTAAAAAATTTAAGATATTTATTGATGAATAATTTTAAGTTAATTATAAATTTTTTTAATGCACATGCATGTGCGCTTGAAAATGCAAAGGTAGAGACCTCTACAGGTCTTAACCATAAGCTTATGCTTTGGAAGAAAAGTATTCACATATCAAAATATAAGAGAGATACATTTTCCTAAGTTAAACTTATATTTTGAGGTGTAGTAATTATTATTTTAATAGTAAAAAATATTCATTTTTTTATTTATTGATTTTAAAATTAACTGCAGAAAGGGGTTTGCTATTAACTGAAGGAGACCCTTTGATTCCTCTTGGAAGTCTTAACAGAACCGAGCAGGGCAAATTCCTAATGTCCACTCTATATGTTCTTGTCATTGCAGTTGTTATTATTATGTGATTATTCATATAGTATATGAACATGGATGGGCTGCTCAGCAACATGCATTAGCCAGCATGGTGACTTTATTGGCTTTTTACCGCTGAGTTTAAGATCACGAAACACCATTGTCTTTCTTTTCAGTTGCCTGATAAGGCAGAATGAATGTTTGTGTAAATGATAAATATTTTTCCAATAGATATATACAATTATGACAGACAAAAATAAATCATGGCCCTTATTCCCAGGAGGCTGTAAAGTCACCAACCAAGGCAGCGGTTGGTGGCTGAAGGTGGAGGGTGCTAAGAATCCCCTGATTGTGGACCCAGGCTGCCATTTGATGACAACTTTTTATTTAGGTACTTACAACTGCAGATCACTTTCAAGTGAAGGAAGATTGCAAGAATTAGAAGAACTGTCTTATATTAAATGGGACATTATTGGACTTTGTGAAGTTAGAAGAAAAGGTGAAGAGACAATTGATTTAAAAAGTGGACATGTACTCTATTATAAAGGCACAAATATTGGAAATACAAGTGGAGTAGGATTCATTATAAATAAAAAGTGGAAGAACAACATTGTGGAGATTGATGGTGTATTGGACAGAGTGGCAAGATTAGTTATACAACTTAATAGCAGATACCAAATGCAGATAATTCAGGTTTATGCCCCAACAAGTTCTCATAGTGATGAAGTAGTAGAAGATTTTTATATGGATGTACAAAAGGCTTTTGATCAGAGTAAACAACATTTTAAAATTGTTATGGGAGACTTTAATGCTAGAATTGGTAAACAAATGAAAGATGAAAGTGCTGTAGGTAATTTTGGTTATGGTAATAGAAATGAGAGAGGACATAGACTTGTGGAGTTTGCAGAAAAAGAAAAACTTTATATTATGAATTCTTTTTTTGAGAAAAATGTTAAAAGGAAATGGACATGGAAGCATCCAAATGAAGGTACAGCAGAATTGGATTATTTTTTGACTAACAGAAAATACATATTTCAAGATTGTAATGTTCTTAATAAATTTAACACAGGAAGTGATCATCGATTAGTAAGATGTAAGATACATGTTAATGCAAAACTAGAGAGACAAAAATTATTAAGAAAAACAATATTTACAGTTGATATTCCTAATCTTCAGAAACATTCTAATGAATTTAAATTAGAACTTACAAATTGGTTTCAAGTATTAGTAGATTTTGAACATGATTCAGATTTGAATGAAATTAATATGAAAATAACTGATACACTTTTAAAAACTGCAACAAAGATAGCTGGTAGAAAAAAGCAGCAATTGACCAATAAAATTTCTACTGAGACTAGAGAATTTATGAAGAAAAGAAGGAATATGAAGATATACAAAAATGATGCATTAAAAAGGATTGAATATCTCGAATTTTGTAAAATGGTGTGGAAAAGAGTTGAAAATGATATAAGAAAGTATAACTGTGAACTAGCAAGGAAAGCTGTAGAAGAGAATAAAAGTCTCAAGAGTGTAAAACAACATTTTGGTATTGGTAGGAAATTTATATCTGCAATAAGAAAAAAAGATGGAATTATTACTAAAAAGAGAGATGACATCATGAAATGGGTAGAAGACTTCTATCAAGAATTATATAGTAATAAAAAACAAGTACCTCCTATATCTATTATATCTTCCGAATTGCCCAGAATTTTAAATGAAGAAGTGAGACATGCAATTAAATTTATGAAGAAAGGAAAGGCTCCAGGTAATGATGGAATTATAATTGATATATTAAAAGAAGCAGGTGAAGAAATAGAATTTTTTTTAGCAAAGTTATATACCAAATGTCTAAATGATAAAGATGTACCAGATGATTGGAAGAATGCAGTATTAATATTAATATTTAAAAAAGGTGATAAAGAAGATATTAGAAATTACAGACCTATCAGTCTTTTATCAGTTTTATACAAAATTTTTACCAAGATAATTACAACTCGTCTACAGAGAACATTGGATTTCCACCAACCAAGAGAACAAGCTGGATTTAAAAGTGGTTTTAGTACAGTAGATCATATCCAGGTATTGAGAGAAGTTATAGAAAGGACAAATGAATATGAGTTGCCATTATGCTTTGGATTTGTAGATTATGAAAAGGCATTTGATTCTATAAACATTTCTTCAGTGATTAAAGCATTGGATCATCAAGGTATAGATCCAGGATATTGTCATATTTTAAAGAATATTTATAAAAATGCAACAGCAACAATTAGATTACATAATGATACTAGGAAAGTCAACATTGAGAAGGGTGTAAGACAGGGTGACTCCATATCTCCAAAACTTTTTACAGCAGTGCTGCAAGAAGTATTTTGTGGATTAAAATGGGAAGCTAAAGGAGTGAAAGTAAATGGAGATTATTTAAGTCATTTAGATTTTGCAGATGATGTAGTTGTTTTTGCAAATAATGCTTTAGAGCTGCAGGAAATGTTGCAGGAGTTATCAGATGAAAGTAGGAAAGTAGGACTAAAGATAAATGTTAAAAAGACTAAAGTAATGTTTAATGGATTTTCTCAAAATATGAAAATAAAGATTGATTATGATGAGTTAGAAGAAGTTAACAGCTACAAATACCTTGGTCAGATTATTAATACAGATGGAAACATAATGGATGAAATTAATCATAGAATTAAACTTGGTTGGAGTGCTTTTGGTAGAAATAACTTGATACTAAAAGGAAATATGCCTATGTGTTTGAAAAGGAAGGTTTTTAATAAATGTGTTTTACCAGTTCTTACTTATGGATCTGAGACTTGGACACTTAATAGAAGAGCAATACAGAGACTTCAGACCACTCAAAAAAGTATGGAGAGATGCATGTTGAGAGTAACAAGAAGAAATCAAAAATACAATATATGGGTAAGAGAAAAAACAGGTGTTACTGACCTCATTGAAAAAATTAAAAGACTGAAGTGGAGTTGGGCTGGACATATTGCTAGAAGAGATGATAATAGATGGACAATTGAAATCTTAAACTGGATTCCAAGAGATTGTAAAAAACCCAGAAAGAGATCATCTATGAGATGGATGAATCAAATAAGAAAGTGCGCAGGAGTGATGTGGAGAAGTGAAGCTAAAGATCAGAGAAGATGGATTGAACTTGGAGAGACCTTCATCCTGCAGTGGATTGATAATGATTGATGATGATGATATGTTGGACTATTTCCATCATCTAATATGAGTATTGAATGTCTTTAGAAAAAATTATCTTTATTTAAATATTCCAAATACATTCAACTGTTGGTAATAGCACACAGGTTATCAAAAAAAAATTATATGTAACTGAATAGGAAATAACTGAAGCTTCCAGGGAGTTATATACGTAAATAAACTCTTTAGTAGAGAGATGATGCATCTGCTCTTTTAGCATTTGTTGTTATATATGCTTAGTTTATTTAAGTAATTTTAAATAAAGAAATGATTAGGGTATTTTGAGCTCAGACTTTCGCATGACCCTCAACTCTCCAGACACTATTTCATATAATTGATACACTTGACCACATATATGTCTAAAAGATAAATAATCACTAATATGCGTATTTCGTGCTAAACCAGCACTTGTCAGTTGGTCCAGATTATCATCTCTACACATATATACAATAAGTGCTCAGATCAATGTGGGCTTTGAGCGTTCCGTCACAGATTTTCAATAGAATGGATGGCTCAAGGGTTGGAGGGTGGAGTGGATTGAAGCCTGTCCATTAAAGTATGAAGATCAGCAATATTAATATAAATCTTAGTATTTATTGTATATATGTGTAGAGATGATAATCTGGACCAACTGACGAGTGCTGCTTTAGCTCGAAATACATATATTGGTGATTATTTATCTTTTAGACATATATGTGGTCAAGTGTATTAGTAGTATGAGAAAGTATGGAGAGTTGAGGGTCGTCGAAAGTCTGAGCTCAAAATACCCTATATATTACATTGTTTGTACAGGTATATATATATAGCCTTATGTTAGATATTAAAGAAGTGGGTGTATATATATTTATAGAATGTATACATATATTATCAAATAAGTATTGAAGAATATCATTTATAAAGCAAACTATGAATTAATAATTGAAATAAAGATTATTATTATTAAGAGTTTTTTTTAATTATTAAATTCTTTAATAATTTGAATTTATGATATATTTAGCGTTTTTAAATGTCATTCTATTTTTTAGTCAAATATAAAAAATATATTAATAATATGAAAAAATATATATCTTTAATAAATTATATATTATATGGGTTGAAATATATATATAACAAGATTGATACTGATGGATTAGAAGTTAACAACTACAATGTTAAAATATATATTAAAAATCGAATGATAAAATGTATATTTACCTTCGCTTGTATTTTGATTAATTTTACCTTTAATTCTGCAACTTTTTAAATATCAATATTAAAACAAAAACACATTGTCTTTTTTAGAATATCCTTGAAGTTTTAATTTCAATTTCGCATTCTTATTTTAATTAATGACTAACAATTATATAATATAACTATTAAAACAATATCTAATATTAGGTGTTTTTCTTTAAAACAAACAAAAAAAAATCTTATATTGAATAAATCATTATAAATTATAATTAAATCGTAGTTTTAAATCAATCATGCATTAAATTAAATAAAACAATTTACGCTAGCATGATTACGAACTTGAGTTTGTTTTTCCACTTATTTGTTGGATGTTTTGAAAAGAATTTGGGGTGCTAAATTTATATAAAAATATTTTTTTAATTTTCAAGGAAACTTTTTAGATAAAATATTTAAAGTTTTAATAAGATTTAATCCTTGTATTTATTAATTAAATCTTAACCACTATCTAACAAAGCAAATAATTAATTACACGTTGAATATGAAAACCACAATTCCTACTTCCAGCAAATGGTATTTACAATATATATATATCAGATAACTATTAAAATTTTATGCATTTCATATATATATAAATTCGTAGAAATCAGTTAACACATAAAAAATTCCAATATCAATAACAATCAACATTTCAATCTGTTGTCAAGGCAACTTCTTTTTAACTATAAAGGTGGAATTCAAGCTTTATTTATGTTCCAATATAGTTATGTAAATACTAAAGATTGCATCTTGACCACAGAGAGTGAAATTATTAATACAAAGAAGTTTAAATAAATCTCCTTGAACAGGTAAATATAACCTGTTCTGAATGCACACCAACAAATAGTCACATATAACATTCAAACTGCAATTATAACTTTCAAATTGCACCCCAACAATGTGTTACTTAATAAGTGTAATAATGCTCAAGGCTAGATAAGTTTATATGTAAATTTATAGAAACCAGTCAACACTTAGATTGTACTACAACAGATATTAAATATGTTAAGTATTCAAAATATTTAATCTTTGTTGTCAGATTTTCATGATAATATATATAAAATCATTTTCAATTTTTTTTTTTATCAATTGTGGAACGATTTCTTTAAGTTTAATTCAGTTTATGCAATTTATAGTTTTCCTCTTCCATCAACTTGATAAATAGTTGCTTTTCTAGTCTTACAATTTTTAGGATTTCAGTTTAAAATTATATATATATATATATTAAAGGAGTCACTGATAAGCTGTTTCCACTAGCAAAAAAAATGTTTTATTTTTCATAAATCTAAAGACAAATATTTTTAGAATACCAAGATGTCTACAAAATTTTATGTACACATTGCTTAAGATACTATATAGGTCAATGAAGGTAGATAAATAGTGTCAGAGTTAGAGTTGATTATATTAGCATTTACAATGCATTTTTTAAAAATTGGTCACCCATCCTACTAAAATGGTAGCCAATTTAGAAAAGTATGATTTAAGTACTGTGATTGAGTCTATTGAAATATTGAAAAAACCAAGTGGTTTAAACAAATCCGATGAAGCACAATGCATTCCAGCCTTGTGACTGCCATTTATTTTATCTCCTAAAATCAACTTAGAATCAATTAATTGTAAACCAAAGTTTGTAAAATCATTTTTGTTAATCCATCTAATCTGAATATATAAATCATCAAATATATATATATATAAGAATAATTATTCTTTAATTCATGCTCAATCTTATTATTAATTAGGAAAAACGTTCATTGTGATAGTTATTTCATGAAAATATCGAAAATTAAAACAAAATAATACATGGTACATCTTTATTTTCATCATATAACTGTATAAATATTAAATATATAGATGTATACATTAACCTCTTAATAGAAGAGTAATGTAGAGATTCGAGATGACTCAAAGAAGTATGGAGAGGTGCATATTGGGAGTAACAAGAATAGATCGAAAATGCAATATATAGGTAAGAGAACAAACAGGTGTTATTGATCTCATTGAAAAAATTAAAAGAATGATGGTGATGGGCTGGACATACTGCTAGAAAAGATGATAATAGATGGACAATTGAAATCTCAAACTGGAGTCCAAGACATTGTAAAAGACCCAGAAAGCGATCACATGTGAGAAGGATGAATGAAATAAGAAAGTATGCAGGAGTGATGTGGAGAAAAGAAGCTAAAGATTGGAGAAGATGGATTGAACTTGGAGACCCCTTCATCCTGCAATGGATTGATAATGGTTGATAATGATGATATATTTAACCTATTAATGCATATTTGAAGGTTAGTTTCATTTCATGAGATTACATATATATATATACTTATATTGAAGCATTGCATATATGCTTGCTTCATTATCTTCAATTCCGCCATCTTTCTCTTAAATCCTCACACACATATATAATCAGCGTGTGCATGTGTAAGTGCAATTGTGCATTCATATTAAAAAAGAAAGAAGACTAAAAGCAAACTTAAAGTAAAAAAATATTAAACTTAAAAGAAATAATCATGTAAAGTAAGTTAGGAGAACAAGAAAAAAGAATTTGCTAGTGCAATTAATCCATTAAGTAAGTCAAACCAGTGCCTTATTTTAAATCAATTACAAAAATCAGCAATATAATAATGGTTCAACACCTTTGTAGCGAGGATGCATCAAAAAGGTGCTGAAGTTAAAATAAAGACAAAAGAGGTAGGAAATAAAGATAAATAAAATAAGTAAAAATAAGTAAGAGAAAAACTAATAGGAAAAGCTATTAACTCAAGAAATCCATTACAATCCATTTTGTAAATTGAAAAACATTCCAAGGCAAATTGAAGATATAAAAACTTGAAAAATGCATTGGCCTGGACTTGAAGTCTTCAGTTCTTGTCTTGAAATTGTTAAGAAGCTACATACCAAAAATGATCGAGTAGTTTGATGTCAACATTCCCAGTGTTGTCAGAGAGGGGTAGTGGCATCACAAAGATGAGATCCAGTGAGAGAGAAAAAAGTATGCTGTGCTTCGGTCATCCCAATGCTGATAGAGAGACCAAGATGCCTGTTTTCCACATAATTCTTCACAATTGTTGAAAAAATTGCTCCATGAAATTAAACAGACATTATCCATCATTATAAACCTCCCATCAAGCACTTGTCCACAACACAAAGTTGCCAGCAAACATTTATAAAGTTCTTTTATTTTAAATATTAAAGTATATTTAACGTACTTTATTAACCGTAACTATAATTTAAATATACCCTAGTATCCTTTAAGTTTTAATTTTTATTTTATTTCTTTTATAATATAAGTTTGCTAGGCTAAAAGAAAAATGTTTAATTACTAGACCTCTCTTTATCGAGAAATTGCAATTGAATAGATTACAAAATGATTGTCAAACCATTTGAAATTCGAAGCTGTATCCACCCTAACTCTAACTCACCTGCATCACGTAAATTTGCTGGCCTTAATGCATTTTTGTCTAGAAACTTTTATTTATGTAAATACGAGGCAGACCGGAAAGAAAACATAAACAACTATATTAAAGATCTATTAGAAGCAGGGTTCAAATTTAAAGTTATTAAAAATAAAATCACTAAATTTCATAATACAATAAACAATAAAGCACCTCGCACCAATCTGCCAAGAATAACAATCCCCTACATTTCTAAAATATCAAACTAACATAGCATTTAGAACTCAACCTAATTCTAATAGACTGATTAACAACTCTAAGGACCACATTGGTCGATCGTTCACTCCACATTTGGTGTACTCCATTGCCTGCCCTCAGGCCGGATGCCACGCTATATATTATGGTGAAACAAAAGCTACAATCAACACTAGACTGGCTCAATATCTTTACACATATAACAGAGCTCAGAAGAATAGCAACACAACCTCTGTATTTTTGGAGCATGCTAAACAATCTGGACACAACTTCACGCCTGCCAATTCCATAATATTGTGCTCAGAATCAAATGATCACAAAAGAAAAATAAAGGAAGCATTTTACATTAATGGAAACATCTATGCTATTAATAGGAAAGACACTTGCTTCGAAATCTCACAGAAATGGGCTACGTAATACTAGCTTATTTGAATATTTGCACATATTTTACTATACATTTTATGAAGGCTATGAATATGAGGCATGGATCCTCGAAAACGTTAAGCTGAAAAACTTTAATATTAATTTATATCTTTTTCTTTATTAAACAATTATAAATAAGTGTTTTTTGTTAATTACTTTTTATTTTATTTGCACGATTTAAACGATTGTAGGATGAATTTAACAAAAATATAAACATCTAGCATTTGTCTTTTTGATGTCTCAAGGGATCCATGAAGAGAATAGAAGCCAAGAATGGAAATTCTTTACATAAAAGTTAAAGTTTTATAATACATTAATTTTATTATTAGAATCCCCCCCCCCTGTTTTAAGTAAGGTTCTTTTTCTTTACTGTTGTAAAGAAAACCTAGTGAAGGATGAAGAGTGATATTATTTTAATTTTTTTTATATACAAATATATTTGCTTCGGCGTGTCGCTTGTGGAAATTATGATAAATAAAGTAAAATTGATTTTGTTTTTTTACGTCTCCACAGGTAAATATATTTATAACTTAAGTTATTTGCTTATAACAATCCTTGTTCTTAAGTATATACGTATATCAAATTGCCCTATGTAGGTAAAGTGAAGAGCGAATTGCAGTTTCTATAATTTTTTAAAATTTAATATGATAGATTGATAGTCCCTCCTTTATTATAATAGGTTTAGCTGGATAAATAATCTATAAGTATGGGTGAATGAGCTAAAATAAAGTTCTTATACATTGACATGGGGATATGTGTGTTATAATTATAGACTATGTTGTTATTTAAATTCAGCATAGATATAACTTAGCTTATTATATTTTACTATATCCATTATTTAAAGTTGTAATTATAAATTTATTAAAAGCACATTGATTATGTAAGTAATATTTACTGAGGCTATAACCTCGATAATATGCGTATAAAATGCGATAGTAGGGACCTCTACAGGTGTTTTAACCACATTATTGCATACTGCATTGGAGGTGTGCATTGTCAGGGGCTATTTCAAATATTTTGTAAAATTATAATATGATTCATTTGTATTAATTTATGCAGAACACCCAGTGCCTGCTATATATTTTATATGTGCCTAGTGAGTCTTCATAATAATTTAAATATATAAATGTTATCATCAGACTAGGTAGAGCTGTATGACAGCAAATCCCAGCTCCTAAATATTAGTGCATCCCCTACATATACTTTCTTCATATATATGCCTATGGTTAGAAGCAGGAACATCCCTGCAGCCTAGAACATCTATATTTCATTCCATGATTCATATATCCAGATCACAAAGCCGATCCCATTGTTCAATAGCCATTGATTCATATATAATTAATGCAGTCTGTGATTTCTTTTTTATTCCTCCCTATTATGCATACACCGATATATCTATTCATAGCCCTATGTTATCTTATCGTATCTGTAACTCAAATACCAAAAGGATCCCTAAAAATAATAAACCACATAAAGAAAATGTAATTAATGCTGACTCATAATGATGTGATAAATATTGTCATCATTACCCTGTGGATAAATAATATGACATCCTTATTTTAGTAGTTATGAATATCACCATCATCCATGATCCATAATTCTATATATCTGTAAAGTTCAGTCAACAGACTCTAACCTTAGAATATAATAGCAAATCACTTTATTAATTATTAATAAACATTTATAAAAATTTATTCATCACCTTCTCAATGCTGGTCGGAATCATATAATTAAGATTAAATAATAGTTAAATTAAGTATTTGTGCATATCCCTGAGCTGAGCAGAGCTATATGAAAAAAAAAGCTGTATGATATCAAGGGTGTTAATTTTGTAGTAGAGGCTAGGAAGCCTAGGCCGAGGTTTAGACTAAGATCATGGGGGTAGCAATACCCCTATGCATGCTAGTTGAGAGTACCTGCTTGGTCTTTCAGTCTTGTTAACAAAATTATATATGTTTGATCATTACTATATATATATATATAAATACAAGTATTTTTCTATACTCTTGTGGGAGATGATGTGAGTAAATGATGAGTGCTGGTTCAGCATGAAATACTTAGATTGGAGATCATTTATCTTTCACATTTGTATGGTCATGTGTACTGATGTATAAAATGGAGCAGATAGCTGTTGGAAGCTTTGTTAGTTGACAAATACTACGAGCATAGTCAAAAGCGCTCCTAAGTGGATAAAACTTTTAAAATATATCTGATTACTATATTTATAAATATTCAATTATATAATTACATATATTGCTTTGAAGAAATACAGACATTGAATTATAATATTATATATATATATATATATATATATATAATATCAATATATATATATTACTATATATATATATATATATATAGTAACCCTTCCCCAACACCTATCCTACATTTCCTATCAACAAATACCCGGGTTGCCAATTTTATTGATAATGGAATAAACTATTAGTCTGATCTTGCTTTGAATTAATATTGAGATTCTTATAATACTGTCCTTCTATAGCTTAGTTCAGTGGGGATTACAGAGATCTATAAAGTGCAAATGCATACAAAACATATGAGGAAACATTATGAACTAATATGAGTAAAATATTTATTAAGTTTTAAAATAAATAAATAATTGAAATGGGTAAAGTTCCACCATTTAAATTTACAAGTTATAGTTTAAACTCATCTTCTCCCATCATCTAAATGCATCAAACAACCTTTACTATTTGGTAGAATTAAATTAATAAAATAAAGATGCAGTAGTAATTTACTCTACTGTATGGTAAGTTAAAAGTAAATACAAAATATGGCACTACTTAACTTTTACTGTACAGTGATTTAAAATAAATAACTAAATTAATGTATAATCTAAAATAAACAGAGCAAAACTCTCCATACAGTATTGCCACCTGTGCTAAACAGAGTAATCAATGGATGCCAGAAGGCTTGTGCATAAAATCCCTATCTAATGCCTACTCATCCAATATCCCCAGACTAGTTTCTGGCTTGTGGCCTTCGTCAGTGAGGAGCTTTGGATCTGAGAACACTGCATCTAGATCTAGAAACTAGTCTGGGGATATTGGATGAGTAGGCATTAGATAGGGATTTTATGCACAAGCCTCTGGCATCCATTGATTACTCTGTTTAGCACAGGTGGCAATACTGTATGGAGAGTTTTGATCTGTTTATCAACAATTAATGTGCTAGTATAGGAAATGTGATCATGTGATGTATAATCTAAAATAATAAGGGAATATCTCAGGGAATTTATTATATGGCTTAATTCTAAATTTATGCTTTACAATAACTACTAATTACCATCACAAAAGTAATGACATAAATTAAGCATTATTCTAATAAAATAATAATAGATAGTCAATGAAAGAAATAGGGTGTATTTTGATTTCAATTCATCATCTAAAGAACTGAACACTAAAAATTTCCAGAGAATCATTAATTAGTCAAGCACTTCATATAGCGTTTGGACCAAGAAAAAAACATCATCAGATCTGAATATATTCACCATTAAATTTATGGAATAGTGCAATCATATCATATTGGATACGTAAGTGTATGTGGATGTGTGGAAATATAGAACATGAATGCATTCCAAACATTTATTACAAGATATAACTAAAACATTTTGCATTTCTAATTTATACATATACATGTTTTGGATAATTCCAACATCAATGACTGAATAGTCTACATGAGAATAACTAACGTTAAAATAAACTTCCTTGTATTTTATTTCAACATATACCAGCTCTCAGTCAATTCTGGTAAGCTTATGAAAAGAAACATTATAAACACTACACTAGGATAATTAAATATAATTTTTTTTTTGTATTTTATTTCAAATATACACAAACTATCAGTCAATGCTAATACGCTTATGGAAAAGAAACTTTTAAACACTAGCACTAAAATAGCAAAATATGAAACTAAACTTCTTGGTGTTTTTACTTAAAATACACATATGCTATTAGCTAACTCCAACATTCTGCTAACTAAATCAACACTGGGGTAATTAAACATCAAAATAATATGGGTTTAAATATATGAGTGAGAGGTCAAGCTATCCATAAATCAATTAAATAATTCTATTAATTAGCTATACTTTCTTTCCTTTTGCTTGCTCATTCAAAATGAGGATGAATCATTCTAAGAATTGATGATATAAACTTAAAATAGTTAGTATGATAGGATATGAAATATTGATTTAAGACTTACAAATTAGTGATAGATTTTCTCCTTACCTTCAGAATTAATGGCATTTTATGCATGCGTCTGAATTGTGCTACCTGTTATAAAATAATTAACATAGCTATATCCAATCTATTTACTTATGAATTTAGGACAATACCCTAATTCAGATGAAGCCATGGCCAAACAAGCTTTAACACTAATTCTACTTCAGATGTTCTGAGAAAAAATCAATTCTACCTTTATTCTCTTTTTTATCAGCAAACTACATTACACTTGACTATGAATAAATGATGGGAAAACATTCTACATGGGTACATGAGGGATAAGAAGACTTTCTTAACTCTAATCATCTAAATAATAAAACACAGTGACTCCCTAGCCTAATTCAGAGGCTTTAATGCTGGTGTGGACTTTGTCTCATCATGAAAAAAACAAGGGAAATACACTACTTTACTTCACATAATATAACCATCATAACACACAATTACTTAATCTGAAAAATATAATCAACCCATGACAAATATTTCAATAAACTGAGGGAGAGTTCTCTCAATCCCTATAACATAATATATATCATAAACACTTTCTTCCTCTATGGCCACAGAATACATTTTAATCTAAACATATAAAAAATTCACTCTTAAATAAATTACTAATCCTTCCACTTCTTTTGGCACATCACACCATCCGAAACTGATTGAAAAGTAATTCATTCTACTTTTAATTCAACAATTATATAAATGGATTAAACAACAGCCAGATATACATGCATAATGCATAAAATAATTTCAAATCACATTCAGTAAGGAAATATTGTAATGACATTAATTAATAAGTTAAAAAAATGTATCTCTCATTCCTGATGAATTGTAAATATTTTAAATTAAAAATATAATAGTTACTGATAAATAAACCTCATTCTTCTAGCAAAGTAAAGGTAAAACAATGCTTTTATGTATTTAATATTAACTGATAAATTGAAATAAAAATTTAATTTGTGACGAACTACAAATCTTTTAAATTTGAAGCAAAATAATTATTAAGAAATGAAGCTTATAATTTCTGGAAAATGCAAGATAAAATAATAATTTTTATGCATTTAACCCTTCTTAAAATTGGCTGTTAGCTTCCTAATAGCAAACAGATATTTCTATTGTCTATATGTGTATAGAAACAAATGTACATAATAAAAATTATATTAAAATAATAATTAATTACCCAGTACAATATTTCTCCATATTATACTTTTCCAAAATGTTCTTGAAGAAAAAAATAATAATTAAATAATAATAAAAAACATAAGACAAATAATTGGTCTACCTATCTATCAAATGCTAACAAAATAATAATAATAATCATTAAGTCTTTTTTTTAGCTGGAACATAAGAGTTCATTTACACAGTCCATAGATAATACATCTTGGTCAGGTATGAAAGTGATGATGATAATTGTATAACAATAGATATTAGTAAACACATAACAATTTCCTGCAGGGAGACAAATAATACATATTGGATCCAATTAAAGAGCATTTCAAGATTTCTTAGCAGTAAAGCTAATAGAACTGCTGCAATATCACATGTGAAACATTTAATAATGGCAAATAAATATTTATTACTGCATATGTTTAATAATAATTTATGGTTTAATTCACATTCATCAAGGCACTTGTGCTAAATTCTCAAAAAGTCATCATCAGGAAAATAGCTGATTAGTTCATAATATCCACTTAAGTCTATATAGGTTTATTGATAGTATATTTTAATAAAAAAATCAAATGCAAATGAGAACAATAAGATAAAAAATATTCACATCTAATTTCATGCTCTTCCACTTGTTCAGTTATAAGCACATTTAGAGATAAGTTAATGATTAATTATACATGTCATGCATTCCATTCCATAATTCTAGAGATGCAAATGATTAGGTATATTTCTTGTCAATAATAATAATAATAATAATAATAATAATAATAATAAAGCATGATATATAATAAGTTATATGCACACATCCTTTCATTTAAACTTTACTTCTTTATAGCTAGTAGAAATTATTATTACAGAGTTTTTGAAATGTTTTATAAAAAAGTTCAGCATAAATTTTCCAGAATAGCAAAATTCACACATTCCAATTATTTTCTTAACATTAGACATTAAAATTAGGCAACTCACATTTGAAATATAGACACACATTTCAATTGTTTCTTTAGTATTACAGATCAAATTTAGGCAAAGCAAATTTATAATATAGACACACACATGCATTCCAAATTATGACATTAAATCTAAATTAGTCAATGGGAATATAGAGAATATGACTTTTCCCTTAAAGATGTTTACATCTGCATCCTAGTCTTCACTTTCCAAGAAGAATTTCTTAATTATTTTCATCCAGAAAATTAATAGTATTTACTTTTGAGTTTGAATGATGGAAAAACCAATTTGTAGAGAAAAATTGTAGTAATAAAAACCTTTTGTGGAGAGAGAACTGTTGTAATAACAGAAAAATCAACTTTTTATAAAATACCCCCCCCCCTTTTATATCAAATTATTACTTAGCCATCTGTTCCTTCCACCAATCAAAATGGTCACTCAAAAGTTGAACTTTAAAACAAAGATCATCTCTCCTATTGCACTAAGATAATTAGTTACAAATATGCAATAACCTTTCTGTTTGAAAAAGAAAAAGAAAGAAAAAAATCATTTTGGTTTTAACAAAAAATTAATTAAATTGAACCAATGATAAAATATTCTGCATTACTAAAGTAACAAAAAAATAATTATTTCAGCAAATAAAATAATTGATAGTGTATTTCTCTATTTGACAATCCATTAGTCCATTGATCTATTAATTCATTTAAAATGTGTTTAAACTGGTTATCCAAGCTATTGATTATGAAATTAAATATTTTACTGTGAAACATATTTGGCAGTTTAATGAAGTACATAAATAAAAAATGAAGTTGAAAGATGGCACAAACATACATGTACACACATATGCTGTACTACAAGTACTAAACTAGTCTGACTGAAATGTTTCCATGACCATGAATCAAATACACTGTACTAATTACACCATGGTCTGAAGTATTAAAGAGCAAATAAACCAGAAAATCACCAAAACAAATATCAACACTGTCTCAACTTAAACTATACACTAACAATTTCTGTGACAAGCCATTCCCCTTTCTATCATTAAATATTCACCAAAGAAAAATATTAAATATCTCAAAACTTTCTAATAATATCTGCAAGTGCTGTCTAAACATAGTTTTAGATCATTAATGAAAAAAAAATTTAAATCTCAGATTATTTCATTTTTTTAGTTAGATGCAATCAGCTATTAGTGATACAGTGCTAATCAATTACAATAGGTTTCTTGTGCCTATTCAGAAGGTGACTATATATATATATATATATATATATATATATATATATATAGAGAGAGAGAGAGATATATATATATATATAGAGAGAGAGAGAGAGAGAGAGAGAGAGAGAGAGAGAGAGAGAGGGTGTGTGAAATAGAGAAGTTTATATGTGATAAAATACTTTAGACATGATAAAAACATCCAGCAGAAATTAATTAATTTCTATTCTTTGTAATTTAGCTTTAGCTAACTATATTTTCAGTATCACATGCCACTATTAAGTAATGGTTATCCATATATTGAAATTCCATGGAACACTTATTTGAGCATTTTTAATACATTAATATCTTTTTAAAATTTATTTATTTTGTGCTTGAAATTTTTTGCCAAGACAGTCTAGATAAGAAAAAAAAATCAAAAAAGCTTGGCACATTTAGTATTCAAAACACATTACTAATTAATGCACAAATGAAATTTTAACATATAAGCAACTGGTTGTCATTTATTTTGTAGCTAGTTGTTTATAAACTACATGTTACACATATGATGCACTGCACTTAACCTATACTAACTAAAGAAAAATTATCAGAAGATACAGATTAACAAAGTTATTATTTGTTTATATAATATATATGTATATTCTGTGTACTTGTGTATACATGTATTGGAAAAGAAATGATGTTAAAAGAGAACTATGAATTATCAAAACACAACAATCAACTAAAGATGATTTTGCTGCCTTATAATATATGTTAATTCATCAATGCACAAATCTTTTCATTCTCATGAAATTTCTCTTTCTTTTCATTTTATTGTTGTTGACTATTATTTTCAGTGATTTAAGCTAATCATGAATCTCCCAAGACTTCAATAATCTTTTTATTCTAATCCTGCCAATGAGGTTATATGTTGTATCATTATATTTCTCTCAATTACATTCAGAACATTTGTTATTTAATCTTTTCTCTCTCTTTTGGTATGCAAACATATTTGACAATTTAATATTTTGGCATTAGCAAAACCAAAAGTCCTTAGTTGGATTATTGTATTAGTGCAATCAATAATGAGTTGCTTTGGAAAAGGGTTTATGTTAGTATTTTCATCTAGTAAATGATTGTATATTCAGGGAATCTTATAAATATGAAAAAATCTTGCCAGATTTTATTCCACAAAATCTAACAAGGTCTTCATGTATAGTGATTTGTCCATTGAAACACTAAAAATAATTGTAATGTATGATTGAAATTTATATTATAATCTTTGATGTTAGAAAACATCTCTGTAATTCCCATTTTTAAAGATACAACTTTGATTTGATATTATGTATGATGCTAGTGAGAATAATTTATTATCTTCTAAATCAGGGGTGGGCAATTGTTTTGGCTCAAGGGCCACAGAGGTTGGTGGAGGGCCACATCAAGGGCCACTTTGTGGAAATGAAGGTTAGAGAAGGGCCGCACCTTTTTTTCATGACACAATAAACACACTGCTTTATTCCCTGTATTACCAAAGAAATATTTGTTTGTCCATTCTTCATTAAACACATGACAGTTATCACTGATTTTACATTTTTTCGGAGGGTTCATCATTTCACTGCACTTTGTATCTACACTGTGCATGTGTATTGACATGGCCATTCTACTGAAAAATACGAGACTAATCTTCGGTTGCGCATAGAAAGGAAATCTCAGTTCAAGGCAGATTTTTCTGATTGTCTTGGCAGCCTGCATAAAAACTCTTAGCAGGTTGCATGTGGCCCTTGGCCCACTATTTGCCCACCATTGCTCTAAATAGAAAAAATATATTTACTTAAAATAGCAAAAAACAAAAAATATAATCATTGATTGCAAAAAAAAATGGGGAAACAAAATTACTTATATTTTGATTACAAGCAGTAAGACATCTAGTAAACTTAGAAAAGTATCTAATCAAATAAAAGAAGGCTGCAGAATATTGTATTCTTTAGAAGATAATTACATTACAAATTAGTTTGTGCAATTATATTTAAATACATTCTGACGTTAGATCCATAAGTTTTAAAAAATCCTTTTTTTTTTTTTTTGTTAGTCCTACTGTATCAATACCATTAAAAATCCTGTGTGGTTTAAAGTAAGACAACTTACCAGCTTTATCTCTGTTAGTCTAGTGCAGTGATCTTCAACCCTTGGTCTGCGGACTGGTGTCAGTCCACAGAAGTTTTCTGCCAGGCTGCAGGAAAATTTGTAATAATAAAATAATAAGAGTTTAAACTTTTAATTAATATAAACAATTTTTATTTATTTTTTCATCTCATTTTTACCCAATTAAAAAAAAGAAACAGAATGAAAACAAAATCTATTCAATCATACTTAAATTAATTTGTTTTTTTTTTTAGTTATCACAGATGTTTATGGGGGGGGTGAGTGGGTAGAATTAAATTTTTTATTACTTTTCTAAAAAAATTCAAAATTAAAAAAAAAAGTTTTTTATTATAAAAACTCCATATATATATAATTTCATCTTCTATATTTAACGTTGTTTTGATCAGTTATAACAATTATGCTCTTCTAAAGCTAAGCAGTTTACATCTTTAAGAAAATTTATCTATAGACTTCTGCTGGTCGCGAAACCTTATTCTTATTTTTTCCGGGCCGCAAAACCTTATCCTTATTTTTTCCGGTCCACAAGTGTGAAAAGGTTGAAAACCACTGGTCTAGTGTTACAATATCTTAAGAAGTTTAGGTGATAAAACTTGATTCTTTTAACATTATTGAAATATATTTTAAATTTAATTCATATGTTTATAAAAACAAGAAAAAATGCCTCAATGTTATTGTTATAATGGCATTAATTGGCTTAATAAACTTGAAAATCCTGTTATTATTACATTTCTAAAAAAAACATTGATTGAAAATCACAGAACACTTTGTTATCGGCTGGGATGCGAACCCGCAACCCGGGCAACTGCCTGCAAGTGCAAGGCAGTCATGCTGACCTCTCAACCACCAATGCAAGACCAGAACACTTTGTTTAGACAAAGAACTAGTATAAAAAAATCTGTTTTCACTCAAAAAAAAGATCTACTTATGAATTATCATATATATATATAAATTTATATATATATGACATAAAAAACTTGTCGTATAAATCAGTTTTATTAAAAATAAGTCCTATCTCAAACATATTGATAAACAAATATTTGTATTTTGCAATCAATTCCTATTGAACTAAAATTTGAAGGTTTTTAGAATCAAAAATTGCAAGCAAAGATTTTTCAAGACTACCATAATATTGAGAAAGGAAAAGTTGTCAAGAAATATATTCCTGGATATGTTAAAAGAATTATTGTTTTGTCTATCATCTGCTTTAATAATAAATTATTTACTAAAAATAGGGGTGTTTTTCTGGTTGTTTGATCTCTGCTTGATTGTTTGAAATTAACATAAGAATCCAAAAAAAAAAAAAAGCAATATCCTAATTCTCTTAAATCAGATACATTTTTAATAAATAATAATGATATTTAAAAAAAAGAAAAAAAAATATTTTGAACAATCTTTGAACAATGCTGAAACAACTGCTACATCTAAAAATATAAACATCTAAAGATGTGAATGGAAATAACCAGCTTAATGAAGATAAAAAAGGTCTTTGTAATTTTAGAAATAAAAGAGTACTGAAAGAATGATAAAGTACAAAAACACTTTTAAAATATGATGATTATGTTCTAGCTTTAAAACTATTAGAAAATTTTAAAAAGATGTGGCACATAATCATAACTGTTTCATTTTATTGCAAATCATCAAAATAAATAAATAAGACTATATAATATGTAACATACAGGCTATATATTGTACCTATATTGATATAGGCACATATAATTTTATCTAAAATTATATTATTAAAATAATCTTTCGTTAAAGAAAAACATACCAATCTCTTTTCATTCAAGAAAAAATTATGTTAAAACTAATATATGTGCGTATATATGTGCGAGTGTCAACAATAGAATAAATGTTATTATAAATAAATGAAAGTTAAAGAAGATTATCATTAAAAAACACGGCAATGGCTATTAGATATTAATTAATATAAAACAATACATTTTTTCATGGCTATTACTAATTAAGCAATCTTTCAAAACACGTTTATCAAATGATTATCACTGGAATTCGGCAACAGATCTTTGCCGGGAATATTTTGACAACACATTGCAGATATAAATAGACTTTTTAATCAGACAGTAATCAGTTCACAAATTAGTTGAGTGAGTGCAGTTTACAAAGTAATTGAGTAGTGCTGTTCAGAAATTAATTGAGTCAGTTAAGAAACAAAATGCAGTGTTGAGAAGATTTTGGGAATTCACGCCTCTCCACAGCCTAAAAAGTCCGATGAAAACAGCAAGATCTGCCCATGAAATAATGTCAACGTAACAACTTAGAAAATCTCTGTCAATATTTAATTGTCTCCAATAGTAATAATCATGAAAATCAGGAAACTCATCAAGGAAAGGTCCCAGCTGGCTGGTAAGCATTCATAATGGAAACATTCTCACCGAAAGCAGCCACCAAAGAGAACAAATTTCTATGTCTACATTCAAAAGCCTAGGTAAAAACATTTGCTTATTTCATTTATACAGTAATAACCATTGCATTGCATTAATTCATAAGAATCTTTCAAGAGTCTAATTATATGAACTCTATATCATACATAAATGAACTATTGATGTGTGTGATTAAATTTCAAATGCTATGTAGTCCTTTATTATCATTATTATGTGTGTGCATGAGTTAATATGTGCGTGATCATTATATCAATATTTAAATTAGAGTGTTCTGTTATTAAATCTATAGGAATATTTAAACTATTTAGAAATGTTAATTTAAAATATGTGTGTGTTTTATTAGAATTATAAAATGTTTAAATTTAGTAAATAAATGTTAGTTAATAAATTATCTTTAAAATTAAACTTTATTTGTCGGTCAATTCTTTTTATCAATTCCTTTTATCAAATTCTTTTATCAACTCCTTTTACAATTCTTTTATCAAGTCTTTTAACCACTAATTAAGTATAATCTATTAGTGATTACAAACAACTGAGCTAGTCATGGATTTAGGCGTTGAGTTAGTGGCCACTGTTCAAAGTGCGTTGTCTATTCTTTTAGTATTCTTTTAGAATAAGCAGCTGGCGCCCATGATTATACACAAACAAAAAAGTGCTTTGGACGTAGTGTTCAACTCAACAGCCAAGCAGAAGCTATGTCCTGGAAATGTAATGTTAGTTATATACTTTATAGCTATCGTTTGGGCATACATACTCTCCAAGTATGTTCTTCTCTGCCTAAGAGACCGGTGTTTCGAATCCACATATTCGAACACGGTTCAATATATATACCTGTACAAACAATGTAATATACAGGGTATTTTGAGCTCAGATTTTCACTCGACCCTCAACTCTCCACACTATCTCATATTGCTGATACACTTGACTACATATATGTCCAAAAAAGAAATAATCACCAATATATGTATTTCATAATAAACCAGCACTGATCAGTTGGTCCAGATTATCATCTCTACACATATATACAATAAGTGCTCAAATTTATATTAAGATAGACAATCTTCATACTTTCATGGACAGGCTTCAATCCACTCCACCTTCCAACTCTTCAGCCACCCATTCTATTAAAAATCTGATGATGGAATGCTCAAAATCCACACTGATGCTGACATTGTTGTCACACCCAGGTTGACCATAAGTCACTCTGACCCCTCATGTACAGGTCATAATCCATCCATTTAAGTACATATACAAGAGCTGGGAAGACATTTAAGCTACTATTTAAATATGTAACACAGGCTATATATATATATAGTAACTTAATTTTTTTATGACAAGGGTTATTGACAAGTAGTAGCTATTATAATAGTTCATCCCTTGGTAATCAATTTAAATTAATCATTGTAACTATAAATAAATAATTGTAATGCCGGAATCACCAAAATCATTGTAACTTAATAAAATATAAGCCTAATAAAATCCATTGTAAGTAAAATTGTTAATGAGGGATTGGCATTGTAGCCAAAAATATAATATCAAAATGCTTATCTCAAACATATTAAGGAGACTAATAAGTTGTCACTATAATAGTCATTGAAATTTATTAATGATCAAAATATTAATTATCAACCATATTGTAACTTAAATATAAGTGGCTTAAATTCATCAATTTCTACTTACAATTTTTAAATATATCATAATATCATAATCTAGCCATTTCAACTATCTGGTATCTGGTCTATTTCAAACCCTAGTTGGGCAGCCATTGTATCCTCAATAAACAAGTAGGAATACAGGGTAACTTAAATAAACTATTAAGATTATAACTTATGAAACCACATCATGTAGGTGAGTACATTGTTAACCCAATAAAAATCTTTTCTCAATAAATCCAACAGTAAATTTTACTCACTCTTCTATCTCTTGGTTTGATATCAAGTGCATATTTAAGTGAATAACAAGTGAATATGGTCTATCAGGGTGCCACTAGGCTATCTGAACCTAGACAAAGTTATATCTTATAACCTTTTCACATGTACCGGGTTTGAATCTCTTTTGGTACTTTATTTCTAACAAAAATGGAGGATTTTGCTTTTAGACCCATATCACTGTATGCACTAACATTTAGGTAAACACAAAACATCCTTAAACTAAAGTGGGGTATATAAAATCCATCAGACAGAAATCATCTCCTAGATCTTAACATAATAAATGTGTTTCAATATCTTTATAAGTTTTACTAGCTCATATTATACTATTAATTTAGGATGGCAATTCACTCATCCTTGCATGATGTAGATGATGGAATGGTGGTTATTATAATGATTCACGAATGTCAACTAAATACCATGAAATCACTTATTTATTTATGGCCTTTAAACATTTATCTAGCTCATTAATTAAAACATGATGATGATGATGATGATAATGATAATGGTTTCAACCACAGCTTTAGAACCAAGCCTAACCTAAAATTTAGTTCTAAAGAAATTCATAACTATTGGTTAATCTTAGTATATCTAATTAGATCTTAAACAATTAATATTCACCAGTGATGATGAATGATCACAACTAATAAAGAATACCCTTAATGAAATATATATGCCTTGTTTAATAAAACAAATTAACATTTATTACTGCATTTCTAACATATACATGAAAATTTCTAGATAGACATGAAAATTTATAATAATAATAATAATAATAATAATAATAATAATAATAATAATTGACTATTTTGAAATCATAATATTAATTTTAAGTTCTTCCCCCTTTCCCATTAATGATATAATGTATATTAAATTGGATACCAAATTTGCTAAGATTTTCAATCCACAAGAAAATATTTCATATAAAAAATAAACACTCTTTTTGCACACATACTTTTATAATCTAACATGTAAAGTAGAATGATGAAGTAGAAAAAGTGTTAGTTAAATCAAAAAGAAAAAAGATTTCCAGAAACAAGTTTTAAACTACTTTTCTCCCCCTCTAACTAAAAAAAAACATAATCTAATATCCTTAATGCTATATATGTCTATTATTCTCACATTCACATGCAATTATATACATGTGGCAAATATGGTTATATTACCGGGTATGTGTGTGTTTATTCCCATAATAACCAAAATATTATTTAAAAACAAAATAACAATACAAAAAAGTATTTTACATATTAATAACATCTCATAACTTTAGATCAATAGACAATCATACCCTTTTTAAAAAACAAAATTCATCAATGTACAGGTATAATAATTTTAGAATACATAAAATCATTAATGAAGCTTATGGGTATTATTACTAAGAAATTCTTGGTTTAACTCGATTTTGTTGTTTTAAAGTTCTGAGGTAAGAAAAATAT
Organism: Epiperipatus broadwayi; assembly: GCA_028023455.1. Classification (NCBI taxonomy): domain Eukaryota; kingdom Metazoa; phylum Onychophora; class Udeonychophora; order Euonychophora; family Peripatidae; genus Epiperipatus; species Epiperipatus broadwayi. Next base: position 16,584,771 of record JAQFVV010006208.1, on the reverse strand, counting down.
ATAAAACTTTATTTCTAAAATTTTACCAATAGTCTCTGATATCATAAAAAGAAAATATATAATAATTCATATTACCAGTCCCTTTTATTTTGTGGAGGCTTCCAAAAGTTCAAACTTAGCTTGTTAAATGTCTATACTTTTGCAGCAAACAATTTCTGCAGTTCACTGGAACAGTTTCTTTTTCTGAGGCTTATAATTATTTAATGGTGATGATGATGATGAGGTTATTTGCTTCAGCAGGAACCATTTGGCACTGGAACTGTTTCTTCCCCTCTGGTTAAGCATAATTCTTCTAATAGATGGAGTATATCAGTTGTTCTCTCATTTATAATTTTTCTTGGGTTTAAATTCAGTCACTGGAATAACTGAACTAGCTGATTTAACACTTATCAGTAGATTACTTATTTTCCTTCAGCTTTTAAATGCAGGTGAATGTTTTCTTTTACTTAAAATATAGATGAGCAGTCAGCCACGATAAATATTATTTCTCTCAAATCAATCATAAGGTATAGAATATTTTTAATTCAGACATTTTTTCTTTTTTATATGATATTCTGGCTCGATGGTGGATGGGATTTGCCCCAGACAAGATACATATAGATTTTTAGCCCGCCATTCTTATATTTTCAATCTTCAAAAAAAACTTTATATTAAAAAAATAATAATTTTAAATTGATATCTTGCAGAATTGAACGTTTGTCTTTTCCTTAGTTTCAATATTTAAAATCTCTTCCTAACTAATTTTTCAGATTGGTTTTATACTTCATTTTTCAGTGAGAGTGATCAGTAACAAACAATATAAGAAACTTGCACCTACATGATGTTTCTGGTGTTTTCCTTTATTGTGGATTAACAAAAAAAAATTCCCACTACTATGATTTCCAGATGAATTTTGTTTTGAAGTAAAATTGTTTTAATCCTTTTTCTTCACATATCTGTCACAAATGTAACACCTAAAATTTGAACTTCTTTCTTTGATCAAGCTGATGGGAAAATTTTAAAGCTATACTTCTCACATTGTCTAAGCTTCAACCCAACAAACAATCTTTATAACACAAAATTGTTGAGTAAAAACAAAATAATTTAACAGATTTAACTTTTCTTCATTTTCTTTTCAATATGTAATAAAATGTATATTTATTTATGCAATGTACACACACATTTTATCATCCAAATTATTTATAAAAACTGGCCTATTAAAATAATCTGAATGCTTTTTTGGAAATTATACTTTTAATATCTAAAATTAAATCCTTACAATTTTTAAACCCCAAATTACAATCATAGAAAAGCAAAATAAAAACATAGAATAAGATATTAAATTTTTTCTAGCAAGTGTAGGCTAGTTTTGAAGAAAGTTAATATTTGGAATTTAAAAATGACTAACTAAATAGCTTTGTCAACACCCACTGCCTATATATGTGTTATAACCCTATTTTAAAAAATTAACTATTGAATAAGGTGTGTACTACTCTTTTGAGTTTTATCAACACACAAACAACTAAAGAACATTACTGTTGCCTTCCTTCTTTTTCTGTCTTAGGCTTTAGGAACTTGATCCTGTAGGGTTTAAACTTGGGTGCCCTACAGTTTCCTTTCCTATATAAAAATGGGATGATGATTTTTGTTCCGTATTTTACATCAGGCACATTACTACAAATTTAACTACTGACTAAATTGAAATGGCACAACATTCCCCCTCTTCTAATAAAATCATCAGCACCCTTGCTTTAACTATATCTAATAAGAAGATCATAACTGATAAAATAATAATAATAAACAAATAAATAAAAAATTCTAACTACTGATAAACATCATCTAGATGTTCACCAAATCCCCTTTTCATTAGAAAACTTGGCATCATGACTTATTCAGAGATCTTTTCCAGGCTACTCTGCTGAAGAATAAAGGATCAATCTCTTAGCATTATAGGTTCCCTTATTTCCATCAAGAGTAGCAAGCATAAAAGCCTTCTCTCCTATTTTCTTAGTAATTTGGAATGGCCCTTCATACAAATGCAGAAACTTCTTAAATTGGTTTCTTTGAGGGTTGCTAACATGAAGATTATATATCAGGACCACTCTAGTTTAGCTCTTGAGTCTTACTCTGGGCTTTTCCTTTTGCAAATCATATTGTGGTCTGCATAAAATTGCAAATATATATCAGTTCATTTTTGATATCTTTATTTTTCATTTTGACTGGATACTTATAATATATATCTGGAGGATTTATTTTAGGTGACCTCTGATTACAGAATCCAACTAGAAATATGGACTCTTGGTACCATACATAATGTATCTTTAAATTTTTCAGAAACATTAACTCTCTATACCATATATAATTCACCTTTAAATTTTCCAGAGAGATTGACTCCCTGTACCATATATAAGGTATCTAAATTTTTCAGAGAGATTGACTCTCTATTCCATACATAATTCCCCATTAAATTTTCCAGATTGACTCTCTGTACCATATATAATTTATCTATAAGTTTTCTAGAGAGATGGACTCCCTGTGTCAGATAAAATATCCCTTTAATCTATTTAAAAATATAGATTTTTGAAACCACACATGCTGGTTAGTTAATAAATTAAGAACTATAGATTGTTGAAACTTTTGTTCTCTTCCTGAAATATTTGGTTTCATCTCCCCTATTGCCTCTTAACTTTATCACACTATCTTGTGTGAGGAGTTTTCCCTCCGTCTCCCATCTCTTAACTTCATAATCCACTTTAATCAGACATTTATCTTTTTCCCTATAGGTTCTCTTCCTTGGGGTTTCTTTTAGGGCTTTCTCTTTTAACCTAACCATCTGATCTGTTACATCATGTTGTTCCTGCAACTCTGTTTTTATTCTTTTATCTTCATGATCCACCCTAATCTGCTCTTCAGTCATCCTCATGTACTCCTTTTACTGAGAGATTTGGTTTTACTGCTTCTATCGGCCTTTCTACTTTTTGGGACTTACCCCTTATATGTATTAGCCGGTTTATTTATTTTTTCATCTAATTTCTCATTCCTTTCTTTATGATCAGTAGTCTCACTATCTAACTTATCTTTTAACCCTGGTAAGCTCTGATTACCTTCCTGTTTTACAATTCTAACATATTCACACACTTCTCCCACTCTATCTTCTAAAGAAGTTTCAGCATTATCTTCTAATCTTTGACTATCTTCTATTATACCTTCTGTACCCTTTTTGCTATCCTCTCTTAGACTTTCTACCCATCTTTTCACAGAATGACATATCTTTTGTTTCATACTCCCCCCATTTCTTTTGGGATCTTTATAATCTTCTAGTAAGTTTTGAAGCATATGCTTGATCATCAGCTTGGTCAATTTTATACCTGATAGTGTTTCCTTCTTTATTTAAATCTGAAAATTTTCAGTCCTTTCCTCAACTTTTCTGGTAACTTCTGATCTAATTACAATCTCTCCATCCTCTTCTATATAAAGATTATCATCAACATGAATTGATGCCCTTTCCTCATGTTTCTCTATTTTCTTTCCCAAAGCCATGGGTATTTTGCTGTTGTTTTCAACAGAGTTATGGATCTTTTCTTTTAAACCATCTTCACCTCTCTTATCCTCTTTTTAAAACTTTCTGTACTTTCTGTGCCTCTTTCATTATCTTCTCTTAAACTTTCTCTCTGTGTTCCATTAGCTTCTAGCAGACTTTTAAGCATCTGTATTATCACAGTGGGTCAAGTTCATTCATCTTATTACAACTTAATATATTCAATATATCCCATCTAGGCTTCCCTGACCACCGAGAACCCACACATCATCTCCCTGTCTGACACCTGTGTCTGACTGACTGACTGATTTGCTTTTTACCTTGCTTTACTATGTATTACAAATACAAAAAAACATTTAATATCCCTCATTCAATGAATCACACAACAATAATCATATAATTTGATTATATTTAAAAATATGTTAATTATTAAATAAATCAAATTATAATATATCACTAATTATGTGGTTTTGAAAATTAAATTTAATAATTTCTGGATTAATTCTCTGTTATTAATTATTGAAAAAGCATGTCTTTTTCATTTCATATCATACATCAGTGATAGTTTGATAGTGGGGGAAATGACAATTGTGAATAAACAGGAAATAATTGTGTTTGCAATTTCAAAAATGGTTGTTAAAATTTTAATACATAAAATAAAAAATATTATGGTTTTCAGAAAGATATATTAATAAGATTGAGAGAAGTTCTTTTTGTGTAAAGTAATTAAATTATAATAAGGTGAGTAGAAAAATATTTCAATAATCTATATAGTGCATGTCTGTCTGTAATAGCCCAAATTATATGTTTATCTATTCCCCCCAGAGATCTGACAGATACTGACAGTCATCAGAATGATTAGCAGTTCACAATCATGAGATAAATAAAAGAATTCAGTCACAGCACTATAATCACACAATGCATGATGAGCACTCAGAGGATCATCCAATTCTATCACCTTAAGCTACCACAACCCTTGATTGAATGATGCAAGCTCTGTTGCAATACCAAACATTTTAAGTCTTAGGGGCTGAAATAGATAAAACTATGCCTTGCTCTCTCTTGGAGTCATATGTGGCAAGTATCAAAGGATGCCCTGTTTATTTTTAAGTCTCAGGGGCTATAAAATACATAGGAAAATTATGCCTTGCTCTCTAACTTGGAGTCTCACATGGCAAATTTCGAAATGATGCCCTGAATTATAGACTAGATAAAACTATGCCTTGCCCTCTGTCTTGGAGACTTATAGGCTGATATTATGGCAGGACTGCTGTTAACTGCTTCATGATAAAATAAGGATAACATAAATTGCATTGGATCAGTGAATGGGTTTGATTATTCATGGGTTACAGGAATATATAGCATTCTCAAGGCAATGACAAAAATCTCCTTTGATCATCAAAACTGCAATCTAACCAACCAAACTCCAATGATCAAATTTCCAATCCAACCTCCAAAATCATAGACTTTCTACAAAATGAACTCCACAAACACACATGAGACTACTATTCCACAATTCATCACAATCACTATGCATGTTCCTATCTGGCAATAAATTATTCTAATGTTCCAAAAAAAATTCTATTATATATTTCACCACTGTCTTAAGTTGTGATATACATCTATTTACAAAATTGAGAAAAAAAATTAAGCTGTTTTATGGCTGTACCCAATTTATTACCATCTAAAATAAGACTATATGGACAAGACAATTTTGTGAGATAAAAATTTTTTTTACTAAAATAAAAACTCCCTTTCTTTTTAACAACAAATCTCCCATAATTCTATAGACTCCTTTTTATCTCAGGTATGTGGTAACACATATCATGCCCCACATTGGGTGCCATTGTAACTTAATAAATTTTGAGCCATTGAATTTTTAACAAGTAGTAGCTATTATAATATTTCTTCCCTTGGTAATCAATTTAAATTAATCATTGTAACTATAAATAAATAATTGTAATGTTGGAATGATCAAAATTATTGTAACGTGATAAAATATGAGACTAATAGAATCCATTGTAAGTAAAATTATTAATGAGGGAATGGCATTGTAATGAAATATTAATGACAGATTGGCATTGTAGCCCAAAATATAAGACCAAAATGCTTATCTCACACATATTAAGGAGACTAATAAGTTGTAACTATAACAGTTATTAAAGTTTATTAATGATCAAAATATTAATTATCGATCAAAATATTGGTGGCTTAATTGATCAATTTCTACTTAAGATTCAGAAATAATAATGCTTGGAGACTAGTCATTTCAGTTATCTGGTATCTGGCCTATTTCAAACCCTAGATAGGCAGGCATTGTATCCTCAATAAATAAGTAGGCACACAGGGTAATTCAAATAAACTCTTAAGACATTATAACTTATGAAACCACATCAAGTAGGTGAGTACATTGTTAACCCAATAAAAATCTTTTCTCAATAAATCCAACAGTAAATTTTACTCACTCTTATCTCTTGGTTTGATATCAAGTGCATATTTAAGTGAATAACAAGTGAATATGGTCTAGCAGGGCACCACTAGGCTATCTGAACCTAGACAAAGTTATATCTTATAACCTTTTCACATGTACCAGGTTTGAACCCCTTTTGGTACTTTATTTCTAACAAAAATGGAGGATTTTGCTTTTAGACCCATATCACTGTATGCACTAACATTTAGGTAAACACAAAACATCCTTAAACTAAAGTGGTGTATATAAAATTCATCAGACAGAAATCATCTCCTAGATCTTAACATAATAAATGCATTTCAATATCTTTATAAGTTTTACTAGCTCATATTATACTATTAATTTAGGATGGCAATTCACTCATCCTTGAATGATGCAGATGATGGTTATTATAATGATTCATGAATGTCAACTAAATACCATGAAATCACTTATTTATTTATGGCCTTTAAACATTTATCTAGCTCATTAATTAAAAAGTGATGATGATGATAATGATAATGGTTTCAACCACAGCTTTAGAACCAAGCCTAACCTAAAATTTAGTTCTAAAGAAATTCATAACTATTGATTAATCTTAGTATATCTAATTAGATCTTAAACAATTAATATTCACCAGTGATGATGAATGATCACAACTAATAAAGAATACACTTAATGAAATATATATGCCTCATTTAATAAAACAAATTAACATTTATTACTGCATTTCTAACATATACATGAAAATTTCTAGATAGACATGAAAATTTATATGAATAATAATAATAATAGTAATAATTGACTATTTTGAAATTATAATATTAATTTTACGTTCTTTCCCATTTTCCATTAAAGATATAATGCATATTAAATTGGATACCAAATTTGCTAAGATTTTCAATCCACCAGAAAAGATTTCATATAAAAAATAAACACTCTTTTTGCACACATACTTTAGATTTTTATACATCTAAACTTAACATATAAAGTAGAATGATGAAATAGAAAAAGTGTTAGTTAAATCAAAAAGAAAAAAGATTTTCAGAAACAAGTTTTAAACTACTTTTCTCCCCCTCTAACTAAAAAAAAACATAATCTAATATCCTTAATGCTATATATGTCTATTATTCTCACATTCACATGCAATTATATACATGTGGCAAGTATGGTTATATTACCGTGTATGTGTGTGTTTATCCCGATAATATCCAAAATATTATTTAAAAACAAAATAACAATACAAAAAAAATATTTTACATATTAATAACATCTCATAATTTTAGATCAATAGACAATCATATCTTTTTTAGAAAAAAAACATCATTGTACAGGTATAATAATTTTAGTATACATAAAATCATTAATGAAGCTTATGGTTATTATTACTAAGAAATTCTTGGTTTAACTTGATTTTGTTGTTTTAAAGTTCTGAGGTAAGAAAAAAATATAAAACTTTATTTCTAAAATTTTACCAATAGTCTCTGATATCATAAAAAGAAAATATATAATGAAAATTCATATTACCAGTCCCTTTTATTTTGTGGAGGCTTCCAAAAGTTCAAACTTAGCTTGTTAAATGTCTATACTTTTGCAGCAAACAATTTCCACAGTTCACTGGAACAGTTTTTTTTCCTGAGGCTTATAATTATTTAATGGTGATAATGATGATGAGGTGATTTGTTTCAGCAGGAACCATTTGACACTGGAACTTTTCCTTCCCTTCCTTGTTAAGCATAATTCTTATAATAGATGGAGTATGTCAGTTGTTCTCCCATTTATAATTTTTCTTGGGTTTAAATTCAGTCACTGGAATAACTGAACTAGCTGATTTAACACTTATCAGTAGATTACTTATTTTCCTTCATCTTTCAAATGCAGGTGAATGTTTTCTTTTACTTAACATATAGATGAGCAGTCAGCCACATTAAATATTATTTCTCCCAAATCAATCATAAGTTGTAGAATATTTTTAATTCAGCCAAAGACATGTTTTTCCTTTTTATATGATATGCTGGCTCGATGGTGGATGGGATTTGCCCCAGGAAAGATACATATAGATTTTTAGCCCACTATCCTTATATTTTCAATCTTCAAAAATACTTTATATTTAAAAAAAGATTTTAAATTGATATCTTGCAGAATTGAACGTTTGTCTTTTCCTTAGTTTCAATATTTAAAATCTCTTCCTAACTGGTTTTATACTTTATTTTTCAGTTAGAGTGATCAGTAACAAACAATATAAGAAACTTGCACTTACATAATTATTCTGGTGTTTTTCTTTACTGTGGATTAACAAAAAAAATAATAAATTCCCACTACTATGATTTCCAGACAAATTTTGTTTTGAAGTAAAATTGTTTTAATCCTTTTTCTTCACATATCTGTCACAAATGTAACACCTAAGATTTGAGCTTCTTTCTTTGATCAAGCTGATGGGAAAATTTTAAAGCTATACTTCTCACATCGTTTAAGCTTCAACCCAACAAACAATCTTTATAACACAAAATTGTTGAGTAAAAAAAAATAATTTAACAGATTTAACTTTTCTTCATTTTCTTTTCAATATGTAATAAAATGTATATTTATTTATGCAATGTACACACACACACTTTATCATCCAAATTATTTATAAAAACTGGCCTATTAAAATAATCTGAATGCTTTTTTAGAAATTATACTTTTAATATCTAAAATTAAATCCTTACAATTTTTAAACCCCAAATTATAATCATAGAAAAGCAAAATAGAAACATAGAATAAGATATTAAAATTTTCCTAGCAAGTGTAGGTTAGTTTTGAAGAAAGTTAATATTTGGAAATTTAAAAATGACTAACTAAATAGCTTTGTCAACACCCACTGCCTATATATGTGTTATAACCCTATTTAAAAAAATTAACTATTGAAGAAGATGTGTACTACTCTTTTGAGTTTTATCAACACACAAACAACTAAAGAACATTACTGTTGCCCCCCTTCTCTTTCTTTCTTAGGCTTTAGGAACTTGATCCTGTAGGGTTTAAACTTGGGTGCCCTACAGCTTCCTTTCCTATATAAACAATGGGATGATGATTTTTGTTCCGTATTTTCCATCGGCACATTACTACAAATTTAGCTAGTGACTAAATTGAAATGGCACAACATATATATATATACACCTTACAAACAATGTAATATATAGGGTACTTTGAGCTCTCACTTTTACATGACTCTCAACTCTCCACACTATCTCATATCACTAATAAACTTGACCACATATATATCCAAAAGATAAATAATCACCAATACACATATTTCATGCTAAACCAGCACTCTGTAGTAAATATCAGAGAGTGCAAATACTACAGTGAAAATATTTTCAAATATAGTAATTAAAATATTAAAAATCATGGTGAACAAATTTTTGACATATAACTTGATCTTATTGATTTGGTCAAAATATTTGCAGCAATATTGAAATTAGTTAATGGTTCACCAAAGTGTTATCATAGTATATCAATTTTATATGATGGTATAAAAGCAGACATTTTATATATTTGAAATGAAAACTTATATTACCCAAGAATGGGTACTATCTATGAATATGGATTTTATTTTGTAGAATAATGAATAGTTTATGGATTGATTTTATAGGACCGGCATAAGAATTCATATAGATTTCATGATGGAATTTTTAACAGAACTCCTTACAACTGAAAATAAAAACAATAATCTTAACTTTTAAATCAGCAGTATAGAGGTGATCATTGAACTGCTTTAAGTTCAAAAAATGACCTGCAGCAATCTTTTTAATATTTTGAATGAAATCTATAAAAATTTGATTTACTTATTTGCCAATAATGGGAAAAGCAATTCACTATTATTTACCTTGAATTATTATCAGCTTAACAATATGTATCCTTTTAAATATTGACATTTTTCAGTACAACGCTGAATTTGTGAGGCGAGTTGTCACAGAAGCCCAAGTGTACTGCTAAAACATTTAACAACTTCAAATGCCATTATATTATAGGTATATAATAATTTCAATTACATTAGTTATACAAACAATTGTTATTGTTTGGAAAAATGACACATGAATATTATACTATTAATTTAATATAAAGGCACTACAAAATTTTCTTTAAGAATATTATACCTTAAGATTCAGAAATTTTAATGGAAAACATAAATCAATTTGTATATAACCATGAAAATATTAAATATATATATATTGAATTTATATTTTTTGATGGATATTTATTTTCAATAAAGAATGAAAATTTTGACCATGTAAACAGATAACAAATGTTAATCTTACTTTTTTGATGTCGCTAAGAAACTATCAATTACTACTATTTGATAATCCTCCTGAGACTAAATAAGTTTTCTCCATTAATCTGTAATAGGTTTATGTATATAAATATATAAATAAACTCGTTCTTAAATATTTTATAGTCATAGTTTATTAATATGATTTTTAAAATTATTAAAATTTACATCTTGATTGTTTTATTTAAAATTATAAACTGTTTTTAGTAATTGAGAAAAATAAGTACTAATATAAAGTTTCACCCTTTTTGAGTATCAATGTTTGATTTACTTATCATATAACAGTGTGATAGCTAGATAAAAGTAGACCATGTGAGAAAGAGGTTGTTACAAATTCATTAAAATTATTGTATAGATGTCTAAATTGTGAATTATTTTTATAGTATGGTATTCTGACTTAATTGCTTCTTGTATGATATATATATAGTTTTCTTTACTTGCCAATAGTATACATTTTTAAACTAGTATGGCATGTGGACAGATATATAATTTACCAGTGTGAATATAAAAAAACACATGCATCTTGTGACACATAGTAGATTTTCTTAAGATTAATTTTTTTGATTATGTTTGGAAACATTATTGTTTGTTCAAATATTTCACTACTACAAAAAAATTCATTGATCAAATCAACATTTGTTATTAATTGTGTTAGCATTCTACACAATTGTTCAACACAGTAAGTCTAAGTTATAATATGTATCAATAAGCCACAAATAAATTTACATATATATATAAGAGAGAGATTTACAGTTGATTATTCAATTTACATTATACAGAAGAATTCAATATTTTTGCATGTGATAATTTTATTTTTTTATCAGAATCATTATCCTGAAAGTCTGGATGTTGTTTCTAGTTTTTGATTTTGTTTTAATCAATAAAGTTGTTTTGGGTCTGCAATAAAAATCATTAATATGTATAGACTCAATTGTATATTGCTAGCTGAAATTCAAATATAGAAATAACACTATCATCTTCCTTTGCATTATTTACCTATATTGCTTTATTCAGATTTATATTTCTTTCACAGACAGCACTTTTGAAATAATGTAAAGATAGGTAATAGTGTCAATGGTCAGAGGTTTGAGGGGGGGGGTTCCTGACAGAGATATTTTAAATGCTTTTTCTGACTAGGCATTTATCACAAAGCTTGTTGAGCAATTGGCAATGCTCATTGTTTATATCTTACAAGCTTACGAAAATGGGATCATGTGATCTATGACTCTATTTTTTTTTTACTATATATAGTCTCTGCTTTAAGTCTTATGTAATGTTATATTGCTAAGACTACTAATATATGGTTTGGCTGAAGATCCCTCAGCCCCATATAGATATTTTGAGTTGGATATCTGGGTTTGAAGACATGTAACTGTCTGAAAATTTCAGATTTTTCCACTCAATAGATAACTTTTAGATAAATGCTAGCTTTGGGTTGGTATTTTTAGATCTAGTTTCTGAAGCAATCCTAGCACCTCTCTGAGGAGTGCCAAAGCATGAAACCATGATCAGATTGGGGGGGGGGTTCCTGACAGATATTTTAAATCTTTCTCTGGCTAAGCATTTATCACAAAGCTTGTTGATCAATTGGCAATGCTCATTGCTTATATCTTATAAGCTTAAGAGAATGAGGTCATGTGATTTATGACTCTATTTTTTATTTGACTATAGGTAATAGTGTTATTTCTTTATTATATATATTTATGTGTGAGTGTGTATTGTAAATGAGTTTATATGTATATAGAAATCTTATGTAATATTATATAAGTAAACATCTTTAATATAATTAAATTAACAAATAATTTACCTCTATAACATTATAAATTTGTACTTGCTACCTGCTCTAATGAGTTTGTAATTGTAATTTAATGTTATGTAACTGTTTAATAAACCTTAAATTTAAAATATTGTATTTTTTTTTATGTAAGTCAAATTTCTTTTAAAATAAAAATCAATGATGCATAATTTTAAATAATTACAATCTTAAATTAATGATGATGATGATGATGATGATGATGATGATGATAATAATAATAATAATAATAATAATAATAATAATAATAATAATAATAATAATAATAATAATAATAATAATAATAATAATAATAATAATAATAATAATAATAATAATAATAATAATAATAATAATAATACATATAGAACTAACATATAGCAATAAAAATTGTAGTAAATTTACAAAAAAAAAATTATACAATTTTTAACATAAGATGTGGTCTCACATAGTAAACAGACTTTCTCAAGAGAAAACTATTAACAAAAACATACATATATCTATACTATTTGTAATTCAGTAAAAATGCTGATTAACCTTGATATTAAAAGTTCTCATAATATTTATAATCATAAAAGACAAATTTTACTCTATCAAACAATATTTTATATTATTTTCCTGAAAGTTTGTGATGATGGTGATTTAGTTGCATTTATATATTGGACTATTTCCATTATCTAATATAAGTATTGAATATCTTTAGAAAAAATTAATTTTATTTAAAAATTCCAAATACATTCAGCTGTTAGTAATAGTGTACAGGTTAGTATATGCACAATGTTTTGAGAGATATTATTCTCCCCTTTTCTTCAACTGTTGCTGGCATGACCAGTGACAGTACTAGCACAGGAATTGAACCCAAACCCTTAGATCTTTGAGAACTGAAATTTTTAAAATAATGCACTAACCAACTAAGCCATCCTGCCAAAGGCAACAGTCAGTAGAAATGCTCACTTGACAATGACAAACAATCCCATAAGTCAACCTAGTGTAACTATATATAATGTATAGAAACCACTAATCAACTTTCCACTTAGGAAAAAATGGAGAAATCATGAGGAACCTCATAGATAAGTATATGAACTTTCTACTAACTGTTGCCTTTGCCAGGATGGCTCAGTTGGTTAGAATATTACCTTAAAAATTCAATACTTAAGAATCTAAGGGTCTAGGTTCGATTCCCATACTAGTACTGTCACTGGTCAGGCCAGCAACACCTGAAGAATCTCTTGAAACATTGTGCATATACTAAGCTGTGTGCTATTACTAAAAATTGAATATATTTGGAATATTTAAATAAAATTAATTTTTCTAAAGACATTCAATACTTATATTAGATGATGGAAATACTCCAATATATAAATACAAATATTTTGTACTGATTATTTATAATTATGAATACATTTCGCTAAAATGCCATTAAATAATATGGAATTTTTTATTTTTAGAAAGAAGATAAAATGTTAATTGAAAGTAATCTATATATAAAAATAATGGTACTTATGTATTAGACGTGCTATGCCTTTTCATATACATATCAGTCTATTGATAACTTTCTAATCCTGTGATCTCATCAATTAATGTGTACAATCAACTTCTGATAAACTTTAAGTGATAAAGTTGTCAAAACAGATCCCATGTACACATTATTTCATGACCTTTATGCAAGGTTTAGAAAGTTACCAACATACTGATACATATGTGAAAAGGCATAGCAGGTCTAATATGTAACATTAAGTTATGAATAATACTTTAAAAAGTACATTTTTAGCAATAAAATAAAAAGTATAAATTTATGAAAAGTACATTTTGCTTATATAGTATTTTTTTGTTAATATACATAGTATTTTTAATTTTAAATAAAATTTGAAAATTTCTGGCATGTTTACAATGGCAAAAAGCTATAGCTTTCTCCAGGGGGGAGGGGATATTTGCAATAGCATAAAGTGCTGTTTTAAAAATTCACGGCTACCTATTTTTATTTAATATCATAATGTGTTTTTATTATTTATGTGTACAAATTTATACTTTTCATATTGCTAAAAATGTACAGATAATAGTGAATTTTTAAAACAGCACTTATGCCAATACAAACATCCTTCCCTCCCTCACTGACATTGCAACTATGGGAAGCAATTTACCAAATTTTACTTAAAATTAAAAATACTATAATCATAAAAAAATAGACAGTAAAGCAAAGAAAAAATACTATGTCTATTAGTTATGAAAGAAAAGTAAAAAAATGGAGAGATTAAAAAAAGACCTATGTAATGTTCAGAATTTTACAAAATGGAAAGTTGATGCATACGTTTGTTTGATATAATGGTGCATGGGATCTTGATCAAGTAATATGTTTAACAACATTTATTTTGTTAAAAAACAGAAATTAGTAAACATTTATCAAAATGTAAAACAAATATTAGTAAGCTTTTATAAAAATGGAATCAATGAGGTGGAATGATTTTTTTAATATCTCCCAGAATGCAAATGAAAATGTCATCTTTTTTGTGCAGCTGGCAGATCATAGTTCCTCAGTTTTACACACTTTATGATAACAAAATAGTACTTTTATTAAAATGGAATCAATAGGGGGGACTGATTTTTTTAATATCAACTAGAATGCACATGAAAGTGTCTTCTTCTCCAGGCTGTCCCTGCCATCAGATCATAGCTCCTCAATTTTATATGCTTTATGGCAAAAAAAATTGTTGAAACCTCTTTCACATTTTGTGGCATTGTTTCCATCAGAGTTGCCATTGTTCTAACCTCAATTGTGATGATGAAACAAAAACTTTCAACTACTTGTCTTTATTTAGTATCATAATGTGTTTTTAAGTTTGTCAAAAGTTCTAGTGTCCATGTTATTTGATGAGATTGCAGGGTTTATTTGATTAGGTCACAAGGTTAGAAATTTATTGGCAAAATGAAACAGATGTGAAAAGCTGTAGCAGGATTAATACGTAAGTACCAAAATAACTTATGTATATAAGTACTTCTTATTTTTATTTCATATATCTGATTTTAATTAATTTTATCATAGAATTTTATTTATTAATTTTAATTATATAAAACATATGCTACTGATATGACCCTATTGCTTTACTATAAAGAGAAAGCAATATTGTGTTTTTTTTCCTTTTTATATGTATGTGTGTAATAATGTCAACTTCAGCACACACTACAATATATACACTACAATATATATATATATATAATCATTAAAATTAGTCAACATTTAGACAATCCCAATAACAATAACAATCATCAATATCAATCTGTTGTCAAGGCAACCTTCTTTTCAGACTCAAACTAAGATAGTGTAAACATTTTAAAAATAGTTTATTCCATTGTACACATTTAAAATATATCGTCATTATCAACCATTATCAATCCACTGCAGGTCGAAGGTCTCTCCAAGTTTAATCCATCTTCTCTGATCTTTAGCTTCTCTTCTCCACATCACCCCTGTTCACTTTCTTATTTCATCCATCCATCTCACATGTGGTCTCTTTCTGGGTCTTTTACAATCTCTTGGAATCCAGTTTAAAATTTCAATTGTCCATCTATTATCATCTCTTCTAGCAATATGTCCAGCCCAAGTCCACTTCAATCTTTTCAATGAGGTCAGTAACACCTGTTTGTTCTCTTACCCATACATTTTTTTTTTAATATCAGAAAAATAAAAAGAAATGAATCGTTTTATTTTGTTGATTTTGAAACATTTTTTTAAATTCTATTTTTGTTCATTTAAACACAATAAATAATTAATCTAATAGAAGAAAATTATATAAAAAAGGAAAAAATGGATACAAAAATAATATTTTACTATTCAATAAACTTTTTAAATATACAAATTTAGAGAAAAAAAATTCATAATATTTTCAAAAAACCATATATAAAACAATTTGAAATATGTCTAATAAAAAACGAATCCATATATAATTTCAAAATATTATAATAAATACAAATTAGAATAAGAATCATTATGTCCCTGAATTCTTCAATAATTTATCTATTGAATTATAAAGCTTAAAACATTATAGGGAAATAAAAAATCAAATTAAATAATATATTAAGAGGTGGGGAGTGGGGGTAATAACATAGTATATTGCAAAATATATATGGTTATACAATATGATGCAATCAATATTTTTATTATGTATAATTAATATATTATTAAAATGTAATTTGTTATTGTTATAATCATTAGCATATTTTGTAGGTATATAACCTGTTATAAAAATTTTCTTCTACATAAAACTAGGCAACTAGGGCTTAATAAAAGAAAAATAACATTTGGTTTTGTGTAAACATATTTTGGCCTATACTTAATCTGCAGAAATTACTGAATGAATAAAGAATGTTTACAATATGTTTTGAAAAGTAAAAACCGATTTTGTTAATGGTAAACTAACATGGCATATCAAATTTTCTGTGTTAATCAATGTTATTATATTGTCATTTTGATAAATCGATTATATTATTTTTTAAACAGGCAAAAACTCTCGATATAGTAGTGCCACCTTGTGCTAACCAGAGTAATCAATAATATTTTTTGTTGTTGAAAATAGACTTACAATAATTGAAGGTAGACTATAAAATGATCAGATAAACTTAAAAATGAGTATTATCAGTTATTTGTTAGGAGAATTTATGATCATCCCTACTCTATGAAAGGAGAAAACTGAGTTGTTACATTTAAATTATACTCCTATACAGATGACTAAGAAGCCATGGTGGGTTTTCTATTTAAGCACTATCCTAAGAAAAACTATTAACGAATGCATATTTATTGAAGCTTAGCACTTTCATGGATGATGTATGACCTCATATTCATAGTATTGTGACTTGCATGATTGAGTGCATATATATATAATGTCTGTTAATTAAAACAAAATTGTAATTATAATAAAAATAATAAATTTAATGGTAATAAACTATTAAAAATACTCTTTACATCTGCAGAAGTAGTTTCGGTTAATTTCTTAAACCTGCCTCAACTGCCATTACATTAAAAAAAAAAAAACGAAAGTGGAAGAAAATCTCAATTCAAATCCCATGAATCCTGTATTTTAATGTTAGCAGCTTGTCTATTTATTAAATGCATTTT
Organism: Epiperipatus broadwayi; assembly: GCA_028023455.1. Taxonomy (NCBI): domain Eukaryota; kingdom Metazoa; phylum Onychophora; class Udeonychophora; order Euonychophora; family Peripatidae; genus Epiperipatus; species Epiperipatus broadwayi. The sequence goes on along the minus strand of JAQFVV010006208.1, from coordinate 16,567,591 downwards.
ATTCATATTCATAAAAATTGCCTCCTTAATTTTTCTTTTATTATAGTTTCTCTCTTCATGAAGAATTTTCACACTTTCAAAATCAAATTTAAATTTATATTTACATCTTTTTTCATGATCAAAGAAAACTGAAGCAGTCATTAAATCACCATTATTTTTACTTTTTACATGCTTATATAACAATTCATGGTCCTTTAATCTCTTCTCAATACTGCACATTGTTTCACCTATGTGTGATAACATACAGTCACAAAAAATTTGATATATGATATTACTTTTCTGCTTGACAGGTATGACATCCTTAGAATTATTGACTAATTTATTAATATTGTTTGGAACATTAAATGATACATTAAACATGTTCTTATATATATATCCTTAAAAAATTTCACTTGTGGATTTGAAATAAATGGAATAGGTATCCATTGTTTACTATCAATCTTCATTTCCTTTAAACTATTATAACTCTTTTTAAATGGACATAAATTATTATTTATTTGTTCCATTTTATAACCAACATCAAGCAATTCCTTAGCAAATACCTCAATATTTTTCAGTTTATTACTTTGGTAACGACATAATTTTTCATTACAAAATAAAAAAGCTCTAAACCTTGCCATCTTATACATAATTGGTACTTTTGATTTACAATTTATATATCCTCTATTTTGCAATGGCTTGATTATTAATTTATAATTTAATATACTGTTATCTTTTGTAATTAAATCCAAATATTTAATATTTTTGTCCTGTTCCTTTTCAATAGTCCATTTCAAGCCATTCAAACTATTTAATTCCTCTATAAGCAAATTTATAGTATTAATATTTCCACAAACAAAAACATCAACCACATACCTTTTGTAAATTTTAGTATCTTTAAAAGAGCACATATTTAAAATATGACTCTCATATGTAGACAACCCCAAAATTGCAAACTTGTGCACCTACAGGCAGACCCATAGGCCATTCTTTAGAAATTTTATAAAACTGACCTTCAAAAGATGCAACAATGTTAGCATTAAAAAACGTTAAAGAATCAACAATAAACTTTATCATATATTTACAAATACCTTTACTTTTTAATGTATGTTCAATTATTTTTATGGAATTTATTCTATCAATAGAACATACATTTATGTTACATCCAATGAAACAATAACATCATTCTAATTAATCACCAAATTTTTAATATCATTTACAAAGTCAAAAGATGAAGCAATAGTATTTTCTACAAATCCTAAAAACTCTTGTAAAAGCTTTCCAATATATTTAGAAGTCTGATACATGAATGAACCACCAAAATGTACCATAAATTGGCAAAGTATTACCTTCTTTATGTAACTTTATATTTGCAAAAATAGGAGGACCTACAGCACAGGAAGGATATATCATATAGTTTGCATTATTACTTAAAGCTTTATTTTTAGCATGTTTTAAAATATTGTTAATAAATTTTATTCTGTGATCATCCATATCATGTTCTTTAAACAAATCATATTATCACTTTTCAATCTCTGTTTAAATTCCGAAATAGACAATTCCCATGATTTACCATAAGGCATTGCATTAAATTTATTACAATTAATTTTCTTAATAATATAATCAGCAAAATGATTATCACCAGGAATAATTTCAAATAAATTTTGAACAGCTGTAATTAGTTCCAAATTATAATCATTCAATTACGTCCGACGTATTTAGCTCCGTGACTTAAGTAAAACGTATTTCTGAATCAAATGTATCTTATTATTTGATAAATTAATAAAGTCTAACTCATTGTAAGCTTGTGGATACCGCTTATTAAATAAAAAATCTCTTCCCCCCCTCAAATTTATTATATAACTTAAGTTCAATTAATTTAAATCCATTTTCGCAAACAATTTTACATACATCCCAAGCACACCATTTATTTAAAATTATTAAATGTTCAATTGCTTTAAAATATTTTCGAATATCAAAAAGTTCCTTTTTACACTTTTTAATAATATTAGTTAAAATGATTAATTTCAATTTAACCATGCATCTCGGTATTAAATTTATACAGCTATTCAATTCTATCTTACAACAATTCGGGAATGCATGAAAAACTTTACAATTCTTGAAAAAACCAAGTTTGCATTTTAGCTTAATAATTCTTTTTTTTTTTTTTTTTACCTTCTTAATTCTTTTACATTGCTTTTATGTTTACTTCTGCTTTGGTTTTTTTTTTTTAATTTAATGGCAGTTGAGGCAGATTTAAGAAATTAACCGAAAGTACTTCTGCAGATTTAAAGACTGTTTTTAATACTTTGTTACCATTAAATTTATTATTATAATTACAATTTTGTTGTAATTAACTAACATTTTATTTATATTATATATTTTTATTTTTGTTATGGTATTTAATACAGTGCATCTAAGTAATTTTAAGAAACGGTGTGTCATTAAGGAGTGGTGGAAGCAATGTATAAGAATTATTAAGCTTAAATGCAAACTTCGTTTTTTCAAGAAGTTATTCATGTATTCCTGAATTGTTGTAACAAAAAGTTGAATAGCTGTATAAATTTAATACTGAGATATATGGATAAATTGAAATTAATCATTTAAAATAATATTGTTAAAAAGTGTAAAAATGAACTTTTTGATATTCGAAAATATTTGAAAGCAATTGAACATTTAATAATTTTAAATGAATGGTGTGCTTGGGAAGTGTATAAAATTGTTTGCGAAAATGGATTTAAATTAATTGAACTTAAGTTATATAATAAAATTGAGAAAAAAATTGTTTTTTTATTTAATAAGCGGTATCCACAAGCTTATAATGAGTTAAACTTTATTAATTTATCAAAAAAATAAGATACATTTGATTCCAAAATACGTTTTAAGTCATGGAACTAAATACGTCGGGCGTAATTAGAATGATTATAATTTGGAACTAATTGCAGCTGTTCAAAATTCATGTGAAATGATTCCTGGTGATAATCATTTTGCTGATGATATTATTAGGACAATTAATTGTAATAAATTTAATGTGATGTCTTACGGTAAATCATGGGAATTGGCTATTTTGGAATTTAAACAAAGATTGAAGAGTGATAATATGATTTGTTTGAAAAAAGATAAAAGGCTGCGAATGTATTTAATAACGAAATGTCAATATATTGATAAAGTTAAAGGCAAATGGAGAAACTTAGTTTCTTTTTGATTGAAGAATATAATATGGATGGTCAATGAATAAAATTTATTAACAATATTTTAAAAAGTGCTAAAAAAAGCTTACAGACCTGAACGGCCATTTTGAATGTAAAAAAAAAATTACAGGACATATAATTTTAAATGAAATTTCTAATTTATTACAATAAATATAAATATATATACATTTTTAGAAAGTGCAAATAGGAAAGAATGTAATAAAGCTGATAAAATAGTCATTACCACAAAAAAAAAATTAAAAAAGGGAGATTTTTTACATTTTTAAACATATTTATTTTTACATTGGTTCACAAATTCTCAATTTTGAAAGGTATAACTTAAAATTACAATTTCATAGACAGCTTCATCACATGCATCTCAAAATGCTGAAAAAAATGATATATAATATGTCTTACCTGAGGTAATTTTTCTATGCAAAAATTACAAAAACAGTGTGATTGGTAACTTCCATTTTTACCAGCCGCCCCACATGTTCTACTTTTATAACAGAGTATATGCTAGAAATGTTTGGTTGTCCCTGCATGGAGGTATCTGTTAGAAATATGTTTGGTTTTTAGTGGGGAAAAAATAACAGGAATAATTTACAAGATGTTGAGGACTTTATTAAATTATAATGTAATGTATAGTATAGTATAATATTATTATATATTACTTTTATTATGTTATATTAGTGAAAAATGGTGTGAGACTTTAAATGTGTATTCTTTTCAAGTAAATAAAATGTACTCAAAAAATAAATATCAAACAAAAATTTCTCCAAGATAAAACGAACAAGAAAAATCAATAAATATCAAAATAAACAAATTTATTATGAGCACTGATTATATATGTGTGTGGGAGATGAAATATGAGAGTGGATGTCTGAGGGTATATGATGAGTGTGGATGTGCATGTTTTTATATTATTCAAAGGTATTGACTAAAATTCTATTATGTATATATATTGTTTTCTATATGTATATATCAAATTCTATCGTATATATATTCTTTTCTGCATATATATATAATAATATCTATATATATATATTGTTTTGTATGTGTATATATATAATAAAGAGTTCTAAAACTAGGTCAGAAAAATAATTAAAAAAAAAGTTTTTATATTATTCACGGGTATTCTATCATATATATATATAGTATTTCTACATTTATATATAAAAAAAGTAATAAAAACTAGGTCACAAAACAAATTGAAATAAAAGTTTTACATCATAAACAAACGTGTTCATCTAAAATTTTATCGTTTTTATAAAAAAAAAAGTGTTCTAAAACTAGGTCAGAAAAATTATTAAAATAAACGTTTTATAATATTCACCTGTATTCTATCATATATATATTATTTCTAATTATATTTAATTATAGAAAACAATAATAATAATAAAAAAATAAATAATAAAACTAATTCAAATACATGTACTCACAGAATCCTGGCTAAATGTTAGCATCAGTTTCAAATTTGAATCCAGTTATGAAGGCATCAAAAGTCATTATTATAGCAAATAAATCGAACAGTAATCCTTTTGTCTTTTTGATATAATCTTTTTTTTATTTTTAAGGTTTTAACTTTTTTTTTAAAAAAAAAAAGAAGTTGCTACTAAGAGGGCTTATAAAAAACTCTATGTAGATAAACGTAATTATGACACTGTAAAACAAGTTCAATCGACCGTGAAATATGATTTACGGTCATTAAATCTAAAAAATAAAAGAAAAATTAAAAATTGTATTTTACAAAAACTTTCATAAAAAATCCAAATTTTATTGTAAAAATAAAAGTAATACCTCAATTTAATCATAACAAGACGGCGGATCAAATGATCTGAGAACCATAAGTGTACTGTTTACTGATTCCACACAACTCAGTTGAAAGTCTAAATTTTTGTTCAGGGGCTCTCAGGGGTGCTTCGGACTCAAAGGATTAATAATATTAAAATTTAATGTTGAAAGCTTACATAACTCTCACTAGGGGGACCAATTAAATCTATCACAATATAGAATGATTAACTAAAGTATTTTTTAAATATATAAACCTCTTATTAATATATATATATATATAATGTTGTCTGGGTGCATGTAAGTGTATGTGTGTTTACGTGTAAATTAGTTGTAAATACAGTAACTGCAACAAAGTGAACTTGTGATATCTTTATTAAAAAAGTATTATTTGTACCAAAACTGCTAGTGTTCTTTATAAGACAGAGTTATGTAGCATTTGAAAAATGTGTGGATGAGCTTTAAGTCATTTGTCATGGAGAAAAATTTCAAGATTTCTGAGTTTACTATAGAAATTACAGATCTCTTATTCACTGTTCAACAATGGCTACTATATTTCAGTAATATTTAGATTAAAAAATTAAAATAGTTATAAGGCATACATAACCCATCATCTTGTTTCTTTAAACAACATTTTTTTATGGATATTAATGACTTATAAACTGATATTGTCTGAAAATTATATTTAGTATCACAATAGGAATGTATGTTCCCAAACTATTCAATCAATATACAAATCCATGGTTAGCATGCAGCTCACAGTACCGCTATGAATATGAGGCAAAAGACCTCGAAAGTGCTTATTTCTGTGTATCTTTATAGCTTCTCATTCAAGTGTGGCATACACTTTGTTAATTTTGTATATTATTCAAAATATGAAAGTTCTTTGAGTTTTTTGATCTTGGGATAAAGCAGTATAATTAGGGAAAGTAAATGATTTGAAAAAGTTTAAATAATTTTTCGATCATGTAGCATGGTAACAGTCATCCATTATTTATTTTCCAGTCATGACATTCTTGCTTTTATATTGAATATTTATATCAATATCAATAGCTTTGAAATGAAAACTTTTTATTTTAACTCTTCATATTTATAGTATGAGTTTTTGGAGTACTGTCATAGTACTGCTGTGTTGTTTTAATTTGTTTGGGGGAGCTTTTTTATTATTATTTAGATTATTTTATGCTAAAAATTTGAATTAAACTACTCTGTTTACTACTGACATGTTCAGAGTTTTTTGTAACTAATAAATCAATAAAAGCAGTCTACTAAATATAAAATAAAAAGAATATGACAAACCTAGAGATTGCTTTTGAAATGATAAAAATGTATAATTTTGTAGTGTATATAGTTATTTATAATACTTTTAATAAAATATTTTCATTATAATAATTAAAAATTAAATATATTTATGTTTCCACTTAAATTTTTTGTCAACTACATTTCACTTTTATAAATACAAGTTAAGAAATTTGAAGTAACATTATATCTGAAGCAGTGATAATTACAGTCATGACACTCTGTCATACAGTTGTGATTCTGAATTTTTGTGAAATTTAGTATATATAAAGCTATTTTTGGTGCTTGTATTATAGCTAAAGATGCCGTTGGATGGTGCCGTTCTCATGCTAAAACTATAAAATATGAACATTCACGGGTCGTTGATTTTAATAATTTTTCTGTGCTTTTTTTAATGTGAAAATAAAAACAAAACAAAATCGTCTTTTTTAAATATTATTTTTTATTAACGTATACAATTTAAATGATAATAATAAATGTAAAATAAAATCAACAAATTACAATTTGATTCGTGTTTTTTATATCGTATACTTTTTAAATTGTGTTACGGCTTTTTTTTATCAATTTTCTATCGGATATTTTTTTACTTGTGTTACAACTTTTTTTGTTGTTGTTTAACTAAAAAATAATAATCGTAATAAAAGTAAAAGTTGTTATGGTTAGATTTAGGGTTAGTTTTAGGGTTAGTTTAGGGTTAGTTTTAGGGTTAGTTTTAGGGTTAGGTTTAGGATTAGTTTTAGGGTTAGTTTAGGGTTAGGTTTAGGGTTATTGTTCTGTTTGTTTGTAATGCTAAAATAAAAAAAATTAAAATCGTAAGCATACTCGGACAGAAGAAAGAAACTCAAACTTTTTTAAACAACAACAAACACATACAAATGTCTTCTTTACTTATTAAACATGTTTATAATATATGTTTTTTATTAAATTTACAAAAAAAAAACTGTATATTTGGACTTTTCTTACTGGATATTTTTTTTGTAACTTTCTTTTTTACTTCAAAAATATACAGACAGTAGAATCTTCTTGGTCTCGTGGAATGTTACTAACTATGTTACTTGACATGTTATCTAATTGCAACTCAATAAAAACATAGATATTTAACATTTACCCAAATAAAAGTTCAATACAGTACATTGTAAAAAGTCTTATAATTATTGTTTTAAAAAATCTGAACATTTCAATAGTTTAAAATAAAAAAAAATCCAATAAAAACAATACTTCAATACAATTCAAATACAAACTCTCTCATCAAGCCATAATTATTTTATAAACTGTGCGAATTCGGAAAATGTAATTGCTGCTTAGTGACATACATGCTGTACTGTGATGTGACATAGCAGTCTGCATTCTGTAGCACAACAAAAAAGTTGTATTATAGAAAATGTGGGTTCGAACGTGTTGGCCGCGGAAACAGCATTTTTATGTGTTTTAGCACGAAAACCATGCCATAGAATGGTGTCTTTAGCTATAAGATGAGTACCCTATTTTTAATTTCAGACAAGTATTTCATAGATTTGATATGATTTTATAATAATTTATTCAGGTTTAAAAATTGAAATTGATCAACAAATACTTTGTTAATTTTCTTTTTATAACAGCTTAATGACAAAAAATCAATAAATATAAAATCTTTGTTCCTGTTAAATATTAAACATTTTTATTTAGTTAGTTTTATATTTGGAATGTTCAAATATGATTTTTTTAGAACTTTTTTCATTTGTAAACTTAAATGCATAATAAATCAAGTTCATTTTATTGATTCTTAATGTTAAATAAAGTTTAAAACATTAAAATTAAAATGTTGAACTATTAACTGAAATCTCAATAGGTATGAATGGAAAAAAAATTAAATGTGAGAAGGTTAAAACTCTACAATATAATGTTCTGGAAGGCATTGTCATTTTTAAAGTCTGAAGATATCTGGATCATTTATTTTGCTGTGTTTTTAAGTATTTGTATTATAATATTTATTTGTGAACTCTATATATAACACTTGTAATACAAGCTTGTTAAATTAGGTCATGTGACATATGACTTGATTTGTTTGAAATTTAATTTTTTGCTATTAAGGCTTTGACAATTTTATATTGCTAAAGTTATTAATATATGATATATCTGAACTTGGTTCAGTCCCATATGGCTATTTAAGTTAGATAGCCTGATTGGAAGACATATGAATGTCTGAAAATTTCAGATTTTCTACTTAATAGTTATCCATTAGATAAAGTGCTGGGTTTGTCCTGGTATTTTTAATCTAATGCTTGAATATCATAGCACCTCACTGAGGAAGCCAGTAGTAGAAACCGGTCTGGGTTGGGGATATTCTGCAAAGCTTGTTAAGAGCTTATTTACAAGCTCTATATATAACATTTATAATATTTCATGCACTTTCTAATAAAGAGCTTTGACCAACAGGTATTTTCTCTTCTTTATTTAAATGTGTCGTTATTCTTGAAACTATCGATCATGAAAAAATACTAATGCAGCAGTTAAGATGAAAGTGAATCAAATCTCTTCTTTGTTTTTCAACAACTTGTAAAGCCACAATTTCTGTATAAAAAATGTCAACCACATTGTATGGTCTTCTTATAGTTGTATGTGTAAAAGAAATAAAAAACATGTTTAAGTTGAAGAAGTGTTTCTATTTATGTATCACATGATGTCAAAGATATAAGCTAATATGACAGTTATATTCAATAATTTATATAGTAATACATTTATCTGTCATTCTTTTATGATTAAGATTCAAAACTAAACGGAGTAAATTAAAATATGTTTTTCAGTAGCTGCTTTATAGATAATTAATCTAACTATCAAATATTGATCATTTAACTAGAAAGAAAATCATGGTTAGAAAAACTCTCAAACCCCGAGCCAACAAGTTGTAAGCATGATGAGTAGTATTTTTCTTTTGCAACTTCTCCACGAAGAACTGTTTGCAAGCACCACACTATGAATTGGACTATAAAAAGGATATTTATTTATCTACACATATCTATATACACACACTTATATGTATAAATAAATAGTCTGTGAATGCTTTAAAGACGAATCTTTATAGTTAACGATTTTAATTGTAAAAAAAATGTAAGCAAAATAGGAATAACGGTTGTAATAAACAATTTACCTTTAGACTTGTGCAACTCAAACCAAATCGTTCTTGGAAATATTTTTTCTGTTGAATAAATTTGAAGTAAACATTTAATGAAAGAACCTTGTAATAAGTTTGTAGATTCATGTGATGAGAGTTGCCTTTTTATAAAATCATTCTAGCATAATCTGAAATAATTACTTAATAATATTTTAATAGCAATTTGTACATGCATGTATATGTTTGTGTGTACGTGTGTTCGCATAAGTATATAAACGTAGTATATATCATTTTTAGCAATAATTTTAAATATATCAGGTCTCAAAATAAAATGTTGTTTTTTTTTTATTAAAGAAAAGGTCTTTGCTCAATCAGTAATATTTAAATACCTTTGCTGGTCGCTAATAAGATGTTGAATACGCCAGAAAAATACAAATATTTTAATATTCAGGAAGTCTTAAAAAGTGAACATGGGGCGTAATATATTGAGTTATAATTGGTGGATTTTTTAATCTGGAGTCCGTCATGCTAGCCATTGCGATAAATCTCACCTAATAAATTCGACAATCGTCGATACAAAAATAATTTGTCATCCCACCCAAAAGATTAAAAAAAATCAAGTAAAAATTCAAGTTTACTAATTTAATTTGACCAAGAATTATTTATTTTTAAATAAACCATTCATTAAAATTCATGGTAATATTCGAATTTACCGATTTAATAATATTTGCTTCGAAAGATATTGCACAATTTGCACTATATGCTAATTTTTTGCTACCGTTTAAAACTGTGTACATATTTATTTCAGAACCATTTAAGTAACGTTAACTTCTTACAGTGATGTTTAATATTGTTTCACTTTAAAAAAAAAATTACCTTGGAATTTTTTGTAATAAAAAGGTCTGTCTGCAAAAATCCCTTTGAGAAATCAATGAATATAATACTTAAAAGTTTGAGTTAAATTAATTGTAAAATTCTAAAAACATGTATAAAAAAGACAAATAAAAAAAAAATAGAGTCATAGATCACATGACCCCATTCCCTTAAGCTTGTAAGATATAAACAATGAGCATTGCCAATTGCTCAACAAGCTTTGTGATAAATGCTTATCCAGAGAAAGCATTTAAAATATCTGTCAGGAACTTCCCCCACCCTCTGACCATGGTTTCTGCTTTGGCACTCCTCAGAGAGACACTAGGATAGCTTCAGACACTAGATGTTTTAAATGCTTTCTCTGGCTAAGCATTTATCACAAAGCTTGTTGAGCAATTGTCAATGCTTATTGTTTATGTATAAAAAGGTATTGTATTTTTTAAACCTATTTCCTTCAAAAAATTAAAATAAAAAATTAAATGACGAAAAATAAGGAAATAAATAATAGATTGGTTATTATTCTCAGGATTATGCGAGTTTTCCCAATGTAAGCAAAGAAATTTAGATCCAAAAATCTATGTTAAGCTACCTAAAACACATAAATAAAATGTTTATTTAAAAAAAAAAAAAAAATTAGGTAATTATAATAAAATATCAATTGAAAACTATAAAAAAAAGTAATTAAAAAATTAAATAATTTTAATAAAAAATACATAATTTATTATATTATTGGATAACTATATGGAAGCTATTCAGTGAATAATTGTACTTCGAAGCACTATAGTTATTATCTAAGAAGAGTCAAAAACGTTTGAAATATATATATTGCACAATAAATCAAGACCAAATTTCTCATATTGTTTTAAAAAATATAAGATGGTTGACTATGATATTTTGTTATTGCTATTTTCAATGGCTTTAATATATTGAAGCAATCGATGTCTAATCATCATCGAGCTTCATGCTTAACTATCTACACTAACCTCCTGTGGAGACTGAAATTCAGACCTCACTGTAAATATATGCCATTCACCCACACATTGTATGCATAATGATCCAAAAACATTAATAAAATATTTAGCAAAGTAAAACAGTAGTGTGAGTGATGCATATATATATATATATGAAAGAAGCAATAATTTTATTATTTATTGCTGAAAATTAGATGTTTTCTTTATATAATTGTAAATATCTTTTTATATATGTGTATTTAATTAAACTAGTGGAATGTAACAACAAAGAAAAATGGGGAGGGCTTGAAATACTGAAATTATCTTTATCTATAGTCAGACTGTTTTCATTAATTAAAATTATAAATCTTAATTAAAATTCTTTTTTAGTTGTTTTCAAATCTCTAAAAATAGCTAAAATGGTATTTCCAGCCTTATCTGTTTTATTTTGTTAATTAAATATTTTACTAATCAAACATGTTTTTTTTTAATTAAGAGATAGCTGTGGGCAACTGAGATTGCATTCTTGGCAGGATTAAGGTGGATAAAAATGCCCATAGAACAAAGGAGTTTTAGTTGAGATTTTAGTCAGTTAAGTTTAGTTACTTTTCAGTCAGTTACTTTCGAAGTGTTGTAAGACCTTAACATTTTAAGAAGTCAAGAGAAGTTTGGTGCTATGAACTGTGAGTAGAAAAGAAGCACTTTTCTCTTCTTCTCTCGGAGAACTGTCTGCCTGCAACTGCCGTCAAGTTCCATCCGACTGGCCATACAAGATGATCACTATTCCAACTGCTGATTGCTAATAACGCCGCTATGCTGCTTTCCTTAGGTATCCTTTAATGTGTAGCTGCCTTTAGTATAAAGTGCTTAAATAATTTGTTTATCTAAGATATAATGAAAATCTTACGTTCTATTTATGTATTAATTCATAAATCTCTATTAATTATGCTCTGAAATTCTCTCTCTGTAATCCCTTATTAGTATAATGTAGTTCTCACTATGCTTTCACGCTTAATTTGTGTTATATAGCTTTGTGCGGCTCCATTAATATTTAACTTGTTTTGGTTTAATATATATATCTATAATTGCTTTTCTTTAATATGCCAACAACCAAACTTGCGAATTTTAAAAAGGGAAGGAAATAACTGTTTAATTTGGAAAGAAGCAGGAGCTTCATTTGAAATCTATCGATAAAGTTTTGTTTATTTAAAATTGAAATCGCTCGCTAGGTTGGTTTATATTTAAATCTGTTATTCACGTTTTTTTTATCTAAAACATTTTATTTGGATGCATATTTTACTTTATTATTTGAATTTGTCTTTAAATTTTCATTTTAAAAGATCGTGAACCTTAATATAATTAATTCACCTTTTCTTGTTGGTGCCTGGAGGCTAATTTTATCAGTTAATACGTATCTGGGAATCGAAATTAAACATAAAATTTTTGTTAATGTCTTAGTTAAAGAGTTATTTTCTAGTATAATTTTCAGAATGATTCTTTATTCAAATATATCATTGCACATAAGTCAAACCATTTACAGGCTTTCGAATATAGAGTACATTAAGTTTATTGTACATGTATAACACTGCTGGCAGACATTTTCTTCCTCTTATGGTACTTCCACATATATAATTCTTCATTGCTTTAGTTCTCAAAATCGTTCGTAATCAGGGATACAACTCTCTGTGGAACATGAGGTTTATAGGGTTTTGATTGTGCTCTAGCCGTCAAGCCAAACCTCTCCATCCGATACTGTCCTGTCAAAATGGCAGACGTATCAACCCCATTCATTCTCAAGAGTTCAAAGTACCATAAGATCCGTACTTCTTTATATATGCTAGCATCGTTACTGTTTTAGTTAATGGATTTATGCCTGTTTGACCTTTCGGTAGGTGCTAGAAATAATGACTCATTCATGAAATGCGCCAATATGCTAATTAGTCAGTATGTCAATTTTAAAATTGCCTTCATTTAAAACCATTATCAATTCCCATAGACATAAATCTGATTTGTATTAATGATTGTATAATTGATTCTCGTAAACATAGCGCATTGTTTGTTTCTTATGCATAAGCTCCAAAGACGTCTTTAACAAACAATGCCAATAAAAGTATATATATATAATGATTTTCATAATGTAGATAAGTGATTGAGATCGTATATTTTGCCTGTTTATCAAATAAATCATTTACTACTAAACCTTTCACGATCTTTTATATTTATTTTAGGCATCCACAACATACTGTTAATAAAAGTTTATTAAATTGGCATATTAAATTCCGCACAAGTTATAATCCACTCTATAAAATTGTAGTCATTCAATAATTAATAAAGGGGATTTTATAAAACAATTCCCAAGTTTTGTAAATAAACAATGTCATCCCAAGCGTGAAACATTTTGTAACATATATATGCGTTTTCTCAATATTTTATTAAATATATAAATTCATGTAAATCCTGGTTTGTTGTTGAATTATTATTTTCAAATTAGTATTTAGAACTATTTTCTTTAGCTAATAGCTTAGCATTAATAAATAACTATAATAAATGTAATAACTGGGCTACTCCGACCTCGATCATCATCATCAGTCTGATCTTATGCTCTACCGCTTTGCTTCTGGGCACGGAATTAAAATAATTTTACTGTATCCTCAGGATTGTTGTTCATTGGGTCAGAGATTCGAAGAATAGGCAAATAGGTTAGAATTCAGGATTGCTCCAGCCTGTGTATCTCGAGCATAATCAGATTCAAGGTACTTTTGCTTAGGATTTGAATCTTGTTAAGTGAGCATACTATTTTGACCGGTACAATATCTAGGCAACAAAGTATCGTAATTTTAACATGGAAAATAAAGATCTATAGTCAAAAAAAAACTATCACTTTGAAAAACAAACTTTGTTTAATATGTGTAATAATTTAACATTACAATGTATATTATGTGTAATAATCATTTTAATACTGTATATGTAAAAAAAATATTAATAAATAATTTTAATATAAGGTCTGACAGTTTTTAACTTATTTCACTATAAAATATACAAAAAAAAAATATAAAGAAAATTGTAAATTTGTATCCAATTAAAAGGCAACATAAAATTTATTTCTAAGTGTATCGAAAATATTATATGCTTGCAATTATTGAAGGTTTGACTATGTTTTTTGGAAGTATAAAGTTATGTGTTTTATTTTTAAAGCCTGAGTAATCAGGTCTTTCTGAAACTTGATTAAACATAGCAGTCTGAAAAACTATATTTAAAGAAAAGGCTAATAACTGAAAGTCAGTGTTGGAATAAAGTTTGAAAATTGATATGAAACAAAAGTTAAAGATATGGCGTACAAAATATCAATTAATAATAACCAAGGTGATGTGATATTGAACGTTAATTTATTCAAAATTTAACTAAATTTTCAATTATTACTTAATTTAAATAGCAACAAATGCAATATCATTTTATCAGATTATTGTTTATTCCAATTTATAAATAGTGCTAATATGTAAAAATATATAAATTTGCTGATAAAAATATATAATTGTCTTGCATTGGTGGTCGAGAGGTCAGCACGACTGCTTTGCAATTGCAGGCAGTTGCCCGGGTTGCGGGTTCGCGTCCTGGCCAATGCTATGACACTTAAAAATATATATATATATAATTAAATAAAAAATAAACGAAAGTTGACTTATTATCGTAATTCTTTTAATTACTACTACAAATTCTAACTAAATTAATTGTTATTATTCTTTCCTTTAAGGTCTCTATTTTTTCTCCTGTATTACTTTCCCAAAAATAATGTTAATTGTTGTGAAGCTTTATGTTATTATACTTCACAGTAATGAAGATTGTATGTTTATCCATGCTACATTTTGTTTTTTTTTTGTTTAGATTCATGCCACTTTGATTTTATTTTGTTTCTTTTTTTCTTTTGTTTTCTAACTTTTTAATTTTTGTTCTTCTCTCTTTCTGTTTTTTTCCTGCAGACAGAATGATTATATTATTTACAGGAACTGCTAATGTTGATAACTAATCACACTATTCACATAAATGAAATATAGTTTTATATGTTTTCATACAGATTAATATAACAAATTAATATCATATATTATTATATATTATTATTATTATTATTATTATCATCATCATCATCATCATCATCATCATCATCATCATCATTATCATCATCATTATTATTATCATTATTATTATCATTATTATTATTATTATTATTATTATTATTATTATTATTATTATTATTATTATTATTATTATTATTATTATTATTATTATTATTACTACTACTACTACTACTACTACTACTACTACTACTACTACTACTACTACTACTACTACTACTACTACTACTACTACTTTTCAACCATTATTGCTCCACTGAAGAAAGAAAATATTTCCATGTAAATTTAATCCAATTCCTTTGATACCATTATATTAATAATATGACCAATATATTTGTAAATTGTTAACTTCTTTAAATTCATGATTATCAATCTTTATTTTCTCCCTTTGAAAAAAAATATTGAACAGTACTTTGGTTATTTTAGTATTTAACTTTACTTTTATTCACTTACTTTCATATGATAACTTAGCACTTGCAAAATTTCCTGAAGCTCTAAAGTATTATTTGCAAAAATAACCACAACATCTGCAAAATATAGATGACTTAAATAATTTACATTTGATTTTACTTCTATAAATGTAATTTATCCATTACTTTGAACACTTTTTAGCAAAAACCTTTTATTGTACCTTTATGCATACACAATCATATTTCAACTGTCCTGCAGTCTTCCTCAGAGCCAGTTTTACTTAAAATTAAAGTAAAATTGGCTCTGAAGAAGACTGCAGGCCAGTTAAAACCTAAGATTGTGTATGCATATAGGTACAATAAAAAGTTTTTGCTAAAAAGTGTTCAAAGTAAAGTGGATAAATTGCATCTATATAAGATATTGCAGAAAAATAAAGGAAACAGGCAAAACTCACTATACGTATTGCCACTCACTGCAAGCTAGAGTAATCAATGGATACCAGAAGGTTTGTGCACAAAATTCCCATCTAGTGCCTACTCATTCAATATCCCCAGACTAGTTTCTGGCTTGTAGCCTTCATCAGTGAGGAGCCTTGGATCTGAGAGCACTACACCTAGATCTTAGGATCTAATGCAACCCTCCAGAAGCCACCTTTTATCTCTATTTAACTACAAAACTATGAGTCTTAAATTGAAAACACCTTAATATTTTCAATCCAAGCTCATTAGCTTATATAGTCATATAGGTCTGAACTCAGTTCAGTACCTATACATTTTGGTGTCTTTGGTTTTTTAATAACCATAGCCACCACTATCCTATTAGGCAGGATTGGTTTTAAGCTAATAAACATCACATGATCACCATTTCTTATGCTTGTTTATAACTGTTATTAAAACAGGCAAAACTCACTATACATATTGCCACTCACTGCAAGCTAAGTGCATCCTCACTGACGAAGGCCACAAGCCAGAAACTAGTCTGGGGATATTGGATGAGTAGGCACTAGATGGGGATTTTATGCACAAGCCTTCTGGAATCCATTGATTACTCTAGCTTGCAGTGAGTGGCAATACGTATAGTGAGTTTTGCCTGTTTTAATAACAGTTATAAACAAGCATAAGAAATGGTGATCATGTGATGTTTATTGGCTAAAAAATAAAGGAAGTGGTGAATTTGGTAATTTTACTTCATTAGCTTCCAATTTTAATTCAGAAAATACTTTTTGTAAAAGTGCTATAAAAAGTTTATGAAATATGGAATCAATTTGTCTTACATCCTTCTTAATGTAAATCTTTTTAAAATCACTAAGTAATCTAATCACTGCTTTTGCAATTTCATAAATATTCTTTAGAATATGAGAATATCACGAATATACATTTTGATTATTGATTGGATTAATGATTGTAGAAATGCTTATAGAAGCAAATGCATTTTCATAATCTACAAATTCAAATATTTAAACACACCGGAAAATCCAGATTGTCTTTTTTTTTTGTTCGTTATAATCCAAAGTGTACTTTGGTAAAGATTTTGTATAAAACTGATTAAACACTGATAGTCTGTTTTTAAAATATTTGTTATCACCTTTTTTAAATATCAAAATTACTATTGCATTTATTCCATTATCTAGTATATTTTTATTTAAACATTTGTTATTATTCAACGGAAGTCAATCTCCGATAATGCGCTATTTCTTAAATATTATAAATTTCCGCGCCGCCTGTTACATTTGAATAATTTCAAAGTTTTCAGCGCTTTATAATAATAGATTTAAATATTTGTTATATAACTTAGCCAATAAATTTTCTATTTTATCACTTATTTCTTTTAAAGTATAGATAATAATTCTATCATGCTTTTCACAATCATTATTATATATCTTACTCCTTCATTTAAAATTCTGAGCATTTTTAAAGCTGTAATAACTGCAAGGGGGTACTTTTTTTATTTATTATTATATAATTTGGAATTTATAATTCTTTATAGAACATTTCTATATATTTTATGCTATCATCTCTCTTTTTAGAAGTAAAACTCTTTTTTTTTTCTTATTGCAAAAATAAGTTTTCTACCAATACCTAAATATTTTTATTCTCATTTATATCTTACCTCTCTTATGTTATACTTTTTTTTTTTTTTTTTACCATTTTACAAATTTCTGGATATTTAATGTTTTTTTTTTTTCATATGTATTTAATGCTTTTTAATGAATCAATTTTACAAATTCTCATATATATTCTTTTTTTCATACGTTGATTTGTTTTATTAGAAAAATTTACTAGTAAATTGCTGATATTTTATACTAGCTATCTTTATTGCAGTTATTAGAGTATCAGTTATATCTTTGATTACAGTCACATCTAAATCACTTTCAAAACCTGTTAATATTTTTAAATGATTTACAAATTCTAATTTAAATTTATTGGAATGTTTCTGAGGATTGTGAATATTAGCAGTGAAGACAGTTTTTTTAAATAATTTTTATCCATCTAATCGATGATCACTTTCATTGTTGAATATGTAAAGAACATTACAATTTTCAAATACATATTTTCTGTTACTTGAAATATAATCCAAATCTGTTGTGCTTTCATTTAAATGCTTTCATATCATATCTGTTGAACATTTATAAATATTTTAAAGGAAGAATTTCTGTCCTCTCTCTTACTTCTATCATCATAATCAAATTTATTTATCACTCTTCCACCTTTAATTACCTATCAATTCTAGCATTATAGTCTCCTACGATAATTTTAAAATGTTAATAATCTGATCAAAAGAATTATGTATATCATCTATATTCTTTATTAGTATTTACAATGCTTTTTTACAATCGACTATTGAGAATTTTGATTGCCCCAGTAATCTTCTTCATAACTTCTATTTATATTTCCAAATCTTAAGATTTGGAAATACTAAGAAGAAATTTTGAAGAAGATTGCTGGGGCAAGATTTGGAAATATAAGTAAAAATTCTGAAGAAGATTGCTGGTGCAATCAAAACTGTCAATAGTAGATTGTAAAAAAAAACATTGTAAATAGTAATAAAGAATATAAATGATATTAATATTATATGGATTTAGCAATGCAATAAAAAAGATAAAATTATAATTATGTATATCTCTATAAAAGTTTGCTATTTCTTCATCACAATAAGAAATGATGTGGCATAAGCATTTGCTATGGTCCATTAATATGAAAAACTAATTTGCTACTCTCTATCTGATATACCATTAATCTCCATAATGTTGTTGATCTACTTTTTCTTTATAATGAATATCTCTCTATTTGTAATTGTAATATTTGTGCCTTTCTAGTAAAGTACACATCTACTTTTTAAATCAATTATCTCTTCATCTGTTCTTCTAACTTCATACTATCCAACAATAACTCTTTTAATATTAGTTCTTTTACCAGTTCATATAATCTTTCTTCATTTGAAAGTGATCAGATAGTTGTAAATATCTAAATAAAGTGTCATCAGTGAGTGACAGTTTAAATGACACCCTCCACCTTTAGCCATCAATTGTTTCTGATGACTCTAGTCTACAGGCAATAAGGACTATAGTTTAGTTTTATCTATCATGATCATAAATATCTATAAAAATCAAAAACATAATCACTCATACACATTTGTTCACAGTTTTAAGAAAATTTAATTCCTATTTCAGTACCATGACAACTAAAAAGGAAAACCATGTTGATTCTTTATCTTAAACTCAGAAGTAATTTTTGACACACACAACATTCTGGTTTATATGCTAGTGAAGAGCCTATTCATGTTCTTACTAAATAAATAGTCACATAGTAATAACATCACCAATGACAAAAAGTATTCCTGTTTCTTTAATGCTTCAATATGGAATCAAAGGTGTTCTTTCAGTTATCAGCCAACTCTTTTCTGACATTATACTAAATCATCAACTAAAGTTATATCAAAAAATAAGAGGCTTTTAATAATAATTAATTAGTAGAACAGTCAATGAATTATTGAAACATGGCACTGACATAGTAAAAAGTACCTCAAAGTATTTTTTTTTAGAAATTTTTAAAAAAAATTTCAATAAAAGTTATTAAAATCAATGCAAGCAAAAGTAATAATTCAATTTCAATTCCTTTTTTGTGTGCACAATGTATTTTGATTTTGGTGACTTTTAAGATAATTGTGTATTTTAACATAATTGTGAGTAATAGAATTTCTTTTTGTCCTTTTAATTTTAAGAGCCTACTTAAACTTTGAATCTAAAATTCATATCAAGTATATACTAAAATCTGTATGGTGATGTGAGCACAAATCAAACTTAAAGGAAGTGGCATTAGAATAAAATGAAGAGAACCATTACTGAAAGAATTATTGTCATTGTAAAAAAATTTGCTTATTCAGTTTTAGAATAAAAATAATATTTTTGGAATTATATTTTACTTTTCAATGACTTGTTTTTGTATAGAAAGCAGTTAACCTATTTTTAGTTTTAACAATTTCAGACATTTTCATTTTAACATTTTTTGCTTCTGATTATTAATATTCAAATATATCTGCTGAGATGTTGTCCTAAAAGACATAACATATTACTTTCCATAGTGAATGCATGAGCTCATGTATAAATATCTTTTAATCTTATCAAAAAAGGTAAACTATGTGTCGAGCATAGTAATAACCACTAAACATCACATGACCACCATTCCTTATGCTTACATAAACTGTTAACACAGAGGCAAACTCTCCATACAGTAGTGCCACTTAGTGCAAGCCAGAGTAGTCAATGAATGCAAGAAGGTTTATGATAAAAATCCCCATCTAGTACCTACTCACCAATATCCCCAGACTATTTTCTAGCTTGTGGCTCTCATAAGTGAGAAGCCTTGGATCTGAAAACACTGCACCTAAACCTTAGGATCTAATGCAACCTTTCAGCAGCTACCTTTTTAGTTAACTATAAAGCTTTTTGAGTCTAAAGTGGAAACAGCTTGTTCAAGCATAAAAAATGGTGATCATATGATGTTTAGTGGTTAGGATTATAGTGACTGTAGTTATTAATGAACCAAACACACCAAAATATATAGATGCTGAATTGAGTTCAGATCTATATATCTATACAAGCAAGTGAACTTGAATTAAAAACATTATTGTGATTTAATTTTGTACTAAAAAGCTTTATAGTTAACTAAAAAGAAAATGGTAAACTGCTGGAGGGTTGCACTAGATGCTAAGATCTAGGTGCAGTTATCAGATCCAAGGCTATTCACTGATGAAGGCCACAAGTTAGAAACCGGTCTAGGAATATTGAATGAGTAGACACTAGATGGGAATTTTATGCACAAATCTTCTTGCATCCATTGATTACTCTGGGTCACACTGAGTGGTGCTACTGTATGGAGAGTTTTGCCTCTGTGAGAGCATAGCTGTATCTACTTCATCACTAGTTACGTTAGGATTTTTCTTCTGAATTTACTATCTCTTAAATAGAAATAATATACTGCTAAATAATAAAATGTTTATAAATATAGATCAAACTGCATAATTAAAAAGACAGAGATTTATATATATGTAATATTGTGGAAGCAAGTACTCTTCACATGTGTTAAAATTGACAAGCTCTCTCCCATCAATAATTATTTTGAAACCATAGTGATTCACTTATGGTTCAAGCTTATTCTTTAAGTAAACCAACAATTACTGACTGTGCATAAATTACTGTTTGAACTTATTATGAGCCTAACTTTTAAATTAACAAATTACAGATCAAATTTTATCAAAACTAGAAATACTAAACTTAATATTAGAATATCTAGAATTATCTAGTAAGTGGGGTAAAAATCCTCTTATGATGTCTAAACATTATTCCCAATTTAATTATGTATTTAGTCCTGCCTAGTTTATAATATACAGCTACAGTTAGCGAGAAATCACAAATCCAACATTTAGTTTCCTATAGCAGTAAGCAACTAGAATGATGAAACTCTGGAAAATAATTATTTCTCAAGTAATAGGTTTCGTGTGACTGAAAATTCATTTATATAATATAATCAAATCGTGTACAATATAACTAGATCATATACAAATATTAATAGAAGTTATAGAAAAGTCTAATGAGTATAAGTTCCTGCATGCTGCATGCTTTGAGATGATCGATTATGATACGACATTTGACTTTATAAGAATTTCCCTAGTGTTTAAACTTTGCAACAACCAAATATAAATCAGATATAATCAAAGTTTGAAGAATATTTATCAAAATTCATCAATGATAATCGGATTGCAAGAAGACATTAAACGTTAAAGGGTTCCATATCTCTAAAAAAAATTCACAGTAGTTATTTAAAATGGCAAGGTAAAATAATAAAAATAGATTTTTTGTTCTCGGTAAATATGTAGATTTTATTCGATTTATTATACATTATTTGACATTTTTAATTATCTTTTGTGTCATTACTAAGTAATACCTAATACTGATGAGCAAACTATATACTATAATAGTAATGAATTTTGTTCCCATTTCAATGTCCAGATCTTAATTAATATCAACTATATATATATATTAAGAATCACATGATCACTATCTCTTATACTAGCACATAATTGTTTATAAACAAGGCAAAACTCTCTATACAGTACTGCCACCCCTTCTGGCATCCATTGATTACTCTGGTTGGCACAGGGTGGCAGTACTGTATAGAGAGTTTTGCCTTGTTTATATATATATTACAAAACAAAATATTGCTAAAAATAAAAGTAAAAATTTTAATAAGGTAAACAAATAAATTAAAAAGTATTTAAGCATTTTATAAGAATATAAAAATTGCAAAAATTTATACAACGTGGAATATATAATGAAGTGTGTAAAATCAGTATCTGCAAATATAATACATTCATCCATAAGGACTTTGTATATTAAAATATGGATAAAGTGAAGGTGAGTTTGATCCTGGAAAATATGGCAAAACATATTGAGTTGACGGAGTATAGGAAGATGATCCCAATCTAATTACAGTTATACTTGGGGCTTGATTTTGGTAATATGTCGGTTGGTACATTGGTGGATAATAAAGATAAGGGTAACTTCGCTTTGTTCTTAAATGAGAAAATGAATGTTCTTTTCCTAAGAGTATCGGATAAAACTGGAAATAGAAATATATTATTTAAAATTCTTAAATTAATATTAATTTATAAAATAATAATCATAATATATTAAGACAATTAAATTGCTTAAAAATTGAATTGCGCTAAAAATATTTCTTAATTATATACAATAATATTTATATTTAGTTTATATTTGGTTAAAATAATAATACAATATGGACTGCAACAAATCCAGATTTACTTACATCTTAATTTATTTTTATTTAGATAAGATATATTTAGAACCATTTGGTCACATTTCATTATTTTCTTAAGAAATTAGAATAAATATATAATAACAATATTGTCATAATACGAAATTTACTTCATTACTTAGGTAAATAGCAAGAAAATAAAAGCTTATATTATACAAATTTTTATATAAATTAATACACTGTACAGGCTTACACACACCTGCACATATATAATGTAATATATAAGGGATTCAAACTCAGACTTTCACATGACCCTCAACTTTCCATGCCATCTCATATTGCTGACCCACCTGATCATACACATGTTGAAAAGATAAATAATCACCAATATACATATTTCATGCTAAACCAGCACTTATCAGTTGGTCCAGATTACTATCTCCATACATATATAATCAGTGCTCAGCTTTATATTAAGATAGCCAATCTTCATACTTTAATGGACAGGCTTCAAACTACTCCAACCCACAACTCTTTTTTATAATAAATAAACTATTCAAGTCAATATATGTTTTTTTTTTGGAAGTGTTTAAAACTGTAAGTCAAAATCAAATTGATAATTATAATTAGTCTCTTAAAATATATCCAAATATAGATTTGAAAATTGTGTATAGTTAATCCTATCATCTAAAAGAGGTACAAATGTTATGCTTTATTTACAAATTCAATCTCAATAATAGACTGTGAGTCTTGTAATACTAGTAAATTTTAATGATAAAACGTTATTAAATTTTTGATAAGACATAATTAATATTTACTAAGGCTGTAACCTCAAACATGTGCGTGTAAAATGCGATAGTAGGGAGCTCTACAGATCTTAACCACAAGCTTACGTTTTGGAAGAAAAGAGGGGAACTTCTTTACTTCAACCTACTTTCTATATAAATAGGTGAAGTGGTTAAATCTAAGAGCGTGAAGCTATTCAATACTTCACTGATTAAGTCCACATTTCTTATTACACATTAATACTCGCGAAATCTTTCGATTTACGAGTCAATGGAGAGATCATATAGTTAGAAATCTATTACGATAATTTAAAGTTGTAATTGTAATGTAATTTTATATTACTAATAATTTAGGAAACAGCAGATTTTTTGATATTAATTTGCCGACATTGTTTATTTCCAGTTTATTCAGACATATAAATTAGAATTAATCGTCTTTAAAAATTTAAAATACAATGCTAATTATTAAATTTTACATATAGAATTATAAAAACCTTTATTATATAAATGTAACAAAATTCAGGCATATATATACTTTATAAAGTATCCAATGTATAAAACTTAAAAAAAAAAAAAAACAGTTTTATTTTGCTATTCAAATATTTATATCATCGATTGCTCTTTTACAATTGTTATCTAAAACAGCTCTATGTATTTTTAATTCTTTTTGGGTTAGTTCATAGTACGCAAGAATTTTATCATCTATCATTTCTACATTTTTCTCATTCAATAACTCCATTTTAAAATCCATAGCCTTAAGGTTTTTAAATCCTTTTCATTTTGATCAAATCTACTATCAAAAATTCTTTTCATATTTTCTAAATTACTTCTTACTGCATCTAAATTATTTTTCATTTCATGAATATTACTCTTAGTTTCTTTTATTACTTCTGTTTAAACCCTCTAATCAACACTCCATCCTTTTTTTTTCTTTTCAAAATATACATTATGTATAAACATATAATTATATAATTAAATACTATAAACAATTAAAAATCTCATTTTCCTCCTTTCTTTACAAAAACTTTATTTCTTGTATATATATATATATCCACTTGTTCATTATATCCAACGTTTCTAGATCCTTGAAAATGGCTATAAATTAAATATAGTTGAAACGTTGGATATAATGAACAAGTGGATATATATACAAGAAGTAAAGTTTTTGTAAAGAAAGGAGGAAATTGAGACTTCTAATTGTTTGTAGTATTTAATTATATAATTATAGGTCTTAATTTCTTCTGTATTCTCATCTAATTTTTTGTTCATTTCATCTGATTTTTTATTCATTTCATCTTTCATCTGACTCATATCTTCTTTCATATTATCAAATTTTTGGTTCATAAATTCTATTAGTGCCTGCATGTCAAAATTACTCCCAGAGTTCTTAAAACTTACAACTTCATCTAACTTTTCCTCTTTATTATCATTCAACTTGGTATAAACTAACTATTTTCTCAATACTCAACTAAAATATTATGATTTTTATATTATCATTAAAATATTTATTCATTATGATACTTATTATCTCTTCCTGACCATCTCTCAACAACAAACAATACTAGTTCCAGATTTCAATCCTTTATTTACTATGTTGCCCTTTTATCTCTTCTATTATTATTTCTTCTCTATCAAATCATAATCATACTGGTTGTAGCACATTAAATATTGAAATTGATTAATCAGAATACTTTAAATGTTATCTATCCACATATTTTAAGCACAAGAGCATAAGCCACATATAATTTTATTTTAATTGTAGATTAAATGATTTAAAATTCTTAAATAAGTATAATTATTTAATATTATAGTTTAATAATTTACACCATCCTGCTGTAATGAGTCGATGTCTATCCTTTTACAGATGTGAGCTATAGGCTAACAATTCTCATCACCAAAATCTATATTATTTTTCTTGTTCTAAGTGCTTGATATTATAAAACAATATTTATATAATCATTTGATATAACAATTAATTCTGCAGAAGTGCTAATTAGACACTAATCAGGCCATGCCATTGTGCACCAAAAGCCCCCCTTACATATGTAACCTTCCTTTATATTTTATTTCTTCTAACACACTTCTACCTTACCTTCTATTTTCATGCCCTTTACTATACTAGATCAATAATAAATCATCAAGTATATCAACAATAACATATATTAATGTTTATGGGGTTTGAAACTTGTTAAACATCAAAACATAATATAGACTCTAGGATGATTACAAGAAAGTGGTTTTAACATTGACAAGTATATAAAAATATACTCCACAATGGCATTGCTATTGTGGAAATTCTCCTGCTATTATCCTATTATAACCATTAGGAAAATCCCCACAACAATCAATGACTAACATAATATTTCATTTAAGTAGTGAATTAAACTACTTTTCTATACTTCAAGAATCTTAAAAGAAAAACATTAACCAAATTATGATAAGTTAATATAATTGATGCTATCCTATGGCTATCTCAGGGTTCATAAGTATTCTATTTTAAAATCCAATATAACAATTAGATTGATAATTAAATAATTGAATTGCAAGAGGGATTTTACTGGGATCCAACCATTTAATAGAAACATACTTACTATTACAAACTGTGATTAACCTCCTATTAGAAACTTAACCTAACTATAATAATAAGTCCTAAAAATTACAATCATTATTTACACTTCATCATCATTATCAACCATTATCAATCCACTGCAGGATGAAGATTTCTCCAAATTCAATCCATCTTTTCCGATGTTTAACTTCTCTTCTCCACATCACCCCTGCATACTTTATTTCATCTATCCATCTCACATGTGATCTCTTTCTGGGTCTTTTACAATCTCTTGGAATCCAGTTTAAGGTTTCAATTGTCCATCTATTATTGTGTGTTCTAGCAATATGTCCAGCCCAACTCCACTTCAGTCTTTTAATTTTTTCAATGAGGTCAGTAACACCTGTTTGTTCTCTTACCCATATATTGCATATTCGATCTCTTCTTGTTACTCCCAACATGCACATTTCCATACTTCTTTGAGTGGTCTGAAGTCTCTGTATTGCTCTTCTATTAAGTGTCCAAGTCTCAGATCCATAAGTAAGAACTGGTAAAACCCATTTATTAAAAATCATTCTTTTCAAATATATAGGCATATTTCCTTTTAGTATCAAGTTATTTCTACCAAAAGCAGTCCAACCAAGTTTAATTCTATGATTAATTCCATCCATTATGTTTCCATCTGTATTAATAATCTGACCAAGGTATTTGTAACTGTTAACTTCTTATAACTCATCACCATCAATCTTTATTTTCATATTTTGAGAAAATCCATTAAACATTACTTTAGTCTTTTTAACATTTATCTTTAGTCCTACTTTCCTACTTTCATCTGATAACTCCCGCAACATTTCCTGCAGCTCTAAAGCATTATTTGCAAAAACAACTACATCATCTGCAAAATCTAAATGACTTAAATAATCTCCATTTACTTTACACATTACCTTCCCTTAAATAATATAATCCACTTTACCTAAGATTTATTCTCATACTTATGCTAACAACAATTACTCTAGAATACCTATTTTGTTATAATCAAAGCTTTAGCATGTAATTATTAGCTACATAGGCTAACTTAATTAAACACTATTCCCAATTACTTAATATTCATCCACTGTAACTAGATTCTTCAGAATTAACCTTAAAATACATTTGTTTAGTAACTTGTACTTTGAAATAATATAAGCTTTTTAAATTATGATATAATATGTATTTCAACTTCAATTACAAAATTAGAATGTGACTCTCAAACATATTACCGATTTTTATTATAAGCTCTCCATTTTGTAATACTTAATATATACATATAAGGCTTTAACCTTAATACTATGCAC
This sequence comes from Epiperipatus broadwayi, assembly GCA_028023455.1. Taxonomy (NCBI): domain Eukaryota; kingdom Metazoa; phylum Onychophora; class Udeonychophora; order Euonychophora; family Peripatidae; genus Epiperipatus; species Epiperipatus broadwayi. The sequence goes on along the minus strand of JAQFVV010006208.1, from coordinate 16,539,935 downwards.
CTTGACTGCTTAATTTTACCACAAGAGGGACTTCTACAAATCTTAACACAAGATTATGACTTTATAAAGAAAAGAGCAGCCATCTTATCATCAACCTACTTCCTAATTATATAGGCAAATCTAAAGCATTTTGATTTGAGAGTGTGAAGTTAGTAAGTTCTTCACTAATTAAGTCCACTACCTCATTTTAGAAATCAACATTTACGAAATCTTTCGATTCACAGTGAGTTAATATTTAGATCTAATAATTAGAAATATTTTGAATCAATTTAAAGTTGTAAACATTAATTCTTATTAAGGACTTAATTAGTGAAGAACTTACTAGCTTCACACTTTCAAATCAAAATTATTTAGATTTGCCTATATAATTAGAAAGTAGGTTGAAGATAAGATAGCTGTTCTTATCTTTATAAAGTAATCTTGTATTAAGATTTGTAGAGGTTCTTCTCATGGTAAAATTAAGCACTCAAGGTGGATAGTATAAAGGTTAGAGCCTTATATGTATTTGTGTGATGACGATGCATTTAATAAGAATTAATGTTTAATACCTAATAGTATTTTTCACATGGCTCTTCAAATTCTTTTATATTCAATAAGATATGAAGCAGCATATACTACCCCTTAATGTAGTTATCAGTTTAAAGCAATTAAGAGTTAATGTATTAATTATAAATTCTTAAGCATGTCTCTTCAAATAAGGCATATAATCAAAATGTGATAGGTATAATTTTATGTAGATAATGTGCTCTTTATTGATACGACCTTGCGATTGAAATGACTCTCAGACACAATAAAATTACTATGACAAATTTAAATAAAAATATCATTTATTTACAACATTCCTAATAAACAATAAATATCTATGAACATTAAATAAAATAATTCACTAACAATAAAAATTAAGAATGGAACTGTCTACACATTTACAATAAATTATTTACATTCTTTACGAGTACATAATGGTTATTATATCTTTATAAATAAACAGTGGTTTTTTATAAATCAACCCTTCCTTATTTAGTATTGAGTTCTTTTTAAAATTATAAGTTTATTATTTTTATTATCATGGATGCTTTCCTACTGATTTAATATGTTTGCATCATTCATGAGTCATCTGATGGTTATCTTCTCCATTTTTTTTCTTTACTATCTGATATTTTATAATTCTCAATATTGTAAAAACATTGTACCCTTTAACTTGTATTTCATATTACCAAATTTGGCATAAAATATTACTATAATTTAATCAACAAAATTGTTGTTGCTGTGGCGATAAAAAATATAAAACAATATTTATAATGTAATTGAAATGAATAAGTTAAGAACTCTTTTCCATATCATACAATTCATGTACGCATTTATTCTCTCACTTATATTTTATAGTGTTCTTTGATCTCAGTTATTTTCATTCATCTAGTAATTTATTCAAATTATTATTCAAACATAAAATATTTGTTCTGTACATGGTTTTACCTTCAAGGAAATCTGTCAAGATTTAGAAAGAAATTATAAAATCCTTTAAATATTTAATCTACCTTTGATGCCTGCTATGTTATTATTGACCTTAAACTTTATAGATAAGAAACTGATTTTATTAAATACTATATACTAATAAAATGATGGAGATTTCTTTTAAATATAAGGGGTCATATTTGGAAAGCAATCATTTTCTTAATGGCTTTGCCCCAATTTTACTCTCGCTTCTTCCCCAAGCATTTATGGTATGTACTGCTCTCATTTCTTTGCAGAAAACTCCCATATCTTTCCAATAACTATATGGATATCACAAAGATTACTCCCATTTAACTATTCATCAGTTCTTCAGGAGGATATTTTATTCTATCCTGGAATTTTAACTCTTCTTTCTCGATTGTGTATTTGGCATCTACTGCTCTACTAATTCTAGACCAACAACTTAATATAATCTTCCCCATGCAATAATTTTCTATCCATATCCACAATCACGTTACACAACAAATAATCTATTTCTTTTATTATTAATAATAGGATATATATTTTTCTTTATAACAAATGACATCATGATATTGTCTTACATCAACATTCATTCTTAAAACAATAAACATTACATGAGCACTATTTCTTATGCTTGCTCTTAACTGTTATTAAAACAGGCAAAACTCTATATGTATTGCCACTCAGTGCAAGCCAGAGTAATCAATGGATGCCAGAAGGCTTGTGTATAAAATCCCTATCTAGTGCCTACTCATCCAATATCCCCAGACTAGTTTCTGGGATTTTATGCACAAGCCTTCTGGCATCCATTGATTACTCTGGCTTGCACCGAGTGGCAATACATATAGAGAATTTTGCCTGTTTTAATAACATTCATTCTTTCTTACTTTCATAAATACATTATATTTTATAATAAGTTTGTCATTCCTTTCAGATAATCCTATTACATTTAATTTCTTAAAGTATATACTGGTCAAAGTATACAGTTAACATTATATCCTCCCCACACACACTTTCACATTATAGCTCATGATTACTCTCTTCTTATATTTAAACATACCTTTATTATTACATATTAAGTTGCAACCATAAAGGAGTTATCACTACAAGAAATACTTTGTGTTTATGTTTCATATTAAACAAAAATAATAATAATAACTTTAAAATTAAAATCTTTTTTTCTTTAAAACCTATTTCCAGTTTCTAATTTAATATTACAGTGTTTACCCTGTAAATGTTTACCATTCTTCACATGTTGAGATATATCTCCTATCTTCTCTCTGTTAAAAGACATGTATAGTTAAACAAAACATTAACAAAAAGCACAAATGATGAGACAAAATCTTAAATTGGATGCATCCTCCCTTCCTAACTAGTTTTAAAGTTGCATTGCATATAATAAAATCTACTATGACAAGTTTAATGAATTTTCTTAAGAAATCTCTACAATATTTTCCCACTTTGCACAGACTTTTAAACATGTTCAAATAAGTCATCAATAAGTTTACTTCCTAATTCTCTCCTTTTCCTACTATTCATTAGTCTTGTAAAATTTTAAACACATATTGGATAAATTCATTTGAGTTTCTACCTTGTAGTACATTTTAATCTCATTTATCTTTGTTCATCTACCATTAAAAGTTACACAGATTTTTTTTTCTAAATATAAGTTAAAAATTTTCTTCAAAATTTTGCAAAAAAAAATATTTCTTACAGATCAATTGTTTAATTCAAAATGAAGATTATTATTATTTTTTTAAAAATGAAGATTATTATTATTTTTTTCATAGATCCCTCATGACTAATTAATTATTTTAACATTCTATAAAAAATTTCTATCAGCTTTAAAAATTTAGTTCTAGGAATTTTTAATCTGTTTTCCACATTTAGTCTACGATCAATAAAATGCTTAATTTAAAATAGATAAATGAATGCTTTCTTACATGACCACAGTTACATTTCTTTTTGAAACAATATAGTTGTTTTTCCCTTATCATGGTTATCTCTGTCAAAAATTAAAATAACAACTTTGGTTTTTTTCTTGTTTAAGATTATCTTGACTATCAGTAGATGATCAAGATTGATACTTCTGTCATAATAAAGATAAGCTAAAGTACTCCATGGTGTTTAGAATTTACTTTTAAAATATTTTCTATCCTTAATCTGCTTTTTAAAGATGATTTTTACTATTTCAGACTTTAAATATTTCTAACTTTTTTAAAATTTCTTTTACAGAGGAATGAATTTAGTCTCCTCTCTGCTTTATAATTTTCTTCAATCTTCTCGCTTCAATCGTCTGCATGATTTTTTTAACCCCGGTGTAAAGTGACATCAGAGAATTACTTATTCAACTCTCATTGGTTAAATCCCAATTCGACTTGTACAATTTTTAAATAAATTTTATTTAAAATAAATAAAATCAATAAATGTTTTCCAAATGAGATTAATTGAAATCATTTCTTTAAGACCAACGTTTTGATTCTAATTATATTTTTAATAAATGACATTATTAATTGAATTTGAATATAAAATTTATAATAAATATTTATACTTAAAATATATTATTATTGCAATAGTTTTAAAATAAATTATCTTCTAATCAATAATTGTTCCTTCTTTCCTTGAATACAATTTTATGTTTTTAACTTTTGAAGAAACATCACAATAAAATCAATTTTATGCATAATGATGTTTATTTAGCTTGACATCTATTGTATTAAGATTATATAGTAGATATAATATAAATTATTTATAACTAACAATCATTATTAAATCTCTGCAGAATTCTCTCTTTAATCTTTGTGAATTAAATCATTTATTATTGTTATATCCCAGTTTATAGCATTACTAATATTTTAATTTGAAATTTTGGAACTATAATTTACATTTTATATACCGTTCTTTCCATGGATAACCAATCAAAAGGTTACAATATATATATATGGACATAAAAACCATTTAATATAAAGCATCTATTTGACATTGTAAAATTTGGATTTGAAATTGAGTCATGTAAACATGATTTTTTTTTAAATTTGTAGTCAGAAACCTTTTAGATAGTCAGTTTTTCATAAACTAGTAACTATTCAATTCTAAATAGTAATGTAGTCTATCTATTTGTAAATAAGGATTAAATAAATTAAGAAGACACAAAGATTCATGACTCAAACATTCCGGAGAGAGATGCAGTCTTTTCTCATTCCCTATAAAGACAAGAGATCTTTTTTATTGCAGTGGTATTTTTGAAAGCTGGTTTATCCATTTTTTTTAAAAAAAATTCACTATCAATATAAACTAAGATAATGGTAAGTAAGTCTCCATGCAGATCAAAAACCTCCCCAACATCATTTCACAAAATAGATGTAATAGAGAGGTAAATGACTGGATATTTTTTATCATTATTTTATTCCTTAAGCCAAATACTTATATACCAACATTTCTCTTAATATTTAATGGTTAACTGCATTGTCTATAAGCTGTCCACAAAAAAAAAATTGTAAGCCTGATTAGAATTCTAAAATATTTCAATTTTATCTAATTTGCATTTTAACCCAGTTTAAGAAACATGACAGGAAAATAACTTACCAATATATCACAATGCTCTTATTACTACCCATATACCCAAAATTAAACCAATACTTATATATAAATCATTTCATTTCTAAATATGTGAAATACATTGCTATTTAAATCCTCAACAATTCTAAGAAGTGTGCATGTCTGCAATAAATGGCTACCATCATTTTTATATGATACAGTAATATAAATGCGTTAATTAGTCCAGGGGATGCGGCAAGTTCTTGACAAGCAAGTGAATTTAGTTTTCATTTAAAACATACATTTTTAACACATTGAGTTTACTTAAATGTGTGTATATATATAGTGTATTTATCACTGATATACAATCACGAGATAAACTTATATATGTTTTACATATTTGTGTTTGGTAAAAACCTTTAAAAATGACAACATAGTAATATTTTAAAATTAAATTAACAAAAGTACTTTAAAACTCATTTAGTCATTATAGAAGAATGATTTTAAATTTAATAAAATGATGGATTGATTAAAAATAACTTTTTTTTTCATCAATTGCAGCCATTTTGGGGATAAAAATTTATCACTTGCAGGCTTCATGATGGTTCTTGATGGTACTGTAATGTCACCTAGTGGCCACAGTACATGTATTTGACAACTACCATTTTTTATATTGAAAAAAATAATTTGGTATATCTGTAAGAATTACTATTTTTGGCAGACTGCTATTGTTGACAAAATGCATTAAAGACTAAATAAGACTTATACCCATCTGTACTTTCTCCATCAAATATTGAAGCAGAGTCATTGTTAAATTGATACATGTATGAATAATATTGCATAAATCAAATTGTAATACCATGAGCCTTTCATTGATATATTAGAAATTCCAAGAATAGACAATATGAAATTATACATCATAGCAAATTCACCACCATGGAATCTTTTTTTGACTTGATGTGTATGTTCAAAAAAATCTTGTAACATTCTTTCAGTTCAATTAAATTTTTTTTCTCTAGAAAATAAGTTTTATTATCAGCAATATTAATTCAATGTTAAAACTTTATTGCAACTCGGCTGCAACCTAAATTCCATTTATATCTTCAAGTGTTCACATCAGTTAAAGTTATTTCATTTTATGTTATTCAATTATCATCATGATCATCATCATCATTATTATTATCATTATCATCATCATCATCATCATTATTATAGTACTACATTTGATTGGATTTCATAGTTACTGTATCTAGAAATAGCTACTGAGTCACTCTTATCAGATAATGACAAGTGAGATCAGCTAAAACAATGTGCTAACATAATATCAAGCAATATACATTAAGAAACTCAAAAGTTGTACTTTCTTTATTTACGTATGTGAGGGGGTTTGGATATTTTGTCTATACATGTGTAATAAAGCACAATGAAATAATAAGCAGTTAAAACATACATTATTCTAGCATCTTATATTATAGCTACATTATAAATTTCAATAGTTATTTTTATAAAGTAATGCTTTTAAAATCAATATTATGTACGTAGTTTATATATTGATTTTATATGCATTATCTTTAAATTCATATTCAACCTATAACAGCTACAATCAGTATATAATAGCACCATGATTTTTCAAATGCCCTAATTTCATATTATTTTTTAAACTAAATAGCTACCCCTCTCAGTATCTTCCTAATTATGTCTCTGGTTTATAAAAATCAAATTAATTTGAATTTACTTCACAGTATTGATTTTATGCTACTTTTCAGGATCTTAATGGAATAATAGACAAAACTCTCCATAGAATAATGCCATCTAGTGCAAGCCAGAGTAATCACTGGATGCAAAAATATTTGTGTAAAATCCCTATCTTGTGTCTACTCATCCACTATTTTCAGACTACATTCAAGCCTATATCTTTCATCAGTGAGGAGCCTTGGATCAAAGAGCACTTCATTTAGACTTTAGGATTTAATGCAACTCTCTAACAGCCACATTTTATCTTTTTAGTTAACTTTAAAGTTATGAGTCTAAAACGAAAACAATAATATTACCAATGCAAGCTCGTTCACTTAAATTGTTATATAGATCTGCACCCAGTTCAGCATCTATACATTTCCATGTCTTTTATTCTGCAATAACTATAGTCATCATCAACTCATTAGGCAGGATTGTTATTAAACCATTAAACATCACATGATCAACATTTCCTTTGCTTAATCAAGCTGTTAAAACAGGAAAAACTCTTGGTACAGTAGTGCCACCCAGTGCAAGACAGAGTAATCAATGGATGGTAATCATGTAATGTTTAGCAATCTAGAGGTATGTCATACCAGTTGTAGTATACATTTTCAACATAAAAGATCCCCCCCCCCAATTTCTGGGTAACTCTTTTATTTTTTATATAATTCTTATACTATTTTTTATAAGTAATGGTTATAATAATAAAAACCTTATTTCATTACAATACCTGTTAAAAATGGAGTCAATTGATCTCAATTACAAGGCCAATTAAATTTGTTTTGGAGTTTGCTTTTTGTGTGGCATTGCAGTTTTTGTACATGTGTTTTATTATAAACTTCAAATCCATCATGTTATAGTAAAAGAAAGTGATTAATTGTTTAAAAATTTTATACAAAAATGTGTCCAAATAATCATGATTTTGAGGAATCATATTTGCAAATGTTAGATAATAAAAATGATGATTGTTATGTTTATGAAACCACATAATGTAAAATGAAAGAGGGATGGAGAGAACACAATACTGATACTGAAATATTTGATTTTGATGCTGAAGAGATCATTAGTTGTCAACAAACCATGTAGTGAATGTTACATTTTAAAACAAAATATTTTTTAAATTATTTTAATGCTCATTTGGGCCCTTAATTATATATAATAAAATAATTCTCATTAGCAATATTATATACTGGTTGCAGCATTAATGTAACAAAATTGATTGTAGCCATTGCAGGTAATAATTTTTTTAACATCAAAAATCAATTTTTAATTACTTTTAAACACATTTTTTTCTTTAAATATGTGCTATATTTATAAAAAAAAAAAAACAATTATAAGTTTGTATTTTATAAATTATAAATCAAAAATTATTTTTAAAAAATATTTAAATAAAACTAAAAGTATATATATTTACCAAAAATACTGTTAAAGCAAAGAATATTATCCATGGAGAATGTTGACTTGTCATCTAAATTATTCATAAATGAAATATATATTAACAAACATGTATAATTTTAAAAAATTAATTAAAGTAAGAATTAGACATACTTTAACAACCCATTGTTCAAAACTGAACATCATGTCTATCTAACATTAGTTAGCACTAATCTGTTTTAGAGAAATGTCTGTATCTTTAACAATTTGTCACTTGTTTATTTACTCAAAACTTTTTTCTCATATAGTATAATCTTTACAAGTTCAGTCTAAGTGTGATAATTAAGATTAAATTTAAATGACAATTGGTATTTTCTGAATATAAAGGATATAAAATAAAGTTAAAGAACATCAGATAGTTGGTCATTTTCCTGAAGGTTTGTGATGATGGTATTCTAGTTCTTTTTTTATATTGGACTATTTTCACCATCTAATATGTGTATTGAATGTCTTTAGAAAAATTTAACTTTATTTAAATATTCCAAATACATTCAACTGTTTAGTAATAGCACATCAAACAGGTTAGAATATGCACAATGATTCAAGAGTTATTCTCCCCTCTTCTTCAGGTGTTGCTGGCCTGACCAGTGACCCTTAGATTCTTGAGTATTGAATTTTAAGGTAACGCTCTAACCAACTCAACCATCCTGCCAAAGATATTAGTCAGTAGAAATTTCATATACTTATCTCTGAGATTCCTCCTGATTTCTCTACTTTTTTGTAAGAGCAAAGTTGATTAGTGGTTTCCATACTTAGTTGGTTTTTTTATTCAAAAGATTTTATTCTCTTTTACAATAACTACTATTATTTCTCCATTTTAAAATCTAAATCGAAGTTAAATCTTTAAAAGACAACTATTTGAAAAATGTCTGTGCAATGAATAAAAGATGAAATAGCAACATAACTATTATACATGTATATTACTTAGACAAATGAAATTATTAATTTTTTTTAGTACTAAGTACAAAATGTAGATAAATTAGGTTTATGCCATTCAAGTTTTATTTTGATGAAGAAGTGGATATTTATAAATATATCAAACAGCATTATAACTGTCACAAAAGTTTTTACCTTGGAATTTTAAAACATCTGCAAGATGAAAGTGGAATCCAAAGGTTGGATAGAGATTTTAAAGTGTCATTAAAATAGAGCTGTAGAATTCACTGTAGAATGAAAAAATTACATTATAATTTTTTTCCCAATAAAAATACAAAAGAAAATGGATTTGAAACATACAATTTGAAAGTACAGTATATTTGGCTTAGATGTTAACCACTAAATATACATTATTCATAATAGATAAATTGATTATTGAGATATAGCAATCAATAATAATAATAATAATAAAAGCAACTTGTTATCTCTAATCTTTTGAAATACTTTAATTTATCGAAATTAGAACTTAAACATTGTCTTAAAAATTAAAAAAAATCTTGAAACAAACAAGGAAGGGAACCCGGGACACTGCTTGTAAGGCAGCTGTGCTGACCACTTGACCACCAACGCTTGACAAATAATAATATAATTTACTTTTTTAAACACGCACGCACAAAATAAATAGATATTCAAACAACATAAATGAATAAAGTAACTAATCAATAGTAAATATTTTATTAAGGAAGATAGTCCGTGTATTTATTTAATATATATTCTTACATCCAATTATTTCAAGCATCAACTCTCTGAAAAACAAAATGGTAATAAAAAATGTTATGCATGTATAATTAAAAGAAAATATATAAATCTTTAATAGAAAAATTAAACTTTATATTTAAGATTAAAATAATAATAATTTCTAATCTAAGGACAAACGATTTTGAAAATCATGCTATTTTATTGAAAGTCTATTACAGTCAAATAGGGTTCACTTGAAATAACAATATTTGTAAAATCAATTTATAAAATATACATTTAAAAAATACATGAACAATGGAAGTAATATTTTAGGACTTAAGAGATGACTTGGGCTAACTGAAAATAAACGTTGTCTAAAAACAAATATTTGAAGTATGAAAGTATTATTAAAAATGTTGTTTTGTTTTTTAAAGAAAAAGGGAACTTCTCTATTTGATCACCTCAATTAAAGACAGTATCAAATCCAGAGTTTTTGCCAATATCAGGCTATCTATTTTTTTTTAACTATATAATATGGACAGCGAGGTGTAAGAAGGTATTCTGTGGTTTAATCTTTCAAGATGATGAATATTTTTTTAGAAAACTGGTTAAGATCAAGAAACGGGATGAACTTCTCATACCTAAAAGCCCATTCCTGGACACATGGAATTTGATATCTATTAAAGAATAATCAATAGGTATCAACAACTCTATTGCTTTCAGTGATTATGATTAATAGAGTAATAGATATAAAATGTCAATATGAAATGGGCACCTTCTTCATACTGAAATAGTTGGAGAATGCCATGCCCTGAATAGTATCATATAGATGATTTTAAACTCACTTACTTGGATGCTTATAAATGAATGAACAGATGCAGAAAATTACAAAGCCTATAAATGGCTGGAAATGAATATCAGTAGTGTCTAATTGAACATTTTCACACTGGTGCAATGACAGCCTATAGGTTCTTGGTGAAAATGAATATGGACTTGAATGAATCATTGTTGGAAAGATAATAAAGATGATTAATATTGAGTTTCTAAGCCATATCTGATTATAGAACTGTGCCCTTCCAGTATGAAGTGCACATGACATTACAGGTGATCATTGAAATGATGATATAAAGGCAGTTCATGGGCAAAAGTATACTAAGAATTTATTGGATTACATTTGTTATTCACTATAAGAATGAGTCATGCAGTGAACTGCAGAACATGAGCTGTTAATTGAGAACTAATAATCAGAAGATAATCAAAAATTCACACTTGTACAAAATTTGTTTGTATTAATTTTTCCCTTTTTTTTTTCTGTACAAAATCACTTTATAGCATACTTATTTACGTTTAATAAATTTATTGAAAAAAAAAACAAAGAAAGTGACTTCTGCGGTGATTGTATAATAAAAATTAAACAATGTCTTCGATCTCTTTTTTTAATAAATAAAAATTCAAGTCTAACTTAACATTTGAGCTGTCAGAAATTCCAGCTGGTCGAGGGTGTTAAAACTCTAAACTTTTGATTGGTCAATTAGTAAAAATACAATCGTCTTTCAATATTATATTCGTTTTAGTTTCGTTTGTAAAAAACAAATTAATAATTTATCAACGAAAGTTTTTTCAAAAATAAAATTCTATTTATAATTATAAAAATATTCTATCGCGGAAAATCTAAAAAGAACGTTGTAATTTATTAGAAAATGCTGCGTTCAACATTGAAATCTTTCTCAATTTATGTTACTATAAAAATATAGGGGATTTGAACTCAGACTTTAAAGCAAACTTCAACTATGACCACACACCTGTAGAAAAGATAAATAATCACCAGTATACCTATTTTATTAAAATAATTTATAATATGTAAAATAATGCTAAAAAAATAATCTAAAACATTCATTTTCGGTTTGAAAATCAAACAAAGAACTTGGAGCTGTCAAAATTGTTGTCAAGCTCTTCCTTTTGTTCTGCATTCTCCCATTGTTTTATTTCAAATATTAATATTATTAATTTAAAAAATAAATAAATTAAATATTATTGATTTTTTACTTATAAAATAATTCTAGAGAGGGCAGGATCTTACAGTAAGTTTTACTCTTATTTCGGGGAACTTACAAAGAGGGGTGGGATTTTAAATTGCGGTATTATCAAAAAGAAGAAGAATAGATGGAATGTAAGAAATAAGCAAAAGGAATGTGAAAATCAAAACAAAGAACTTGCAGCTGTCAAAATCGTTGTCAAGCGTTCCCTTTTGTTCATCATTCTCCCATTGTTTTAGCTTCAAATTTAAATATTATTAATTTAAAAAAAAAATCCATTCGCCGAAAGAAAAGACAAAGAAAGGGACTTCCGCAGTGATTGTATAATAAAAATTCAACAATGTCTTTGATGTCTAATAAAATAAAAATTAAAGTCTAACTTAACCTTTGAGCTGTCAGACATGTCAGTTGGTCGAGAAGTCAGCAGTAAAAATATAACCGTCTTTTAATATTATATTCCTTTTAGTTTCGTTTGTAAAAAGCAAATTAATAATTTGTCAGATTATAAAAGTTTTTTTCAAAAATAAATTTCTATTTATAATTATATTCTATTGCCGAAAATCTAAAAAAAAAACATTGTAACCTATTAGAAAATGCTGCGTATAACATTGAAATTTTTGTCAATTTATGTTCCTATAAAAATATAGGGGATTTGAACTCAGACTTTTAAGCAACCTTCAACTATTCACACTATCTCATACTACTGATACACATGACCACACACATGTAGAAAAGATAAATAATCACTAGTATACGTATTTCAGTATATTTTATTAAAATAATTTATGATATGTAAAATTATACCAAAAAAAAAACACTCTAAAAAATTCATTTTCGTTTTAAAAATCAAAATAAAGAACTAGGAGCTGTCAAAATTGTTGTCAAGAGCTCCCTTTTGTTCTGCATTCTCCCATTGTTCTAGATTCAAATTCAAACATTATTAATATATAAATATAATTGATTTTTTACTTATAAAATGAGTCTAGAGAGGGCAGGATCTTACAGTACCTTTTATTTTTATTTCGGGAAAACTTATAAAGCGGGGTGGGATTTTAAATTGCAGTATTATCAAAAAGAAGAATAGATGGGGTGTAAGAAATAAGCAAAAGGAATTTGATTTAGATATAAGTATAGATATGGAGAAGAAAGAAAGTTATTTATAACTGTAATGGAGAAGAAAGAATTAAAAGAATTTATACAAGAGTAATTAGGAAAGAGGAAATTGTTAAAATTGGGTATTTGAATATGCAAGGTGGTAGGAGACCAGAAAAGTGGATGGAATTACATAAAACAATTGAAAATGAAGAGCTTGAGGTATTAGCAGTAGTGGAAACACATCTAAGAGAAAGAAGAAGAACATATTCTGGAATATTTGGTATGGCAGGGTATAAATAGAAAAGGAAAAGAAAATAGGGGTGGTGGTATAGGTGTTATATCAAAAAATATTTAAATATTGTTAAATGTCAAGAACATTTGTAATTTGAAATAAGGTTGGGTAGACAAGAATGGATGGTGGCTATAGTTTATATACACTGGAGATAGTCAAATTATAATGGAGTGAAACAATAGCATATATGAATGTTTAGTTAAGAATATACAAAGTTTTAAAAAAAAGGGGAAGAGAGTAATGGTTATAGGGGATATGAATGGACATATTGAAGATATCGATGATGTAGATAATAAAAATGGACAGCTTTTGAAGAAATTTTGTCAGAGAGTGAATTTGAATATTGGAAATTTATCAAATATTTATGAGGGACAATACACATGGTCTAGAAATAATATATTTCACATAATATATTATGTATTGGTAGAGAAAGAGGGAATGAATAAAGTATAAAAAATTAAGGTGTTTGATGATGAAGAGAATGTATGTACTAGTGATCATAACTTCATTGTAATTGAAATGGTTAGTAATGTGATGGAGAATAGAAATAAAAGTAGAAATAATAGCGAAAGATGTGGATGGAGAGTGAATAATAAGAATAAGTTAGAAGAGTATAAAATACAAGTTGAAGAAATCATGGTAGAATTGGTTGGGGATGAGTATAAGGACCGGTGTAATGAAATAGAAAAAGTGGCAAATAGGGATTTAGGTGAGAATATTCAGAAGAATAAAAGTAATAAAAAAATGAGAATTAGTAAAAGTGTAAAAGAGAGAAAAGAAGCATGCAGAGAATATAAATGTTCTATTAAGAACAAGGAAAGTGAAAAGGATATTAATACTAAATGGCAAAAGTACTTAGAAAAAAAGAAGTTGGCTAAAATAGATAATTATATAGAGAGAATGAAATTGAATAGTAAATTGTTGGAGGATATTAATAAAAATGAAAGAGAGGGGAGGAAAAATTTTTGGAATTACATTAAAAGGAGAAATATAGGAGGGGGGAGGAGATAGTATTACTAGATGATGAGGGAATAGTGTGTAGCTCTAGAGAAGATTTAAAGAGAACACATATTAATTCAGATATGAAATATTAATAAAATAAATAACAGTTAAACAATTAAAAAGTTCTTGGTTAAATAAGAGTCTCTTTACCAATTAAATTAAAGTCACTATCGGGATCCTTTTATACGTATATTTTCAAGAATTGTTTGTGAACGCTTAAATTTGTCACAATCAGGATAATGAAGCATAACTTACCGATAAGTTTAGTGAATTCACGATGGTTGTAGATAACTATGCATAGTTTTTTGGGGTTAAAATGAGCTCACGGCCATTGATTATAAATTGATCTTGGTGCTGGTTCCATAGGCTAGTCACGTAAACTTCTCTGGTGTCCATCAGTAACAATGTCAGCTAAAGCTCCGGTCTACTCTCGTATGAAGAACTTTTTCATCGTAGAGTGGTCTGGATTCTTTAATCCAAAACCAACCAAAAGAATATCAGGCAAACCAAGATGTTCCTCCAACCGAACCCCTCCTTTTTATACTAGAGGTCCAGTTTTCGGACTTCTGCGCATGCTATTATCATGGCGTTTTGTGTTTATAATCTTATATATTCTTTATAAAATTTATGTTACAAAGCTCTTTATTTTTTTCAGCATAATTCTGCCATCTTTAATTAGTTGAAATATTTTTACTTTCTCTTATCTAGATTGGTAATTTGTGTCTTTTGTTTTCTCCAATTCTAACTTTTATTTCTAATTACATAAAAAAAAAAAAAAAAACGAAAGAATAATTTAACTTTCATTGTACGTTATTTTTTTTAAAAAAAAAATTAGTCAAAAAAAAAATCTAAATTTACTTTTATTTTTTAGCTTTTACCAAATGCCAATATATTTGCAACGTATATAAATAAACGTTACAATATATATACAAAAAAAATAAGAAAATTTTCACATGTACTTTATTACTAAAATATAGTGTCAGTTTTTTTTGTCTTATTTATTCAATCTCATTCATGTTCAGGAATTGGTATCTAAATAGCACCCATTTGCAATTATAGGAAAATTGCTATAAAATGAATTCCCATGGCAACAACTAGTTCTGAGATCATAAACATTAAAAAATGACTATTGATATCTATAAAAGAAATAGGTTTAAAATTCACAATCTTGTATTTTATTTTTATCTGCCTTTACTAATAAATAAATGATTCAATAAAAAAAAAATAGCAACTTGCTTTTTTTGAAGAGAAAGAAGATAGTGAGCAAGTGTGTGCATTTGTGAATAAATAATATACCTTTGTAAGTATATACTTCGGAAATTCATTTTCTCTTTTAACCTTAAAACATCACATGATCACTGTCTTCCATGCTTGCTCATAACTGTTGTTAAAATAGGCAAAACTTTCTCCATACAGTAGCACCTCTCTAAGCAGGACAGAGTAATCAATGGATGCCAGAAAGCCTGTGCATAAAATCCCTATCTAGTGCCTACTCATCCAATATCCCCAAACTAGTTTCTGGCTTATGGCAAGCATGGAAGATAGTGATCATGGGATGTTTTAATGTTTAATACCAATTCTGCCTTATAGAAAGATGGTAGCTATGGTTGTAAAAGAGCCAAAGACACCAAAATGTATGGGTGCTGAACTGAGTTCAGATCCATATGACTATATAAGCTACTGATCTTAGATTGAAAATATCTGTGTGTTTTCAATTTTATTCTCATAGTTTTGTAGTTATATAGAGATAAAAGGTGGCTGCTGGAGGGTTGCATTAGATCCTAAGATCTAGGTGCAGTGCTCTCAGATCCAACACTCCTCACTGATAAAGGCCATAAGCCAGAAACTAGTTTGGGGGTATTGGATGAGTAGGCACTAGATAGGGATTTTATGTACAAGCCTTCTGGCATCCATTGATTACTCTGTCTTGCTTAGAGAGGCACTACTGTATGGAAAGAGTTTTGTCTATTTCAACATTTTTCCTTTTTAGTTTATAATGCATTTTCTTTGTTTGATAATCTTTTAATCAGAATGTTACATTAATTTCTACATTTCCATTAAAAAGATCTTAATATTAACTCGTTGTAAATTGCAAGCTTTTGTGTATGTTAATTTGTGAAAAGAAGTCATGGATTTAAATGTGAAGAGAGTAATATCTTCATGCTCTCAAATCAAAATTCTTCAGATTTGTATATATAATTAAGTATTTAGGTTAAAGATAATACCACTTTTATCTTTACAAATTCCCTATTTTGTGCTGGGGTGTGAGAGGTCCCTCTACAGTCAAAAACTACATCATTTGAATTTTATAGAAATGTTTATGGCACATAAAAAAGGTTAAAGCCTTTCTCTTTGTAATCATTTTTTGTTTTAATAAATATATTTTTAAATTCAAACATGTTGAAAATATTTGCACTGAATATAAAGTATGGATATATGGATGTACATGTGTTAACAATTGTAAAAAGTTTTTGTCCTATTATTCATGAATTTCATTTGTGAACTTAATGACTATTGAATTCTGTTCAATAAATCAGTATGCCAACTCTTGAGCCACTAGATCAGGTTTATTGATGATATGTTATTGTTTTAGATTTAGTTTGATTATTAAATTCTTCTAACCGTAACTCATGATATGATTCAAATTTTAAATATGTATACATAATTTTGAATTAAATATTTCCATGAATTGTTATTATAATAAAGAATAGAAATTAAATCGTATCCATGTAAACAAAGATAACAGTTAACCTTTAATGTTGCCCAAAATTATCAATTACTACTAATTGGCAATCCCTGAGAATAAACAAGTTTTTTCATTAACCTATAATAGTTTTTTCAGTGGAGTAATTTGTTGAAGTAAAAAAGGTCCTTTTTAACTTTAAACTCAAGTTCTTATATAGATTTAAACTCCAAAAGCTATTTTAAATAGCTTTGAGAAAGTGATAGAATAACAAGCAATCTTAGAAACATGCAAAGAATTACATGTGCCACAACAATCCTGTTCAACTCTGAATCACTCATATATAATTACATAGAGTATATTTTTACTCATTTTTAATCAATTATATATAAAGGACTTGCAGTTGAACTGGAATATGGTATTGATATGTGGGTAGTTATAATCTTACATATATATAATTAGTGATAGAAAAACCAAGAAAAATGTATACCAGTTTATACCTTTTTGTAATTGCCCTTGGCGGAGATGAGAGAGAACACCAAATACTTTAGAACATAATGTGGAATTGCAATAAATTTTATTTTTGACATTAATTAATAAAGAACTTATGAATATTTGTAATCACATCTTTTTTTAAAAAAATTATAAACATCCCTCTTATGTTGTAACTATCTACCAAGGATTTAATATTTTCAGACTGCCCTCTCTCACTATACATGTATTTCATGAGATGTCACATGACTGGATTTCTATACTCTAATTTATAGTTCCTTGATGTACAAATTGTTTATGAAATACATATATAATGTGAGAAGGTGTCTTGAATTTTTATACTCTGTTGAATGATTATGGCAAAACAGATTATGGAGTTTTTTTATAACTTCAGTAAAAAGGAACTTGATTGCTTGTATTTTATATGAGTAAATAAATTATTAATATAATTTATTGCAGTATGGTTTTCAGTTCCACAAGGTTATAAAAAGCATGGATATCTTCTTCATTTTTTGTAAGAGCAGTCTGAGAGAGATAGTCAGCTTATCTTATCTTTGACTTGGTGTTTTTGTTTTACTGTAATATAAGTTCTTACATAGATAATTCTTACAATAATTTAAAGTAATAGCATTTTATAAGCAACAATTTAAAGACATATGGAATGGTAAAGCTTTATACTTGGGTCAGGTAACAAAAAGAAACTGGAAATTGTAGTAATAAAATTATGAAAGAAATAAAATGAAAGGTGCAATATTATGTATAAACGATATTTAAAATTTAGGAAGTGCATCAATGAAAAATTGTTTATATATGTGAAGATATAAAAAAAGTATAGAAACTCTATGCCTATTAATTCTGAACTCTATGGAAGGTTTAGTATTTAAATCAAAGTTGCCTCAACAAATGGGATGAATGAAGATGATTAAAATATAATAGGGTAATAACAGTAGAGTTCAATATTTAAAAATAAAGAAAATAAAAATATTGTACCAGTATTTAAAATGGATATCAATTCTTCAGGATATACAGAAATAAAAATATTTATGTATTCTTAATAAATACATCCAATCCAATATAATCTCAGATTATTGGTAAATATGATAATATGCTTGACTATTTTCATTCATCATCATCATCAACAACCATTATCAATCCACTGCAGGATGAAGTTCTCTCCAAGTTTAATCCATCTTCTCCAATCTTTAGCTTCTCTTCTTCACATCACTCCTGCACACTTTCTTATTTCATCCATCCATCTCACATGTGGTCTCTTTCTGGGTATTTTACAATCTCTTGCTATTATCATCTCTTCTAGCAATATTTCCAGCCCAACTCTATTTTAATCTTTTAATTTTTTTAATGAGGTCAGTAACACCTGTTTGTTCTCTTACCCATACACTGCATTTTCAATCTCTCCTTGTTACTCCCAACATGCACCTCTCCATTCTTCTTTGAGTGGTCTGGAGTCTCTGTATTGCTCTTCTATTAAGTGTTCAAGTCTCAGATCCATAAGTGAGAACTGGTAAAACACATTTGTTAAAAACCTTCCTTTTCAAACACATAGTCGTATTTCCTTTTAGTATCAAGTTATTTCTACCAAAAGCACTCCAACCAAGTTTAATTCTATGATTAATTTCATCCATTATGTTTCCATCTGTATTAATAATCTGACCAAGGTATTTGTAACTGTTAACATCTTCTAATTCATCATAATCAATCTTTATTTTCATATTTTCAGCAAATTGATTAAACATTACTTTAGTCTTTTTAACATTTATCTTTAGTCCTACTTTCCTACTTTCATCTGATAACTCCTGCAACATTTCCTGCAGCTCTAAAGCATTATTTGCAAAAACAACTACATCATCTGCAAAATCTAAATGACTTAAAGAATCTCCATTTACTTTCACTCCTTTAGCTTCCCATTTTAATCCACAAAATACTTCTTGCAGCACTGCTGTAAAAAGTTTTGGAGATATGGAGTCATCTTGTCTTGCACCTTTCTCAATTTTCATTATCTATCATTAAATGTTAAATGTGTAGAAAATTTTAAACTTCAAACTTTTCCAAATACAAGTCACTATTAATAATAACACACAGGTTAGTAGATAACACATGTTAGTAGAGATTATAGGTTACTAAATTACTCAATGTTTTGAGTGATATTATTTCCCCTTTTTCTTCGGGTGTTGCTACCTGGTCAGTGACAGTGCTAACATAGGTACCAAATATATCTTTAGATTTTTGAATATTGGATAGCTCAGTTGGTTAGATAATTGTCTTAAAATTCGATATTCACCTCCTATACCAACATTGTCATTGGTCAGGCCAACAACACCTGAAGAAGAGCAGGGATAATATCAATAAAACATTGGGTAATCTACTAACCTGTGTTGTCTACTAACTTGTGTGTTATTATTAACAGTTGTTTATATTTAAAAGTTTAAAATTTTCTAGATGTTGAACATTTAATAATAATTAGTGAAAATAATCTAAATATCACATCTGAAATACTATCATCACAAATTTTCAGGTAAACATTATAGGTAAAAGTTAGATACCATGAAATGATATTTTTCTTTTTGTAAATTGAAGAATCTATTTTTACTTATTTTAAGAATTAAATTATTTAAAACTCAATAGGCATAATATTCACTTCAATCTTATAAAACCAACGATTATAAGTTTAAAATTAGAAAAAAAAAAACAATTTTAAATAAAATAGTTCAGTAATTTTTTGTTAAATTAATTAAATTAGTCATTAAGAAATATTGATCCAAAACAAGATACATCATAGGTAAGCAAATCAACATATTTATTTTAAAACACACTGTTGCTTTTGTTTTCTGGTGAATACAGATTATTGAATGTGAGAACTGTTGGTAAATAAAGAGCTAAAATATTTACCAAAGTTAGTGAAATTGGAATTCAATCACTAGTAGTTTAAATGCTAATGGAAATTAGTTTAAGAGGAATTGCAATTACCAAGTTAAATCAGTTGTAAGTAATTTATTATGAAGAAATATGTCAGTGTTTAAGGTGTGAAATATAGAGTTTTTTTACCAAACCAATAGAAGTGATTAAAAGAAGGAATCTAACATCACTTTTGCAGTGAAAACAAGCTAAGCCTGCTTTCAAATTCATGTTATTATCAATTTTAATTGCCACTATGACAAATTTATCAGTTGTCTGTTTATTTCTTAGTGAATTTATAGTCTACAATCTGGAAATATATCCCTGGTGGAGATATAAACCTAAAGATGTCATATAACATGTTTATTGTCTGTTCTACAGAACAAAATGTGTCACTATCCATATACCAATGAAAGAGCTTTAGATAAATTTGAATTCATTAAAATTATATCATGCTATAAGGAAAGTCAACACTTAAAATAATAATTTCCAATTTTAAAGAATGGTTTTGCAAAGAGAAAGATTGCTAATTATCCTGTACTAGTAAAAATAAAAGAATAATATTAAATATTGAAATACTATTAAGAACTCAATGTGTTACACTTACTAAAATCTTCAGTAATTATAATTTAATAAGATATTTTCAATATCCTACCATTAATTGGATAAAAGAAGATATAATTTATAAACTTTTAGTTATTTTTTTCTATTGAAGATTTTATATATATATATTCTTTTTTCATACTAAAATATCTCATTAATTCATTGTATATAATTAGCATACGTCTATTTATCTGAAGAAATTGTTTTGTCAGCTCTTATATAAAGTTAAGCATAATTAAACAAGAAAATAAGCCTAGTCCTAAGATATATATGCAATATAAGGATGATTAATATATTTATATGTATGTGCTATATGATTTCTCTTTTTAAATTTGTTTCTATTTATTATTTTACAAATGCTTTTAAAATTCAATAATAGTAGTTCTGATTTACACTAATTATATTCAGTCCACTGAAATAAATGAACTGACTATTTCTAGGCAATTATGACCATTTCATCAGTAATATTTCATTGATATCATACTTTACATTATCAAACTATATATATATCAATGGCGGTGGTGATTCTATTTACCAATGTTGGGCATCATGAAAATCGCTTCAATAACACATTGTTGTACTAATGTACAGCATCTTTAGCTGGTATGTAAAGACATACCAACATGTGACATCATCATTAGTGTTATTCATATAAATAATATAAATTTGATAAGAATCCATTATGTGCATTTTAAATAATTTTCTAATTAGATGCATTGAAGCAAAGCACTAATTAAAAACCGACATTACAAACTTAACGAAATTACTTAAAATACATAAATCAAAAATGAATCCATTTTCAACTTTTTATCAAGCTAATATCATAAATCAAACAATATGGTCTAATGATGGACTAATAAAATTATATATGATTGGATTTTAAAGGAATAATTACTTTAAATATTCTCATAATGAAATAAGTTTTTCTCCATAAGAAGTTACAGGGTTAAAGAATTTTTATTGGATTATAAATATTGTCTATTTTTAAATAATTTTTTAGTGATAATGTAATAAAGAAAAGTACTAATTAAAAACAGGCACTGCAAATTAAATTGTCATCCAATAATAATCTTTAATATAAAAATGTGTCTTCTTACAGCAAAGCCTTATTTAATAATGAGGATATTTAGAAAGTTGTTATACTTTTAATGTCCAAACATATATAGTAATATTGGTTTTCCTGAAGATTTGTGATGATGGTATTTTAGTTGTATTTATATATTTGATTATTTCTGTCATCTAATATAAGTATTGAATGACTTTAGAAAAATTGAACTTTATTTAAATATTCCAAATACATTCAACGTTTAGCAATAACATATAGGTTAGTATATGCGCAATGTTTCAAGAGGTATTAATCTCTCCTATTCTTCAGATGTTGCTAACCAAACCAGTAACAGTACTAGGATTGGAATGGAACCTGGATCCTTAGATTCTTGAATAGCTCAGTTGGTTAGAACATTATCTTAAAATTCAATATTCAAGACTTTGATTCTCATGCCAGTACCATCACTGGTCAGACCAACAACACCTGAAGAAGGGGGCAGAATAATACTTCTTGAAACATTCGGGATACAACATGTTGGCTATTACTAATAGTTGAATGTTTTTGGAATATTTAAATAAAGTTAAATTTTTCTAAAGTCATTCAATACTCATATTAGATGATGACAATAGTCCAATATATAAAAACATAGAAATAATGTCTGATTAATATCCTAATGTAAGCTTAGATAATAAATTAAAGGTGATTACCTTTTTTTGAAACTATTTCAGACAAATATATTAACTTTATGATAATTTTACTTTATAGCGTCTGCTTTTAATTGGTATTTTCCTACATTACATATTAACTATAAATATTTTAAAAATATCACATGATCACTATCTCATACTAGCACATAATTGTTATTAAACAAAGCAAAAGTCTCCATACAGTAGTGCCACCCTGTGCCAACCAGAGTAATCAATGGATGCCAGAAGGCTTGTGCATAAAATCCTTATCTAGTGCCTATTCATACAATATCCCCAGACTAGTTTCTGGCTTGTGTCCTTCATCAGTGAGGAGCCTTGGATCTGAGAGCACTGCACCTAGATCTTAGGATCTAATGCAATCCTCCAGCAGCCACCTTTTATCTCTACTTAACTACAAAACTATGAGAATGAAATTGAAAACATTGTTAATATCTTCAATCTAAGCTCAATAGCTAAAAGGTGGCTGCTGGTGGGTTGCATTAGATCCTAAGATCTAGGTGCAATGCTCTCAGATCCAAAGCTCCTCACTGATGAAGGCCACAAGCCAGAAACTAGTCTGGGGATATTGGATGAGTAGGCACTAGATAGGGATTTTATGCACAAGCCTTCTGGCATCCATGGCACTACTATATGGAGAGTTTTGCCTTGTTTATTTTAAAAATACTCAAATAATTATTATTAAAATTTTATTATTTATACCCTAAATGCCAGTGAAAGATTTTCTATATAAATATGCAAGATTTAACGATTGTAAAAAAAAATATGCAAGGTTTAAAAATGAAGACAATTTTTTTAAGATTTAGATGATTTCTGGGACTTTCTATGGATAAGAAAGTGAAATATTAAAGAGTAATAATAAAATAAATATTGACGCTTTTGAAATGTGATAATGAAGATTTTTAATAACATCATTATCATAGCAAAAATGAATATGTGTTTGCTGTATCAATTTAGATTTCAATTCTAGCTTGTGATACAAATGGCCAGATTGAAATGGTGTGATTTGTCATATTTTGAGATAATATAATTCTTAGAAAAATAAAAGTATATAATACTTGAAAAGATTGAAGGTAAAAAAATAGAAGAAAAGAGAAATTAACTATAATCCTTTATTACAATTCCATAGCCTGAAAAATAAATAAATATTTAATTCTAAAACGAATGGTGCTCCTATAATCACCATGAGAAAATTTATTTTTCTAAAAAGGTTATTCAAGCATTGTTGGACTCGTGGTTAGCATAGCTGCCTTCTAAGAAGCT
Organism: Epiperipatus broadwayi; assembly: GCA_028023455.1. Taxonomy (NCBI): domain Eukaryota; kingdom Metazoa; phylum Onychophora; class Udeonychophora; order Euonychophora; family Peripatidae; genus Epiperipatus; species Epiperipatus broadwayi. Next base: position 16,516,009 of record JAQFVV010006208.1, on the reverse strand, counting down.
GGCCCGGGTTCGTTTCCGGGTCAACGCTTTGACATATGAAAAAAAAGGGTATTAAGATTATCAGCAAGGTATTATGACAATTTGTAATGCAGAATGATCCATTAATGTAAGTTTATTGATTCATTCTTATGAAAAAAATATTAACTATTTTCTATCTATCTATCTATCTATCTATCTATCTATCTATCTATCTATCTATCTATCTATCTATCTATCTATCTATCTATCTATCTATCTGTCTGTCTGTCTGTCTGTCTGTCTGCCTGCCTGCCTGCCCGCCCACCTGCCCACCCACCCACCCATCTATCTATCTATCTATCTATCTATCTATCTATCTATCTATCTATCTATCTATCTATCTATCTATCTATCTATCTATCTATCTACCTACCTATTCTCTATCTATCTATCTATCTATCTATCTATCTATCTATCTATCTATCTGGTTGTCTGTCTTTCTATCTGTCTGTCTTGTCAGTTCATTTGTCGGTCATCCATCCATCCATCTATTCATCTATCTATCTATCTATACAACTAACATATATATCTATTCATCCATCCTTTCAACTATCTATTTATTTATATATCTATCCATCCATCCATCCATCTATATCCCTCTACATATATATATATATCAACTATTATTAATCTACTGCAGCATGAATATATATAAACTTATTACATAGCTCCTTTCTACTTTCTATAACATGCCATCAATTTTTTAATTCCGTTTATATCTCTCTTATGTGATTTATTTACTTATTTTTTGTTATTTATAATGTCTTGAATGGCCTAGTTTCAGTTTAGCTTCTTAATTTTTTCAGTAATGGCCTTTTTTTGCAATAAGTTATGCCTCCATCTCTCAGATGAATTTTAACATAAAACTTTCTCCAGTTTGTAGTATGATTTGTTTCTCTGCATTTCTATTAAGAATGAAATGTAATATTTTTAAGTAAACATTGATAAAAGACATATATGAAAACAATATCAGAGCAAAAACATATTCTAGTTTATTACTGTTTATAATCTCAAATGCTTGTTTTGCCACCTGTAATAATAACATTTCCTCTCACTCCATCATGTAAAAGTTGTATAATACGAATAAATTTTGATGGACAATCAACTAATTTTAAACAATGTCATAGATATGTCTTATTAACCAGATCAGATACTTTCACTAAATCAATAAAAGAAATGTATTAATGACCCCTTTGTTCTGGACATTTTTCTTGTAATTGTCTGACAGCAAAAATAATTGGTATAGTTTTGTTGATTTCCTAAAATCACATTGAACTTCTGGTAACCATTCATCTATAACTGAAAGTATTTATTCAACAAAAATTTTGAAAGTACATTTACTGTAGTAATGCTATTTGGTGCAATCTTGTCTAAGCCATTTGTTTTAAAAATTGGAACATTTCATGAATACAGATATTCCTAAAAAGTTCCAATAATTTTGAAGCTAAAAAATCATCACCATATTTTAATACTTCTCTAGATACTTCACCAGAATCTGTAGTTTTTCCATTTTTAAGATTACCAAGAACTGTTTTGACTTCACTAAGCTGTATATCTTTGTCCAAATTGTTATATCATTATTCAAAATATGATCAAAATACTCTTTCCAGTTATAAAAAGATCAGTTTCCTGTAAGAGGATGTCACTGCTGGATTTAATAATATTGTCATATTCTTTTTCAAGTCCATATGCTGCTTTCAATACAACAAAAAAGATGAAGAATGACTATGATCAGCAAATTTCTGTATCTTTTTAGTTTTAATTGACCAATCATTAAAAGTCTTTGTGTGAGACAGTGAATTTATACCTTCAGGTCTTTATATGTATTATGAAGTCCCACATTTAATATGTTATTCTGACAAATTTCCATTTAATTTTGTCACTAATAATAAGGTCACTGTTAGAAAATGAGTTTTGATTCTCCTTTTTAGTGAACTCAAGAACAGATTTATTTGTATCTATGCCATACTCTTTAAGAGAATTCCATGCTTTAAGAATATAACAGTCATCAAGGTCTAAATTAGCAATTTCAGTGCCTAGTAGATGCTGAAAATTTAGTACATATAGTAGAAGTACATATGGTAGATTCTTCTAAAGAACAAACATCAATTTTTCTTGTAAATATGATTGAATACAGAGGCAAAACTCTCCATACAGTAGCACCCCAGTGCAAGCCAGAGTAATCAATGGATGCATGAAGGTTTGTGAATAAAATCCCTATTCAGCATCTACTCATCTAATATGCCCAGACTAGTTTCTAGCTTGTGGCTTTCATCAGTGAGAAATGTTGCATCTGAGAGCACTGCACCTAATGTTTTCACTTCAAAACCAATTAGCTTGTATAGTTGTAATATCTAAGTCCAATTGCTCTCAGATCCAAGGCCACTCACTGATGAAAGCCATAAGCTAGAAACTGGCCTAGGTATATTGGATGAGTAGGCAGTAGATAGGGGCTTTACGCACAAACCTTGCTGCAACCACTGATTACCCTGGCTTGCACTGAGTGCTTATACTATATGGAGAGTTTTGCCTCTGTGTTAAACATATTGTGCGAGCATAAAGAATGGTGATCATGTGATGTGCAGTGGTTTAAATATGATTGAAACAGTATCTATTTTTAATGCAACTACCATTTTAATCTTGTAGCATATTTATCTATGATCTAACAATCTATTCTTGTAAATACTCATTTAATATTTTTCCCTTGTATTAAATGCCATTTACATAATATGAGAGTTTTAATAGTTTTCCTCTCAACATAGGTAATATTTGACATGTGTTGCTGGTCATTCTCAGGTATTCTTTTTATTCTCCAGTATAATTCTGCTGCTTCTTCTTGGTGCAATTTTAAATGACTTCATCAGGGCTGAATCTATATCCAGTATAAAATGGTGTGGTGGTGAAGTTCAATTCTTTTTTAAGAACAGAAGTTTTTGCATCTTTTAGATATTTAAAGCACTTGTTTTTAACTGGAATTATTTGACAAGAAATGAGATTTATTTTGCCAATATATGTTTAAAAGCTTATTTTTTTGCGTGACAAGTTTTTATTATTTTATGTAATTTAGAATTTCATTTTCTTATTAATTAAAAAAAGTTTAATTTTTTAAAAACATTCTATATTATTTTGAACATAAATTTTGAAACTTGAAAAACATATGAATATTTATTAATTCTCTTAACAAAAAGCGCCCTCTTGTCTTGCGTTATTAGCCGAGAGGTATCGCAACCGCCATGCAAGCAAGTAGTTGGTTGCAGACGGTTGTGGGTTCGTGTCCCGGCCTGATGCTATGACATATGAAAAAAAAAAAAAGCGCCCTCTTTTCTAAGTTATTTCTTTCGCTATTTGTTAAGAAATTTAAAATTGTACTTGCAATGATATTTTTTTATAATGTCTAAATTTTAATATAGTATTGGCTATATTTCCAGTATATACTGTTGCACTGATGGTTTATGGTGATGGTATTTTACTACTAATTATATGTTAGAATATTTCCAACATATAGTTTAATCATCAAATATTTGTAGAAAAATTCAAAATTTATATATTTCCAAATGTTATCCAACTTTTAGTAAATACACCCACATTCACATAGAATGTTGAGTGCTATTACTTCTCTTTTTTAAGTCTTGCTGGCCTGATCACATGCAATACCAGTATGGGAATTGAACCCAAGATCTTTATATTCATAAATACTAAATTTAAAATGATACAATAGTAGCGATTCTATTAAAAGCCTTATCAGTGCCAGATTATTTTAAACTTTAATATCTAAATTAAATGCTGTAAAACAAGAATTGTAATTATGAAACACCATGTAAATAAAACCAGGTACTCCATTGTTGAGTTATAATTATTTATTAAGCACACAGGAAGTATATGTAAATACTTTTAAGACAGGCTTTAACCTGTTTCAAATGCACTTTGAAATTTATAATAGTCAAGCAATATCTTTATTTTGCTGATAGAGGGACCTCCCAAACCACGCAGCCACTCTTATCTTTATAAAAGTCGCTATCTTGTGTTATGGTTTGAGAGGTCCCTCTACTGGCAAAATGAAGATATTGCTTGACTATTATAAATGTCAAGGCACATTTGATATAGGTTAAAGCCTGTCTTAAAAGTATTTACAGGTACACCATTGAAAATTAATTAAATTAAAACATTGTAATAATTTACAGAGGAAAAACAGATGTGTATAAAATATTGCATTAAGAAAGTAGAATGTATCCATTACATATTTTCAGTTTCAAAACGTATTGGCAAAAAGAAAAAGAATTTTTTTAGATAAGTGACTTATATTACAATAGCAAATAATTCCATAAGAAAATTGGGTGCTTTAATCCATAGTAGTTCTAAACCATTCATTAACTTTTCTATTTAAAAAAAAGTGATGAAATCAAGAGAAGAAAAGAGAAAGAAGAAGATAAATATGATGATGATTTACCCAATAGCCTGCATGGTGAAAACAACACCTTATATTTTTGTATTTCATGAATTAAATATATGTGCTTTGTCAAGTGTTGGTGGTCAGCCCAGCTGCCTTACAAGCAGTTGTCACGGATTAGCAGTTCACTTCCCGGCCGATGCTATGACACATGAAAATATATATATATATATGCTTTGCTGTCACCAGTCAGACTAAGAATATCTGAAGAAGAGAGAAGAATATCTCTCAAAACATTGTGTTGAATAGGAGTCTGTGTAATATTACTAACAGCATGAATATATTTGGTGAAGTAAAAATAAAATTTGACATTTTAACTACATAAAGGAAATTTTTCAACAAATAAATATAATTAAAATGTCTCCATTCTAACTTTTTATACAAGCTTTAAATACTTGATATGGATAATTCAGTATTATATCAAATTTTAAATATTATTAAATTTTTTATATAAAACTGGATATAATTTTCAATTAATTTTCTATGCATATAAAAATCTGAAAAGATTATCCTTAAAGGCTTGCAACTAAAACCGCTAATGATTCCCAATAAACTGGGGAAATTACTGGAGAGCATTATTAGAAATAATTAAGGCTCAAAGATTTTTCAATTGTCAAATTTTATCTTTTTATTTATAATTTAGAATAGTTGTTAAAAATAAACATACAAATAAAAACTTTTCAAAAGTTTTGAATCAATAAGAAATAGGCTTTGGACGTTCCATCATCAGATTTTCAATGAAATGGATGGCTGAAGAATTGTGGGTTGGAGTAGTTTGAAGTTTGTTCATTAAAGTATGAAGATTGGCTATCTTAATATAAAGCTGAGCACTGATTGTATATATGTGTGGAGATAGTAATCTGGACCAACTGATGATTGCTGTTTTAGCATGAAATATGTATATTGGTGATTATTTATCTTTTCAACATGTGTGTGATCAGGTGGGTCAGCAATATGAGATGGCTTGGAGAGTTGAGGGTCATGTGAAAGTCTGAGTTCGAATCTCATATATTTTAACTAAGAAAAGTAATTTCATTTATGCACAAAATAAAACAATCATTTAAAAAAAGAAACTTATTAAACGTATTAAATATCATAGCATACAAAATAACATTAACTGTCTATGTTTGTTGTATTTGAAGATGTTTTTTTTTTAAAAAATATTGTCAGTGTATCTTTTGTGCTTTCTAATGACTTAAAGGCACAATCTTATATCTAACACATGCGCGCGCACACTAACAAACAGATTCAATTATATACTTCAAAATTAAGATTTTTCTATATGTAAATAATTTTACATAATAAAATGCATTATATAAAATCTTCTGATTTTATTCCCAATTATGAAAAATAAATAAGACGAAAACATTTTCAATTCAGTATTATATGAACAGTAAAATGAATTACAATTTGTCTTAAAAATATATTAACCTTTTATTATTTCAATTTTGTCATTCTCAAAAATTCATTTTTTATATATAGTTTTTTCCCCCCTATATCATAGCATCGGCCGGGAGGCGAACCCGCAATAACCGTCTGCAACCAACTGCTTGCTTGCAAGGCAACGCTTGACTTTTTTAATATATAGTTTTTTGTTTTACCATTACCAACTTCCTTATTTTCCATTAAAAAAAAAAATTCGATTATTGTTTATGTTCTATGCTTTGTAAATCTTTTTTTCTCTCTCAAATATATTTTATTAAAAAATAAACTTTATTTTGTAGATGACAACTTTTTAACATCAAATTATTTTTGAAATGAAAGATTTTTATTATTAACTATGATTATTATCATTATTATACTTTCTATGCTAATAACAGTCTAAATACACTATAAATTATAAATAGTAAATTTGTCAAGAATTGGTGGCCGAGTGATTAGCACAGCTGTCTTTCAAGCAGTTGTCCCAGGTTTGCGGGTTCTCTTCCCGACCGATGCTTTGATGCATGGAAAAAAAAAAAAATTAATCTATTACAGAAATAAATATGCAATAATATCAGCTTAGTTTTTTTATATATAGACTTATATGTGAATATATTTATGGTTGTGTTAATAATAAATAACACATACATTCACTTTATAGAAAGTAATATTTTAACTTAAAATACAATTTTTTTATTAAAAATAACAAATCATAAAAATATTATATATACAGAAAACTCACTTTGTTCTAAGAAGGCAACAAATTCTTCTAATGTGTATTTTTAAGTAAGTTATTTATAAATTCATCTGCATTTTAATAAGAAAAAAAAAGTGTTTCTCTTTCGTTATTAAATATCCTCAATTAATTAATAATTTTTTTGCTCCAATAATTGCTAACAAAAACATTTTAAAACTAATCCGTTATGAAGGGTACCAAATGTGTAAAAATAACAACTTCTCATATTTTTAATTTTAAATTATTTCTTCACAATTCAAGACTTTTGTCTTTTTGTGTTTAAGAAACTAATGAATAAAAAGTGGCCTTGATGGTGATTTACATTTTGCATGCCTGAAAAATTGACTAAAATTATATTCTTTTTTTAAAGAAATAAAAATAAAAGGTCAATGTAGAATAAATAACTAGTGATCATATTTTGTTTCATTTTAAATTAGATCAACTTTTTTAATTATAGGAAATAAAACCTCAATTAGCATATCTTTAGAATTTTTTTCATTTTTTGCGAATTAAAAAAAAAACAATATTGCCACTATACTATCAATAAGAATAAATTTAGCAATAATCTATATATTTGTAAAAATCTCAAGATATTTCTTAAAAATCATACCCCCCCCCCCCCAACAACAACAAAAAAAAAAACGTTAAAAATATTTACAAACTTAGAATAATCAAAACGAGGTTATGGGAAATATTTATAATGATCATTTTAAGGCTATAATCTTCAGACTATGCTCCTAAAATGTTGTATTTAGATTTGTAGCTCTTACCTTTTAAAGTTGTTAATCTTGTGTTTAGATTTGTAGAGGTCCCTACTGTCGCATTTTAGGCGCATAGTCTTAAGGTTATAACCTTAATATATATTACTTACATAATGAGTATGTGCTTTACAAATTATTAATTACAACTTTAAATGATCATTTTAATAAAATGCAGAAAGCGTATTACATTTTTCTGGAATATCATGATATAAAGTTATGAGTATTATATATTCATTTTGCTGGATTCGATGGCATGATTTATGAAACTGTTAGAGATTACTCTTTCAGAATGATATGTATGATTTCCCAAATCTATATCAGCTATCACATGATACATACAGGCCAATAACAAGAAGTAAACATTATAAGCATCACCATAACACTGATATACTCAGGATTTTGGCACAAATGCTATGCAAGGTATGGGTTTTGCAATAATAGGTAATCATGGACAACTTTGGGTTCCTTCCTCATTAATTTAAATTTCTAATTAAATCAATAGCAATGTCATCTTATTATGATTGATGAATTGCAAAGCATAGAATTAAGAAAATAGGTTCTATCATAATATTAACTAGTAAATTTATTTATGAATTTTGAGCCTAATATTATAAACATTTCTAGAAATAATCAATTTTGGATTATATTCTAGAATTAACAAAGTAAAGCTAAAGTGATGGAGGAGGTAAGTGGGATTTTATTATACCCCATATATCACGAGCTACACAAGCATTAAAATATTCTTCCAGAATATTAGTAAATCTTATATACATTATCAGTGACAATATGTGTTGTAATGTATGATCTACTCAATATGTAAGATTTTCTGGTTTTTATGAATGACAAATAGCAACTGGCATAATAAGTTAAATTATAAGTTAACATTTATTTCCAATTTTATCATTAAACAAGTAGTTGATTAATACAATGTTTCAATATAAGTAAACAAATAAATAAATAAAATACCATTCCATCTATTTGCTTCAATACATGGATAGTATACATGGGTTTTATAATAAACACAGTACTAAATTTTGTTACAAATGGACTCAATCTCAGTCCTGAAAGAAGAGAATAGGGTTCAAACACCTAGTCATGAAATATTCAATGTCATTTCCAGAACCAATGCATCTATATTTTAAACTCATAATAACAATAACAATAAGCAATGACACATTTGAAAAAGTTGGTTGTAATGAAATACTGAACCAAAGTGGAGGTTTGAACTTTAATTCAGCTAAAACATCATGTAAGTAAACCTATAATACACTATGGAGACAATTTAAATAGGATACCCTACTATAACTAATGACTGAACTTGCAGGATGAACTTAAAGATGAAGGATGATAATTTTAGCATCATAGTATATAAAGACATTGCTCAAACATACATTTATGAAGAAAAATGGTATTCCTGTGGATGCATTCATCTACACATAGGAATAACACAGCATTGAATGCCCTGTAGGTTTCTAGACCACCATCAAGCAACAGGCATAATTACACACAGTTCCACAGATTAATCACCAGTGCAGAAACAATTGCAAAAATATGAAAATAGCAAATTATTATTCTGAGGTTTAACTACCAGCTCAGACTAATGCCATTTAACATTATAAAGTATTATTAATATTTACATAAAATCCAAAATATAAAATCATCCTTCTCAATAATTCTGCTAAATTAAAAAAAACATGCAGTCAAGCAGGCATGAGTTCAGACATAAAATGAAGAAGTATTTTATGGTAAAGAACAATCACATGATCACCATTTCTTATGCTTGCTTATAACTGTTCTTAAAACAGGCAAAAACTCACTATATGTATTGCCACACTGCAAGCTAGTGTAATAAATGGATGCCAGAAGGCTTGTGCATAAAATCCCCATCTAGTGCCTACTCATCCAATATCCCCAGACTAGTTTTTGGCTTGTGGACTTTGTCAGTGAGAAGCCTTGGACCTGAGAGAACTACATCTAGACAAAGGCCACAAGTCAGAAACTAGTCAGGGGATATTGGATGAGTAAGCACTAGATAGGGATTTTATGCACAAGTCTTCTGGCATCCATTGATTACTCTAGATTGCAATGTGGCAATGTGTATAGTGAGTCTTTGCCTGTTTTTATAAAGAACAACTGAGATAATGGCCAACTCTGCCTAAAATATGTGCATAATAACAATATAATAAGTATGACATAAGTATAGGTACAGAACCCTGGGAAGACAGGAATAAGTCAAGTAGTGTCGGTACATGTTATAAACTCACCAAATAATTCCTAAACATTTGGCAAGCACTGTTCCTTCAATTAATTCTTTTCAATCCCTATATTATAAATTCAGTCCCTTGAGTTTAATTAATATGTAATCATTAAGTATAATAAAATACATACTGTGAACTTCACTTATATAAATTCACAAAAATAAAATCAAAATAAAACACACCCTTATTCGAATAAACATTTAAATTAAAGTACATAACATTTTATGTATAGTGACCATTCACTGATAAAATAAATATACCACAACTTTTAACACTTGATATACAGCCCACATAAACTAAATAGTTTTCAATTAAAACACAGAACTTCAGAGGTTTGATTATATTCCTTTCGTTTCCACTTATGATGAATACTCCCAAATTATTGGATTCTTACGTGGGCTCCATGAATATATAAGATAATTTTTTAAAAGGCATGTCATGTAGAGTTTTAATTATAATATGCTTATAAGTTACTAAATTCTACATCCTATATCAAGCGTTGTTCTAAATTTAAAATATTTAGATTATCTTAATTTGTCTATTCAGCATCAAAAACTAGGAATAATTATCCAAGCAAATAACAATCCAACACTGGCTATGAAAGTCAGAAAATAGTTTTCTTTAGTCAGCTGTTATTGTTTTCAACAACTGTTATCATTATTTTAATAAAACAAATCAAATAGCAGCAATATTATTCATAACTTAAGTTCAAGATGGGATAATCAATTCCTTATTGCTCAGCCACTGACATACAGACATTAATATAGCGTTTTCACTCTGCATATGTATAATATAATAAGACATGTTAAAATTATGAACATAAATATGTATATCTTAAATTAGTATAACATTTCACTATGCACATATATTATAATCATCCGAATAAATCATGAAATTAATATATTTTGTTTAAGGTTAACACAGTTTGTAAGCAATGGAAAATATTTCAAATAATCTGACATTAGCTATCATTTCCACTGTCATGGTTAATAGTCCCAATATATTTTAATTATAGATAGTTGAGGAGATTATCAGAAGCTAGATTCTGGTTAGTAGACTTGAACAGATTTATCTAAATTTAGCCAGTCATGTCATTGTTAACATATTACAATTTTGTAATTTGACTAAAAATTAATTTTGTAATAGATTCTAAGATCTATGTGCAGTGCTCTCAGATCCAAGGCTCCTCACTGACGAAGGTCACAAGTCAGAATCTAGTCTGGGGATATTGGATGAGTAGGCACTAGATGGGGATTTTATGCACAAGCCTTCTGGCATCCATTGATTACTCTAGCTTGCTGTTTGTGGCACTACATATAGTGAGTTTTGCCTGTTTTAACAAGTTATACACAAGAATAAGAAGTGGTGGTCATGTGATGCTTATTGACTTAATTTGACTTATGTAGGAGAAATGTTAGTTTAATTTGTTTCATTATTAATTTTAAAAAATAATATTCCTTACATGTTTTATGTATATTGTAACGAGCACAGACGTTCGTTACATTGTTTTTTTTATTATTTATTAAACATGAAAGTAAATTAAAAAGTTCGCATTTAAAAATTTTCTTTAAGAATTAAAAATTGAAATTAAATATCATCTTAAACTCGTATATATTAAATCGCACAGATAAAAAAAAATTATTAAAATAAAACTGTATTAAAAATAGAAAAGGTATTTTAAAAACAAAAACTTAAAAAGATTTAGAGATAAAAATATATCTTTAATCTGGAAAAACACAGAAATTAATCAGAAATGGAAATGATTGTTAATTAGTTAAATGTAAACCAGCCTTGGGCATTTAAATGTAAAAACATCGGTCAGATAGGAAAACAATAGAAACAAATAGCTAATGAAAGAAATCCATCGGGAAATCGGACCTCAGCGAAAGGATCATCACATCGATGACATAATGCCAAGTCAATCCTTCGAATATGTATAAAAGGAAAATTTGGAATTATTAATCAGTGATTATGATTATTACGATGTGACAGATAGGTGTTAGTGTGGAGGTGCGGGAGAAGGAATTGAAGAGACGCACGATTCAATCCCTTCAGTTTTGCCAAAGAAAGAAAGAGAAATGAACTATCGTTTTCTACATTGAGGACCAACTAAATTAAAAAACCTCAGAATGAATAAATAAAACATCGGCTAAATGTATACCAATATCTTCAGGATGGCGTGGGAATTCCCGTTCAAACTTACTAACGACAGATAAAGATGAACTGTTTAAAACCATCAGAACTTTACAGTTAATGAACATTAAATTAAAAACTTTTTGTATTTAAAATAATTGCATTAGTTTCCTATCTGACTAAAGTAGTTAAAATGTTATTTGATGTATTTTTTATTTATTTGTTTAAAATCATTTCCATTTATTTAATTTTGTTCTTTTTTATATACTCTAAGATTATATTATTTAATCTCTGCTACTCCCTGAGCTAGTGACTTGGGCTAATGACCTTAATCAAAATTTAAAAAAAAAAAAAAAAATTTTTTTTTTTTTTACTTATGTATCTGCCTACTTTATAAATTTTTCTAGGTTCAAATACCTAGATGGCGCCCTGTAGTGCAGATACGTAAGTCTACCCTCTCCGGATCATTACAATATGTTATTTCCACTCCATCTTTTAAAAAAAAAAATATGAACGCTCTTGCTACAATGAAAGACACACAAAAATGTCTTCCATCATATTTTATCTAATAATTCGAAATTAATTAAATAACTGGCTTTTGATTTAAATTAAAGTTAATTGCTAGAATTATTTTTAAAATAAATAAGGATTATTATTATTTTTATTTACACTTTCCTAAACTTGATATAGTATGTAGTTGATTTTTTAAAGGTTAAATGATCTGATCTAAATCAGTGATTGGAAAAGAGCAATTCGAAAACATGAAAGAAAAAAATATATATGCAATAAGCAAGGCAAAATATTACATAATCTCATCATTAAGTTACTCCAAATGCAAGTAACAAATAGATACAAAATGCAAGACATGATAATCAAGTCACCTAGAAGAAGAGAGAAATTTTTAAATCAGTTCTATCAATCTATATTTTGCACCAAAATATAAGGTTACAATATGTATATACCATTTCTTATAGTCATTTTCCCAGTAGATTATAGAAATATAAATTAAGAGTTTGTATATGTAATTCAGAATTGAAAGAACAACCAAAATTTAAAAAGTAAATGCTCATAATTAATTGGTGTCACTGCTAAATTAGAGATTTTCTCAGGTGCAAAAAGTACAAATGTAGCACAAATATATACTAAATAAATCTTCCATAATTTTCAATTATATTTCCATTATTTTAATATTAAAATCACTCTTAAATAAGTTAATAGCTTCAGTATAACAAGTGTTTAAGAATAGAGATTCTTTAATTCTTTTTTTTATTTCATTTTTTTCAAGGAAGACTTTAACTAGATCACACAATCATAAAGCCAGTATTTCTTCCATGAATATATAATGCAAAACTAAGAAATTTATATTTTACTTTTTTATGAATTTTATTCTTTCATTTAATCAATATTACTTTGGCCCATATATAATGTTTTGCAAGGATAAAAAATAATATAAACTACATAGATGGGTAAGGGGATAGGTAGGAGAGTAGATATGGAGTAGAAAGGTAGATAGAAAGATAAATAGAAATAAATAGATATATAGTGTAACCAGTTGGGTTACATAACACACAATAATATAGTGTGGGTGCATATATATGTAAAATAAAGTAAAAGTAGAAATAAACACAGACAATAAATTTTTGTAGATATTTTTCTATATTTCCTAAAATAAATAATAATAAGTAAAGGATTAAATAACTCCAGGTTTAAAATAAAATTTCATTATGAAATTAATATTTTAAAAAGATCTGATAAATATTATTTGTAATTCTGATTTTGAAATTTAAAAGTAAGCATGTTTTCTGATAATTTTTAAAAAATGTCTATTTTTGAAATCTTTAATTAATTTGTAAATTTCTATTATCTAAGTAAAAACATGTTTATAGATTCCAAGGGATTAGAGAAATAAAAATAAAATTCTGTTTTCAATCAAGGTGTTGTTATCACCTCAGATGATTTTATAAAGGAGCTGATAAAAATATCCGCTGCAGTCTGGATTGTAGTTTTTGTAAGAGCTGAACAGAACAGTTTGGCTACTAAAAATTTTGAGTAAGTGGCAGCAATTAGTTGACCAAAATAGATAGCTTCAGTTTGTTGCTGGCTGTAGCAGAGAGTTGTCAGAATAGCTACCATGAACTGATGTAGCTGAAGGCAGGGCAGTAGATTCAGGAGATGCTACTATTTTCCTTCACAGTAGTTTGAATTCACATGGAGAAAAATGACCCACTTCTTTGTGCTGAAATTCATAGACTTAAATGTGGAGAGGATAGTTGCTTGCCTAAAATCTATGAAACCAAGACAGCTGCTTGCCTGGAACAATAGTAGACAGAAAGAGACCAAGATTTTACATGAATTACATACTTTTTCCTGATGATGACAACAAACGTGGATTATATTTTTCTGATGACCAAAAAACCCAGCTTGCCCAAAAGAAACTATCGGTGGATGAATAATTAATTATATGTATGCTCTTTCAGCTATATGCAGAGAGGCACACATAAATGTATATATAGCTAGTGAGTTATTTTGAAATAATTCATATAAAGTAGATATATATATATAGATCACTATTATTTTTAAATAGGTTAAAAATTTATATATTGTAAAAGAATATAAAAGTAATTTTGCTTGAATTAAGAATCAAGAATAATTCATTGACCATCTGGTTTTAAAGGCTTTATAAACATGGTCTGAACCCTCATGTTCTAGTTCTAATAAAGACAGCTAGACCTGAACTAAAGAATAGGGTAGTCATTCATCATGAACCTATTTAAAAAGGTGCAGCAAAATGTAAACATACAAAGGTGTATATTATAAAGACACATTCGCAACACACACAAAATACCAATATGTATATGTATAATTAATTGTGCCTGAAAACAGATAGTGTCTATATGCCAAACTAACACAACCCAGTTCTTAAACTAGCATTATAACTATGCTAACAAAAAGGGCTTAAATTAAATTATAACCTAAGTTAAAATACTGAATCTGCATATATATATTTATAATTAAAGAGGAAAAGTGTATTTCATGGGTATTAATAACCATTAACAAATATACTTTAACACCGGAAATTGTCAAGTCTCTGTCAAAATCAAGGATTATTAATGAAAATAAAGTTGGCATTGAGGGAGAAAAGTATAATAAACTATCAGATGTTAAATATATTGCCTAAATATTTTAAAGAGGTTAATAATAAGCCAAATCATCTGTATAATATAACCCTAGTATTTAAACATTATTATTGATGTAAGGTTATTTAATTGTTAATAAATGTTGTTTTGTTAATTGTTAAATTTGTCTAGCGTTTTGATTACAGTTGTCTGCTCTGCTAATTGTGTATTTTGCCAAGAATTTCTACTTTCTGTGATCTAGTGTTGATAATAGATGTATATGTAATAGGACAGATGTAGTAGGCACTTGTAGTAGTATATCCTCATCAGCAAATTATACATTTTTTAGGCTAAAGATCTGGTGGCACTCTCTGATGGAGGATATTAGGAACTGGCTATCCGGTATAATATATATTTATATTATATAATGAGCAAAAATACCTTTTAACAACCTTTTCCGAATATCTATCCCCAGACTGGTTTCTAGCGGTTGGCTGTCAGAAAAGTTTGTTACGAGTTATTTCTGCTCATTATATTTGACTTACAGGCTTTTTCATACCTGTACCTTAAATGTAAATATAAGGGGATTTGAACTTAGACTTTCACTCAACATTAAACTCTCTATGCTATCTCATAACACTGATACACCTGATCCCACATATGTCTAAAAGATAAATAATCACCAATATTCATATTTCATGCTAAACCAGCAATCATCATTTGGTCCAGATTATCATCTCCCACACATATATACTATAAGTGCTCAGATATATATTAAGATAGACAATCTTCATACTTTAATTGACAGGCTCCAATCTATTACACACTCCAACTCTTCAACCGTCCATCCAATTGAAAATCTGATGATGGAATTCTCGAAGGCCACCCTGAGGCTGAGATTCTTATCACACCCATGTTGACCTAAAGTCAATCTGAGCCCCACATGTACAGGACATAATCCATTTAATACATATGCAAGGATGGGCAGACATCTCTACAATATATATTAAAGTATTTACTTATATATATGTTCACAAGATAAAACGTACCACTAGCTCCATCTAGTGAACATTTTAGTACAGGCTTAAAAGCAAGTTACACATTTTGTGTCTTATTTCATTAATTATTATATATATATATGGTGACAATATTCATATTTATTTCTTATTTAGATTTCATAGTTATTTAATTGTAAAACTGTCTTAAAAGAATGTGCATTTTTAACAACATATCTCAAAAATATTTTTGTTTTACATATGCTTTCTGATGATTTTCCTTAACGATTTTTTTATTTCCTTATTGCCCCTATATGTATTGATTTGTTTTCATTGCTGAGAGTTATTTTAAATGGAAATTCTGCAAACAAGATTTAAAAAACTTCTTTGCATTATGTTATTATTGCCATAAAACTATTTGAAGATTGTTTCAACTCTTAACTATACGTGTGCTCAGATATATATTAAGATAGACAATCTTCATACTTTAATTGACAGGCTCCAATCTATTACACACTCCAACTCTTCAACCGTCCATCCAATTGAAAATCTGATGATGGAATTCTCGAAGGCCACCCTGAGGCTGAGATTCTTATCACACCCATGTTGACCTAAAGTCAATCTGAGTCCCACATGTACAGGACATAATCCATTTAATACATATGCAAGGATGGGCAGACATCTCTACAATATATTTTAAAGTATTTACTTATATATATGTTCGCAAGATAAAACGTACCACTAGCTCCATCTAGTGAACATTTTAGTACAGGCTTAAAGGCAAGTTACACATTTTGTGTCTTATTTCATTAATTATTATATATATATATGGTGACAATATTCATATTTATTTCTTATTTAGATTTCATAGTTATTTAATTGTAAAACTGTCTTAAAAGAATGTGCATTTTTAACAACATATCTCAAAAATATTTTTGTTTTACATATGCTTTCTGATGATTTTCCTTAACGATTTTTTTATTTCCTTATTGCCCCTATATGTATTGATTTGTTTTCATTGCTGAGAGTTATTTTAAATGGAAATTCTGCAAACAAGATTTAAAAAACTTCTTTGCATTATGTTATTATTGCCATAAAACTATTTGAAGATTGTTTCAACTCTTAACTATACGTGTGTATATATAAATGAGAGTACTTTAGTGGATGTTTTTCATATATAAGTTTGATCTCTGGTGAAATAAAGTAAAGTATTAAATAAAAGTGGGCATTACAAACTGAAAATATGCCAAATAGTAACATTATTTGGGGTCAAAATTATGTAATGGTCAACATGGATAGGATGATAACCTTGGCATTAACATGAGCTTTGAACGTTCCATCATCAGATTTTCAATGAAATGGATGGCTGAAGAGTTGTGGGTGGCAGTAGTTTGAAACTTGTCCATTAAAGTATGAAGATTGGCCATCTTAATGTAAAGTTAAGCACTGATTGTATATATATGTGGAGATAGTAATCTGGACCACCTGATGATTGCTGGTTTAGCATGAAATACTTATATTGGGTGATGATTTATCTTTTCAACATGTGTATAATCAGGTGGGTCAGCAATATGAGACGGCATAGAGAGTTGACGGTCATGTGAAAGTCTGAGTTCAAATCCCTTATAAAGTCATAGTCTGGACAATAATATTTTATATACATTAGAATTAGAAATATAACGAATTCCACTATTCTTTTACAATTAAATAAAATTTGCCCTTAAAGAATTATTGATTTTAAATAGTAAAAATCTTATATTTAAAAATCTAAAACTTGTCAGAAATTTTATTTAATTGCAAAAATATATGAGAAATTATTATATTTCCAATTTTCATATAGGTACTTTGGAATTAGCACTGCTGTGATTTCATCATCTGGACACAATTATTCCAACATTTTAGATTTGTTATTATTTAAAAAGTTTAGCAAACTTTATATTTAAAAAATGAGTTTTTGAATTCATCTTAATTTTTAAAAATTCTTATGAATACAAACTTTATATTTAAAAAATTAGTTTTTGCACTCAAGTTAATTTTAAAATTATAATGAATACGATATAAATAAAAGATTTTTTCTATTAAAAAAAATAATAAAGAAAAGCAATTTTCGACATTCAGTCTATTTAATTCAAATCTTTTATTTATACCAGTATTCATAATAACTTTTTAAAATTAGTTTGAATTCAAAAACCAATTTTTTAAATATAAAGTTTGCTAAACCTAAAATGATACTTGTCAACCAATGAAAATATATTCACAAAGTTAGAATAATTATGGTGGAATGATTTTGCCAGAGCAACATTAATCCCAAAGTACCTTATATATATATATAAAACCTTACCTTATTTAAATTTGGTCAAAAACCTGAAATGAATTTATTTTTAATTTAAAATTGTTCAGATAAATACTTTTATTATGTGGCATAATTGTATGCTATATATATTTATATATACGATGTGTATTTGAATTAATTAATTTTATATAGTTTAATCAAATTAGAGATAAAAACTGCTTATAATTTGAATTATTTCTGTTTTAGATTTATTTGCAAATATTTCAAATATTTGCCAGTGGATATAATTCTGGTAGTTATTCAAATAATTTACCAATCAATAATGGCTATTCAGGGTCTCCCAGTTATGGATCAAGTTATCCTATCAATAATGGTTATTCAGCATCTTCCAGTTGTGGATCAAGTTATCCTGCCAATAATGACTATTCAGCATCTTCCAGTTATGGATCAAATTATCCTATCAATAATGGCTATTCAGCATCTTCCAGTTATGGATCAAGTTATCCTGTCAATAATGGCTATTCAGGATCTTCCAGTTATAGATCAAGTTATCCTATCAATAATGGCTATTTAGGATCTTCCAGTTATGGATCAAGTTACCCTGCTAACAGTGGCTATTTAGGAACGTCTAGTTATGGATCCGGTTACTCATCAGGCTTTTTAGGCTATGGTACAAGTTTTCCTGCAGGTTACTCTACTTATGGATCAACTTATGGTCAAAACTATCCATTTTTTGGCTATCCAAATAATGGAATTCCATATGGTTATGGAAGTAATCCATACTATCCTTCACAATTTCCTCAAATTGGCTATCAGTCTTCAGTTGGCAATTCAGGACATAGCTCTTCAACTCAGGCTCCTCCAGCAGCTTATGTACTTGTTATTTGATTAATATCATATTTCTGTAAACAAATCCACAAATATGTAAATAAGAATCTGAATTTATAGGACTTTAATTAAAGGCGAAAACATTTTTTTAAAAAAATAAAACTGTTGTAATGTATAAAATATATTGCAAACAATTTTGAAAAAAATGTTTAAGCCCTTACTTATTAATAAATATTTTAATTTCATAAATAATTTGTAAATATTTATTTGATTTTTAACCTTATCATCAACTCCAAACAAAAAAAATCCTGAAGTAGTTTTTAAAAATAATTTAGTATGCTTTAACATATCTAGAGAGAAAGAGAAAAACAGTAAATTATTCTAGAACATTTAAAAGTGTATATGTGATCTAGAATGTATGAGCATATATATTTAAGTTGTATCAACAAAAAAAATATTTAATAACCGAAACACACAGGCTTACTATGTACCTGTGTTTATATATGTAATATATAGGGTATATGAGCACAGACTTTCACATGACCCACCACTCTCCACACTATCTCATAAGACTGATACACTTGAACAAATATATGTCGAAAAGATAAATAATCACCAATATACGTATTTCATGCTAAACCAGCAATCATCAGTTGGTCCAGATTACCATCTCTACACATATATGCTATAAGTGTTCAGGTATATATTAAGATAGCCAAACCTCATACTTTAATGGACAGGCTTCAATCCACTCCACACTCCAACTTTTCAACCGTCCATCCCCCCTGAGGCCAAGATTCTTATCACACCCATGTTGACCTAAGGTCAATCTGACCCCTCATGTACAGGACATAATCCATTTAAAACATATACAAGGGATGGGCAGACATCTCTACTTATGTAATAACTGAAACGCACAGGCTTATTATGTACCTGTGTCTATATATGTAATATATAGGGTATATAAGCACAGACTTATCAGTCTTATGAGATAGTGTGGAGAGTGGTGCGTCATGTGAAAGTCTGTGCTTATATACCCTAAAGAGAATATTTATTACATAAAGTCTTCTAGAATGGTTAAAAGATTAAAAAAGAGAACAATAACATCTTTGTATTTATATATGGATTATTTCCACTATCTACTATAAAGCATTGAACTTTATTTAGACTTTCAAAGTACATTCCACTGTTAGTAATAGCACACAGGTTTAGTATAAGAACAACATTTTGGGAGATATTATTATCCTCTCTTCTTCAGGTGTTGATGGCCTCATCAGTAACAGCACTAGCAAGGGAATCAAACCTGGATTATTAGATTCTCGAATATTGAATTTTAAGGTAATGTTCTAACCAACTGAACCATTCTGACAAAGGCAGCAGTCAGTAGAAATTTTTATATACACATCTCCTCCTGATTTTTCCACTTTTTCTTAAAAGCAAAGTTGATTAGTGGCTTTTATATATTAAGTACATTCACACTAATTTGACTTATGGGGTTTGACTATTTTTCTTTGTACCTTTTCCTCCTATCAAATATTTGTGTATTTTCCCAATTGAACATATGTTCTTTGGTACATATATGGTCTGCTACCTTAGACACATCTGTTTTCTCTCTTCTTATCACCAGTCTGTGCTCTTGCAATCATTTTTCAATGGGGTACCTGGTCTCATCAATATACATTCTTCCACATTCACATGGTATTTTATAGATACAGTTTTTATTTTTCAGCATTTCAAGTTGAGGTTTTGTAGATGTTAGAATTTCCCATAGTGTGAAATTCTGAAAAGCAAAAACTACGACTATGAAATACTATGTGAATATGGAAGAATGTATATTGAAAGTAACTGCAAAAGCACAAATTGATGGTAAGAAGGGAGAAAACAGATGTATCCAAGGTAGCAAAACAAGTATATACCAATGAACAAACGTTTAATTGAGAAAGTAAAAAATATTGGATAGGGAGGGAAAAGTACAAAGAGGAAACTGCTCACATAACAATGGTGAATAACCACATAAGCCATCTTAGAATGTATGGAAATCTCTAATCAACTTTACTCTTAGAAAAAAATGGAGAAGTCAGGAGGGACATCATAGATAAGTATATAAAATTTTTACTCACTGTTGCCTTTGGCAGGATGGCTCAGTTGGTTAGAGCATTACTTCAAAATTCAATATTAAAGAATCTAAGGATCCAGATTCGATTCCCATGCTAGTTACTGTTCTGGTCAGACCAGGAACAGCTGAAGAAAGGAAAATAACAGCCCTCAAAATGTTGTGAATATACTAACCTGTGTGCTACTACTAACAGCTGAATGTACTTAGAAAATGTAATAAAGTTAAATTTTTCTGAAAACATTCAATACTTTATATTAGATAATGGAAATAATCCAATATATAATTACAACTAAAATACCATCACCTCAAATCTTCAGGAAAACATTAATATCCTTGATTTTAAAAAATAAATATAGATATATAAATTATTAAACTTCATGATTCTGATAAAAAATTAAACTGAATTTTTATTTGTTACAAAAAATATTATTTTGTAGAAAATAAAACAAAGATTATCTTTTGTATACAGGTATATGTGTAATAAAATAATTAGTCTCATATTAAAGATTTTTCCTAAGAGCTTATTTCTATCCTAAAAAAAATAATATAAACTATTGTTTTATAGGATAATCTTCCTTTTATTAATTAAAAACGTCTCTTTATTTTCTTGTTTATTCATCTGAATCATCATCATCATCAACTATTATCAATCCACTGAAAGATGAAGGTCTCTCTAAGCTGAATCTATCTTTTCTGATCTTTAGCTTTTCTTCTCCACATCACCCCTGCACACTTTCTTATTTCATCCATCCATCTCACATGTGGTCTCTTTCTGGGTATTTTACAATCTCTTGGAATCCAATTTAAAATTTCAATTGTCCATATATTATCTCTTCTAACAATATGTCCAGCCCAACTCCACTTCAGTCTGTTAATTTTTTTAATGAGGTCAGTAACACCTGTTTGCTCTCTTACCCATACATTGCGTTTTCGATCTCTTCTTGTTAATCCCAACATGCATCTTTCCATAAATCTTTGAGTGGTTTAAAGTCTCTGTATTGCTCTTCTATTAAGTGTCCAAGTCTAAGATCCATAATTAAGAACTGGCAAAACACATTTATTAAAAACCTTCATTTTCAAACACATAGGCATACTTCCTTTTAGTATCAAGTTATTTCTACCAAAAGCACTCCAACCAAGTTTAATTCTATGATTAATTTCATCCATTATGTTTCCATCTGTATTAATAATCTGACCAAGATATTTGTAAATGTTAACTTCTTCTAATTAATCATAATCAATCTTTATTTTCATATTTTGAGAAAATCTATTAAACATTACTTTAGTCTTTTTAACATTTATCTTTAGTCCTAATTTCCTACTTTCATCTGATAACTCCTGTAACATTTCCTGTAACTCTAAAGCATTATTTGCAAAAACAACTACAACATCTGCAAAATCTAAATGACTTAAATAATCTCTATTTACTTTCACTCCTTTAGCTTCCCATTTTAATCCACAAAATACTTTTTGCAGCACTGCTGTAAAAAGTTTTGGAGATATGGAGTCACCCTGTCTTACATCCTTCTCAATGTTGACTTTCCTACTATTATTATGTAATCTAATTGTTGCTGTTGCATTTTTATAAATATTCTTTAAAATATGACAATATCCTGGATCTACACCTTGATGATCCAATGCTTTAATCACTGAAGAAATGTTTATAGAATCAAATGCCTTTTCATAATCTACAAATCCTAAGCACAATGGCAACTCATATTTATTTGACTTTTCTATAACTTTTCTCAATACCTGGATATGATCTACTGTATTAAAACCACTTTTAAATCCAGCTTGTTCTCTTGGTTGGTGGAAGTCCAGTGTTCTCTGTAGACGAGTTGTAATTATTTTAGTAAAAATTTTGTATAAAACTGATAAAAGACTGATAGGTCTGTAATTTCTAATATCTTCTTTATCACCTTCTTAAATATTAATATTAATACTGCATTCTTTCAATCATCTGGTACATCTTTATCATTTAGACATTTGGAATATAACTTTGCTAAAAAAAATTCTATTTTTTCACCTGCTTCTTTTAATATATCAATTATAATTCCATCATTACCTGGAGCATTCCCTTTCTTCATAAATTTAATTGCATGTCTCACTTCCTCATTCAAAATTCTGAGCAATTCAGAAGATATAATAGGTATAGCAGGTACTTGTTCTTTATTACTGTATAATTCTTGATAGATGTCTTCTACACATTTCATGATGTCATCTCTCTTTTTAGTAATAATGCCATATTTTTTTCTTATTGCAGATATAAATTTCCTACCAATACCATAATGTTGTTTTACACTCTTAGACTTTTATTCTCTTCTACAGCTTTCCTTGCTAGTTCACAATTATACTTTCTTATATCAGTTTCAATTCTTTTCCCCACCACTTTACAAAATTTCAAGATATTCAATCCTTTTTAATGCATCATTGTTGTATATCCTCATATTCCTTCTTTTCTTCATAAATTCCCTAGTCTCAGTAGAAATTTTATTGGTCAATTGCTGTTTTCTACCAGCTATCTTTGTTGCAGTTTTTAAAAGTGTATCAGTTATTTTCCTATTAATTTCATTCAAATCTGAATCATGTTCAAAATCTACTAATACTTGAAACCGATTTGTAAGTTTTAATTTAAATTCATTAGAATGTTTCTGAAGATTAGGAATATCAACTGTAAATATTGTTTTTCTTAATAATTTTTGTTTCTCTAGTTTTACATTAACATGTATTGTACCGGTCGAAAATGTATGTCCATCCAACAAGATTTAGAATCTAAGCAAAAGTACCCCAAATCCAATCATGCACGAGATACACAGGTCAGGAGCAATCATGAATTCTACCCTATTTGCCCATTTCCCAAATCTATAACATTATGAACAATACCTACGGTGATACCACATAAATTCATTACATCCCAGCCCGGTGCTACAATGTTTTACATGCGACTCAACTGGTGATGACGATGAGAGATTGAGTATACATAAATATAAATATTAATAATGAGATTCGAACAACTGGATTAAGTTTAAAATATAAATATTTATTTTGAACATAATTAAAGATGAATTTTAGATATATAATTGACTCTACGCTTATAACACTTTGTTTCATTATAAACATTAAAGAATATTATTAAGATTATGTTGATTTTTGACAAATATTAAGTTAGTGCAGAGGTTGCAAGAGATGGATTTATTGGAGTGATTTGGTGGCCATTTTATACATAAAAATGCATTTATAAAGATGTAATCGAGTTTCACTAATTAAAAGATTTTAATACATAAGTTTATTTTTTATTTAGATATTCCATTTATAATAATTACAATGCGGATATATTTTTGATCGGCAGCATAAAACATTTCTTTTATATTTTCAACATTTAACGATGGGATATAGCGAAAACTCAATTATTGCAGGAAAGGTTTATTTCAGTAAAGAGGGAGGGAAGCTTTACGAGAAGTTGGGTTTAAACACCAACAAATAAAGAGAAAACAGAACGTTTTACTACCGCATATTATTACGATTTACTTTGCTAAACAGGCTGAAAACTAACTGTAAGAAATGGCGGTGCTAGCATAATATCAGCGAGAGGAAATGGCACATTTGTCCAGGATAAGGTCATTCTCCAATTTCTTTATAACGATGGTACATGCCAGCTTTCTGCTGAGACAGTACAAAAAGAGAAGGTTCTAGAAGTAAACGTAGACTTCTTTTATGAATGAGGATTCGAATGATGAAGCTTTGAAGCCCTGAAAAGAGGTACAGGCGATTCAAAGCAGTATATATTATATATAGTTGGGGGAGAAGAATGACTAACGAAATGATCGTGACTCCCTGGAATGAGGTACAGGCGAATCAGATCGAAGCCTTATGCGGCTTATGAACATTTGGACATATGCTAGCAATGCTATTATAATAATATAAAATCAATAAATTTAACTATTAAAGAAAAGCCTTAAATGGTTAAACAAATACGTAACAACATGCGAGTATAATGACCTACCTAATCTAAAGTCATTGATTATAAATTAACTAGCATTAATGAAGCTTGCATTGCTCCCCCCTTCCTGAATCAATATTTAAACATAAGAAGCAAAACTAAAGAGTGCAAATTATCAAATAAATTGAAGTCGCCAGTCTTTGTGGCGATAATGATCATTAAGAAATTTTATAACACTATCGGACACCAATAGCCACCCCGGATTGCAAAAATATTTATACATTTCATATAAATTTACAGTAAAACATTTAGATTAAAAATATTCATTTAAAGTATAACCCAAACTTACAAAGTATTTAAAATAATTAATAAGAACTCATTTTAATTCCCCACCCCTTCCAGTTTGTAAGATTAAGTTTTTTAGTGGCATTTATAAATAAAGTAAGAAAATATATAAATATTACTAAACTTAAATCACAACCGCACTAACTGATAAAAATAATAAGAAGCGTGAGTTGGATGACATAATAATCAGGCAGCAAAGAATTGATATAAATGGTTAACAAAGCTTTAAAAAAAACATTAAATAGAACGAAAGTATTAGTTTACAAATTAAATTACATAGGTAAAAGTGGATAAGGCGGTTATACAGTCGTTTGGCTGGTTACCTCAGGATTCTTTGGAAGTACTGGTGAATCTTCTGTGGCAGGCAGCATTTTTTGGGGCTACATTGCGGCAAGGCTCAGCTGAAGACGGCAACTTGGCTCTCCAAATTTTCAAATGGACGTGCAGTCACCTAGCAACGACTGACCCAACTCTCATATAATAGATTTTTAGCTTTATTTATATCAGTTTTTGGCCCCCTCAGAGAATATTTATTTTGAACTAGATTTCCTGCCTCTAATGGGTCTCTATTTTAGGAGAATCTTTACTCTATTGTTAGTAAAGATTCAGTTGTAAGATAACTGTCTAAAATCAATTCAAATCAATTTCCTGTTTGGAAATGGATTTGAATAAAACAATGTTGATAGCTAACTAAAATCCATTAGCTTTGTTTTAGTTTTTACTTTTTTAATTTTAATTTACAATTTCCTTGTTTAAAATCATGAGACAATGTTGAAATATGTATTTTCTGTTAGTCAAAATATAATCCAATTCTGCTGTACCTTCATTTGGATGCTTCCATGTCCATTTCATTTTAACATTTTTCCCAAAAAAAGAATTCATAATATAAAGTTTTTCTTTTTCTGCAAACTCTACAAGTCTATGTCCTCTCTCATTTCTATTACCATAACCAAAATTACCTACAGCATTTTTCATCTTTCTTTTGTTTACCAATTCTAGCATTAAAGTCTCCCATAACAATTTTAAAATGTTGTTTACTCTGATCAAAAGCCTTTTGTACATCCATATAAAAATCTTCTACTACTTCATCACTATGAGAATTTGTTGGGGCATAAACCTGAATTATCTGCATTTGGTATCTGCTATTAAGTTGTAAAACTAATCTTGCCACTCTGTCCGATACACCATCAATCTCCACAATGTTATATTTTTTATTTATAATGAATCCTACTCCACTTGTATTTCCAATATTTGTGCCTTTATAGTAGAGTACATGTCCACTTTTTAAATCAATTGTTTCTTCACCTTTTCTTCTAACTTCACAAAGTCCAATAATGTCCCATTTAATATAAGACACTTCTTCTAATTCTTGCAACCTTCCTTCACTTGAAAGTGATCTGCAGTTGTAAGTACCTAAATAAAAAGTTGTCATCAAATGGCAGCTGAGTCTGCAATCAGGGGATTCTTAGCACCCTCCACCTTTGGCCACTAACCGCTGCCTTGGTTGGTGACTTTACAGCCTCCTGGGAATAAGGCTATGATTTATTTTTGTCTGTCATGATTGTATATATTAAAAAAATATTCTTAAACTTGGAGGTAAAATGTCAATAAACTCACCACACTGGCTAATGCATGTTGGTGAACAGCCCAGCCATGTTTGTATACTATATGAATAATCACATAGTAATAACAGCTGCAACGACAAGAACATATGGAGTGGACATTAGGAATTTGCCCTGTTTGGTTCCTCTAAGGCCTCCAAGAGGAATCAAAGGGTCTCCTTTCAGTTAATAGCAAACTCCTTTCTGCAGCCATTCATCTGAATAATCTTTATTATATAGTTATAAATACTGAGACATATAAATTTAAAATATTATGTAAACATTAATTCAGTCGCTATCAGGGTGCAATGCTAAGTTAAAGTATCTGGAAGCCAGAAGAAGGTAGCTGATAATATGCTTGTATTGATAGTTAAATCTATCAACACATTTCTAGAAACCTCTAAATATCAATCACCTCTTGTCTTTATGTATCTACTGCTGCTTTCTCTAATGTTTTAAGCTTTCCAGAAATTGTCTATCCACTAACCTAAGTCATGTATTATGAGTCTATTTGTATATAAAGTTAATATACATATGTATGCATGCACAAACAAGAGAAGAATGATTAACCATTAAACACTCACAAATTCTCCCAATTAAAGGATTTCTATATAAAATAAGATAAGTAAGTGCAGAGTATCCTGGAAAAATCCTCTCATAATAATCCCAATTATGTAGTTTCTTATCTGAGAGATACTTTTAAAACTGCCAAGTAGGTTTCTAAGTTTACATTTCTAAGAAATCAAATGTTATTGATATTTATATTCTAATCACCTTATACAGATCGACCACATTGATCACCAAAAAACTGTAACCCTGTAATACACAGTTATGAGGGTACAACATGAGTGCTCATATGGAGGGGCCAAAGAACCATACAATAACCCACACATCAGAATACATAAGCTCACCTCATAAAAACTATGGATTTTCACACCTCTAAGTATGAGTCCTCTTACAGACAAAATATTTTATAACACAAATGTAAGTAAAAATATTTTAGGTTGTTATTGAATCTAATCTCAGGTTCTTATTTTAACCATATCTTGGGTTTTATTCGTATTTGATAAATTAATAAATATTTTGCTTAACACTTAAATACTATTAAATGAAATAACAACATAGGTTCTTATACATAAGATTTTCTAATCTTCTTATATTTTATAATCTTAGAGCTTTTTTAAAAAAATAAATAAAAAAAATTAAAATATAAAATATTCAAATATCTGAATACTTCAAGTAACCTTTAATTAGCAATAAAATACTCTCAAAAATATTTAAGACTCTTTTATTATAAATATTCATTTCCATTTCACATAATTCCTGGGTAAATTTTATCAAAATATCTTGATGTAAAACTTAGAACCAAACAAAGTAAAAATAATGCATTAGGCAGAAAAAATACTTTTATGCCTTTAAGTTCTATATAATATATAATATAGAGAGCGTACCAATAGCTCAAACAAGCTCATAATTGATAAGTGTAGTAAGAGAAAATATTTAAAATCTCTATGTGGAATATTCTTATCAAAAACAGGTAGTAGGCACTAGATGGGGATTTTATGCACAAGCCTTCTGGAATCCATTGATTAGTCTGGCTTACACTGAGTGGCACTACTGTATGGAGAATTTTGTCTGTTTTAGTAACATTGAAAGCATAAGTATTGATAAAATAGGAAAAGTACTATTAGATAAATCAGTTTTAAACATCAAAAATACCAGTTAAATTTTATTAATGAATCAAAAATCATGGGCATTTACTGATGCAATTAATTTTTTATTCAATGAAAAATTTATGTCATTAGAAGCTTACATTTTTGTGATACGATCTAATTTCGAATTATCAGCTAATACCTCTACCAGATTCAAGTAGAAAACATTACTGGTCATTTCCCATTTTTGTTTTATTTTCTAACTAACAATTTTTAGGTAATCATTTAAAAGCTAATAACTTAATTATTCAGATTGTCACCATGGCTGCTCTTAGACCAGTTATCAAAAAGAGAAAATAATCCTCAATTTATTTGAAATCTATGTGAATACATTTCAATTTTTACTTATTTTATGTGTGTGATAAGTGGATGATGCTTATAATACTCTTAATTCTTAAGACCATGATAGATTAAGAGTAGTCTTTCTAATTATGCATAAATTTCATAAATAATTTTCATTTTTTCAAATAATCTAAGAGATATCACATACTTGAATTTCCATATTCATGTTGACAGTTTGATACGTTCAATTACATCATCCTTATCCAACGTAGGAACTTGTTTCTATCCATTTTTAACATATGGATAAAGATAAGTCTGCCGTTAAATAGTCAGCTACAAGGTAAAAAAAAATTCCAGTATCCATTTACAGACAAATAATGGATTAAAAGTAATGCTCAACAGGATAGTAAATGCTATGAGGAAATAACTTATTTATTCAATATAGTGACTTTGCTATAGTAAATAGAGGGATTTGGAGTTCAGATTTTTGGTCTATATTCATCCTCTACTTGATCTCAAACAACTGACACACATACCCACATACATGTGAAAAAGATAAATGATCCCCAATATACATACTCATCAGTTGAGTCTGTATATATATAATCAATTCTCAGTGATATTTTAAATTAGCAATTCCTTAAACTTTAATGGACAAGCTTCAACTTTCTCACCCAACAATTCAACCATCCACTTCATTGAAAAACCAATGATGGAATGCTCAATGCCCTGGATGGAATTGATATTGTAGTCATACTTATGTAGATATTATGCCAATCTAATCCCTCATATTAACAGACCATTAGGTATCCATTTATATTAATAGAAGAGAGATGGACTGGACTTATACTATGATGTTACCTATTTCCAAAGCAATTAATCTATTCATTCAGTATACTGAATGTTTACTATGGTAAATAGAGGGATTTAAACTTAGGATTTTCAGTCAATATTCATCCTCCATTTACTTCAAACAACCGACACCCATGACCACATACATGTGGCAAAGATAAAGGATACCCACCTGATCTGCCCAACTGATGGGTGCTAGTTCTGCATTAAACATGTATATTGGGTTATTATTTATATTTTTTACATGTATGTGGTCATGTGTGTTGGTTGTTTGAACTGGAGTGGAAGAACTTCAAATTCCTCTATTTAATATAATAAACATTAAGTATACTAAATGAATTTGTTAATTACATATTGCCTAGGAAATAGGTTATATCATAATATAAGTCCAGCTCATCCCTCTCCTATTATTATAAATACATATAGGGGATTTGAACCCAGACTTTCAAGCACCCCACCAACTATCCATACTATCTCATACAACTGACATACAAGACCACAACCATGTAGAAAAGATAAATAATCATCAATATACATATTTCATGCTAAACCAGAACTCATCAGTTGGTCCAGATTATCATCTCCCATATATATATATATTGTGCCCTTTTCTATAGGTCAGTAATAGTTCATAACAGTCAATTACTAAAAAATTTTAAATTTAGAATATGTTCTTTTAATACATTAATTATATTAAGTCAATTATATCTTTAAAGTGCAATTTGAAGCTAAAGAGAATATGTAGTGTATAAAATCATTTAAAAATAGTTATGTAAAGCTTTAAATATTGTTTCATATGGTTGTAAAAGCTGGCCATATTAAATAACACAGCTATAAATAATTAAAAGTATATTTAATAAGTTCGATTTTAATAGTTTAAAATGGATAATTTAATAAATGCTATGTTTAAATTTATAATCATATTTAATAGTCAAAATTAATATAATATATTTTAAAAATAAACTTTATGATGGTGAAAATTGTATTTAATTCTATATTTTCTAAATTGTTCTTCCAAATTTTATAATTATTTTATATAATATAATAAGTGTATCAATTATATAAATCTAGGCAGAGAAATAGATTGAAAATCGTCTGTCAAAGTTATTAATCATGTGAATTGTATACTAATACTTTCACACACATGCTTGTTTGTATTTAAAGTAATGAAATTTAAAATATTTTAAAAGTTATATTATAGAATTGGATGGAATTGTTACCTAGCATAAAATAATAATAAACATTAAATTAACTATCGTATAACATGCTTAAATGATGTAATAAAGATGAATACAGTTAATAAATAAAAAAAAATTAAATATTTTGTTTAAATAAAAATAGATAAATTGAATATTAAGAAATGGAATAAGATATTAAATGTTATTTTAAAAGTTATTTTAAAAGATTAAATAATTTTAATAAAATAATAATTTATTTAAAAGTAATATTTTAAGTTCATTACGTCACGATTTCTAATTTTGAAATTTAATTCTACTATAAACTAAAAATATGTAAATTTGTTCTCAAGTTAAAGTAAGAATTAACCAATAGGAATAGGTATTCTTACAGACTATAAATATCATCGTAACTAAGTTATCATGGGAGATTAATAATGTATTGAAACCGGAGAAAGGTAAATTATAACTATCAAAAAGATAGTATTTTTAAAATTTTTATTTTAGTCAATTTTTTTTAGTACTTTCTTATCGTTTTATTTGCAAAAAACTAATTGATAATTTTTTAAAAGTATTTTTGCAAAAGAGGGTGTTAAAATATAATAATTTAGAAACTTCGTGGAGATGATTTTCTAATTTTTTAAAAGTTACTTGCCAGTAGTATTTTATCTGAAGTTTAACCTAGACTACGCAATAAAGGATGGATATACTACGAAATAAAATGGATATAAGTTGTAATGCTGAAAAAATATTTGAAATATTTATTGATACAGCTTTATTAATATTTCACCGAAGAACTGTTCTGGTACATAAAAACCACAGCTCGGACATTATACAGAGTCTAAAAAATGTATTGAAACGTATTATTTATAAGTTTATCCAAGATTTATTTTTAAATAGTAATAAGACAATTATATTTCATGAATTACTTTATAGAATATTATATTTAAAGGAGTAAAATGTTATATACTTTCTGAAGGTAACATTTTTAAAAAATATTTTCAAGAATTTAAGAAAGAACCCAGGAGAATATGCTATAGAAGTGTTTTTTGATATTAAAATATCCGTTCTTAGAATTATTTAAAAATGTATTTAGAAAAGATTTGTTTAAAAAGTACTTGAAGTTTTTTTTATTTTAAAAGAGATTTATAAAAAAATACCAAACGAAAGTTTAAATGTATCAAGAAGGAAACATATATAAAAAAAGTGAACACATAGTTGAATAAAAGATGGATCCATGGAAATACAAATAGTACTTAAAAGTTTATCGAATATTTTTTAAAGTTAAATTAGATGGATTGATGCATCGGATATGCAGAGAATATTGGTAGAAAAGATTAAGAAGCTTCACGGGATTAATTAATATTATGATTTAATAATTATCGTCTTAAATACTAAAACCAAGGATTATTTTCTATAAATTTTATTAAATGGATTAATAATTATTTTTATTTTAAACTTTAACACGCTTGGAGGAGAACATTTTTAAAAACTTTAGAGAAAATAATAAGCATTTTGGACTTATCAGGAACTATCGTCAAGAAAATATGTAATTATAGTTTTGATTCTAACCTAGTTTAAATCTAAATTTTTATATAAGATTAGGAAAAACATAAAAACATTAATTTATTAATATTAAAATTTTATAATATAACAATCTAATAATTTAGCTAAAATGTATTTTAATATAAAGTGTATGGGTGTGAATTTTTTTTTATATCTGCAATGCTCAAGTGGATAAAGAAAAGCCTACTGAACACAATGACTAGATAAAGATTATTGGTAATAATAATAACTATTGATAATTTATAATGTATATTTTTTGTTTTCTTTAGATCATCCATAAATTGGAAGAATGAAGTGTAAAAGTTTTTTTTATTATAAATGTAAATGGATTTTTATACAACATTTTAAAAAACATTATGAGATAGGATTGATTTGAAAATATGCATACGACAATTTTTTTTTTTTTTATTAGTGATATAATCCAACATAACAAATAATTATGTGATTCTTTTAAAATTTTCATGTTATGGGATATTTAAATATTGTCTAAGTAGATTGTATATGATTAGACATATGGAATAATGAAGTAAGCAGACTTTTCTTGTGGAACAGCTAGATTGTTTAACTATTAATGAATTTTATTTATTGTTTTGTAAATGCAGATAGTTATTTATCGATGTAAGATGTGGAAAATCTTGAGAAATAATGTTGAGATAGTGGCTTGGAAGTACTTAGTGAACAGGAAACCAAGATGATGTTTTAAGAAATAGGATGTTATAAGGAATGGAAATAATTTTTAGTCTTTATGTGAATATCAGCATAGTTAACAAAGCCCTATGACTGATACACAGTTTATTTGGTCAGTGTTTATATTTCTTTAAATATTTGATGTTCTAATAAAGCTGAAGAAATATCTTTAACATCGTCCCTGTACTAGAGGATATTAGGCAGGTAAATGTCATACCTCTTCGCACTGTGCCATGATTTTGAGATATGTTAAGAGTAATACTCTAGCTTTCTTCCTTAATCCTATGCATCTGTTTTCGCTATCTTTATTTCATGTAACTGCATCGTTCAGTAAGATATTTTGAAAAGAAATGATAAATAATTTAGAACTTAGGTTATGCTATTGTTTTGTATAAGATTGGTTTATTTGCTTAGAAGGAATAGAATTTATAACTTAAAATTGAAGGTCCAATGAATCCTAAAGGAAAGGAAAGAATCATAGAATATATTTTGAATTTTATTTCGGAAATGAAATATAAACATTTTTAAAAATAAGGTATCTAAACAAAGATATTTTCTTTAAAGTGATAATAATTTTAAATGCTTTAGTATTTTTTTTTTAAGAGAAAATAAGTATTGCATATTTTAAAATACAATAGTACAAAGTAAATTATGTAAACAATATGCATAGTATATTTTTTGTTTATTGATTAACAGAAATATATTAATGATTACACTTATATCATACTAAAGTAAGGCTTAAAGAAGAATATATTATGATTAGTAAACATTGTGTGATAAATACTAAAATCTAGTACTGAATTTTAGATAATATTTTTGTGTAACATCTTTGACTTTGCAAAATGAAATTTTTTATATTTTGAGAAATCCATACTCATTATAAAATTTTGTTTTCTATAGAATGTTTTCTAAGTATGAATTTTTTAAAATAAGATAGTTTAATAATATTAAGGATAAAATGCTGTTGCTAATAAAGTAGATAAATATATTTGTAATAAGTTAACCACAATGAGAAACCAAATAGTAACATTTTTTTTAAAATTTTGTCCTAAATCTAAATAAAGATATAATTGAAATATAAATTATTTTTTTTATAACCTGGTAGATCAAACTGTAAAGTAAAAAAAGTTAAGGATATCCACTGTAAATAGTGTAAATAAATTGTTTATTTATTTGTTGTTAGTAATAAACTTTGTTAAATTTTGTTATTTTAAAAATTTTGTGTCCGAGTTATTTATTTCTCCACATCGCTGCATGAAAACACGATATATGCATAATAATTGAAACAAATATATAATTTTGCACAAAAAGATAAATAGAGAATTATTTTAAGAATTTTAAATATTTTATTGGTATTCATTATAATTAAATAATCATAATCTTACATTATTTTATTGGTCATAAATCAGTTATCACAATATTATATTAAATTATATGCTATCAGTTGCCACACATATTTTGTTTGTCAGATTATTAAAATGCTACCACGTATTTATTATATCATTACATGAAGATATAAGATCATATTATATTATTTCATTATTTTATTATGGTAATAAAATTATAGTAAAAAGAAAAGATATACAGAATTAGTTAAACAATGAAGAATATTATTACTGTTATTTATTATTATTAGTTTCAGTGTAGTAGATTATGACATAAAATCCCTTCTCATATTTTACTACCGTATTTTTAAATTAACTTAGAATAAACTTTATGAACCTGAGATTATTTTATTTGAGCTAGATTATTATTAAATAGAAGATTAAGATTTAATTATTAGTTTAATCTTAGTGAGTAGAAGTTATTAAAGTCATAAGAATACTATGAGTTTGTTATTTGAAATAGTAATAAAGGGGGGATAGTGTTCTTATGCCATTGAGGTAGTATCCTGTGGGATATTGGCTCAATGTAATCTATCTTGTCACCTGTATTTTCACTTCAAGTCTCATGAAAATATTAAATATTTATTTAATTTATTTTTATAAACTGAACCTTATTTGTATTTTAAATTTGAGCTAGTGAAATATTTTAATTTTAATGCTGAATATTTTAGTTATTAATTATTAACTGAGATAGAACCCATTTTATTTTATATCATATATTATCTGGAAGTGAAGATGCATGAGAGCAAGGTTAGAATATATATATATATATATATATATATAACCAGTGCTCAGTCTATATTAAGATAGCAAATCTTCACACTTTAATGGACAGGTTTTAATCTACTCCAACCTCCAACTCTTCAGCCATCCATATCATTGAAAATCTGATGATAGAAAGCCCAAATCCCATGCTGATGCTAACATTATTGCCATGCTCATGTTGACCTAAAGTCACTCTGACTACTCATTGTATAGGACCTTATCCATTTAAATATATAGAAGAGGGGTATGGGATATGTTATATGAGATAGTGTGGATAGTTAGTTGGTGGATGCTTGAAAGTCTGGATTCAAATCCCTTATATTTACAATTAAGCTCCAGGAGTGCCTGGTTTTCAAATATTTATTTTAAATAAATGCATAATGGTTCGATAATATAAAGGGTTAGATTGGTGTAATGTCTATATGGGTATGATTACAATATCAAATCCACTAATGGTTTTGGGTGTTCCATCATTGGTTTTTCAAAGAAATGGATGGTTGAATTGTTCGAAGGGTGAGAAGATTGAAGTCTATCCATTAAAAGTTTAAGGAATTGCTATCTTAATATAACCCGAGCACTTATTATATATGTGAGTGGGAGATTATAATCTGGTTTAACTGATGAGTGCTGGTTCTACATGAAATATGTATATTAGGGATTAGTCATCTTTTTCACATGTGTGTGTGGTCAATGTGTGCCAGTTATATGAGATAGAGTGGAGAATGAAATAGAGTGAAAATCCTACGTTCAAATCCCTCTATTTGCTATAAAGTGTTTTTGATTTGGTAAAATTGATTAGCTAGAAGCAATTCATTTATGCCTCAAATGTTTGTATTATTTAATAATGCAAACTAATTATCAAAAAAGATTGTATAGAGAATGATCAATTGACTATATTGCTCGAAGTTCGATCGAGCGTCCTAAATATCACCACTGGAATCGACCAGAGGACAAGATAAACCACAGCTCGACATGCTACCACTCCAGTCAAGTCACATAGAAATCAATTTATTCATATTTATATTGTTCATATTATTTAATATGTATACACTTATGCCAAATCATTATTAAAAAAGTTGTAAACAGAAGAAAATAATGAACGAGTAACATATATATTGTATGACTTAAAAAAATTAATAATAAATATAATAATTTAATGCTAATAAAAATGATAAATTATTTATTATATGCATACACATAATAAATGTATAAATCACTTATTATATGAGTATGTAAAATAAAGTACATATTTAAAACAGAATAAACGCTAAAATTTAATTATGCTAATAATATTTTTAAATGCAAATTTATTTATTTAAATATAAAATAAGCATCGATCAAAATTTTTAAACTACAGCTTTAATACCGGATTTTTTGTTTAATCCTGTCTGCTCTGTTGATTGAACAAAATTAAGCTTTGTTTCTAATCTTCCACATGAAATTTTAATAGAAGTTTATAGCTAATAGAAGGAATATATTATTTATCCTTTTATTGTTAGAGATATCTAAGTAAGTGTAGTTAAATAATGTACTCCACACACTAGTGAAAAACAAATTCTTAACCTATTTTTTGAAAACCATTAAAATGTTTGGAAGCTGATTTGGAAATGTTGTTTTTTGATATGCATTTTCTTATAATTTAGATTGATTTAATAATTCATGTAGCTTTGTTGATGAAGTACAGTTATTGCAGTCAAGCATTAGTAGTCGAGAGGTCAGAACAGCAGCCTTACAAGTAGTTGTCCCGGGTTAGCGGGTTCGCTTCCCGGCCGATGCTATGACATATAAGAAAAAAAGTACAGTTATTGTATATTTTATTTAAATATTTCAAGAAATATGATAAACACTTCATGCTTACATAAATCACTCATCATTAAAATAATATATAGTGAGTTACTGCATTTATTTCAGACAAGATACAGGGGATTTAGATATAAAGTCCATGGAGTTGACAAAGATTATGTTGCACAAATGGGTTGGGGCAGGATATGGAAAACGTAGGGTGGGGAATGGAAAGGGAAGGTAAACTGGCTAACAGGTTTCTCTGGGCATAGTTGCTGAGAGTTTCCTGACTCCTTATAAGGAGAAGTCACAATGCATCACATTACATCACAGCACATAGAACGAAAACTAAGAGCGTCTTGATATTTTGTTTTTGAAAAAAAAAAAAAAAGATATTAAATAAAGAAAAATTGTTTTAATATTTTGATATCTATGTTCACAATCACTTATTAAGAACAGTATTTTTTATTTAATATCTTACAAATCATAGTGACATTTTAATACCAGGATTAACAAAAAACACTTATTTATAATTGTTAATAAAAAAGAATATATAAATTAATATTAAAGTTTATCTGTTTAACGTTTTCGAGGATCCATGCCTCATATTCATAGCCTTCATAAAATGTATAGTAAAATATTCAATAAACTTTAATATTAATTTATATATTCTTCTTTATTAACAATTATAAATAAGTGTTTTTTGTTACATAATATTGAAAAGTAAAACTATATTTAGTATCAGGATTAAGTAATTTATTTACCATTTCTTCTTTTTTAGAAAACATTCTGATTTAATCCTTGAAATTGTATATTTATCAAACGTGTGTAATTTCTCTGTAAAGATAAAATGGACTTTTTTATAAAGTCATTTTTATCAGGGTCCCATTAACAGATCCAGAGAGTAGTCACATCAATTCATCCAATTTTCCACTTCATTCCCTTCATTGCCCAGCTCTTCAATTTCACTTAATTCTTCTAATTTCAAATGCCAATCTTTTCCATCTTTTTTTCATGCTTCCACTCACTATTCCCTCTAAAACAACTTTTATTAGACTATATTTTCTACATAATATATGTCCAATCCAGTTTCTCTTTCTAATTTTCTCAACCAATTTCTTTTTCCATTTACTATTTTCAAAACTTCTTCATTTGTTATAGATATATTATGTCTATCAAATGTACTTAAAACTTAGTACATTTTTTAATTAAATATTTGTGTTTTTTTTTTAATATAATTCTTCAATTATATTTTTTATCCAAATTTCAATTAAAGCAAAAAAACACGATTTAGCCATTTCTTTATGAATCTTGTTATGTAATTCATTATATCCCAGTTTAAAATTTAAATTGTTTTGTTATCTTAATTTTTTTACTGTTTTATTTATTTTAGTAATTATTGAAATTTTGTGACTATTTTAAAAACATAGACACCACCCATTAAATCTCAAATCTTTTGCTTCTACAATGTGTTTTGAAACTTGAAGATTTTTTTAAAAACAATGTTATATTTTTAAAATGTATCTTTCTCTAAGTCTTAATGTACATAAATAGACATTTTCAGTTTAGTGTCACATGAAAGTAATCTCTTACAGGTCTGTGATTATTATTAGCTTTGCACCCTATGGGTCAGTTTAATGATAAAATTGTCATATAAAAACAAATTATTTCTGGACTGATTTTCAGATGTACAAATCAAAAATAATTTTCCCAATTTGGGCAGTTTACAAGAACCTGTCACTTTAATTTTGAAATGTCATATGACCTACTGAGTGATTAAAATAGGAAAAACTCTCTATACATATTGCCACTCAGTGCAAGCAGATTAATCAATTGATGCCAGAAGGCTTGTGCATAAAATCCACATCTAGTGCCTACTCATCCAATATCCCCGGACTTATTTCTGGCTTTTGGCCTTCATCAGTGAGGAGCCTAGGATCTGAGAGCACTGCACCTATGTC
Source organism: Epiperipatus broadwayi (assembly GCA_028023455.1). Lineage (NCBI taxonomy): Eukaryota > Metazoa > Onychophora > Udeonychophora > Euonychophora > Peripatidae > Epiperipatus > Epiperipatus broadwayi. The sequence goes on along the minus strand of JAQFVV010006208.1, from coordinate 16,476,833 downwards.
TTAGGATCTAATGCAACCCTCCAGCAGCCACTGGGAATATTAGATAAGTAGGCACTAGATGTGAATTTTATGCACAAGCCTTCTGGTATCCATTGATTACTCTGGCTTGCACAGAGTGGCAATACATATAGAGAGTTTTGCCTGTTTTATTAACAGTTAAGAGCAAGAATAATAAATGGTGATCATGTGATGTTTATTGACCTACTGAGTGACTGAACATATGATTATATAGTGTAAAATTTGTTATGAGATGACTTCCAATAAAGAATACATATAAGATGAGATTTAAAACAAGAATAACAAAATTGAAGATTGAAGTTGAAAACTTTTATAAGTTACAAACATCATGCAAATTGGAATGATGATCATGTGCGATACTGCATGCATGCCTAGAAACAACACCCATTCTTACATTACACTGGTCTATATAATAAAACATTGGCTGTATAAAGCATGGGGTGAAAAGAATAGACTTGAGAGAAAAATGTAATGAGTTAACAAAATTTTATTAACAATTTTGGCTAAATCAATTAATTATAATATAGACAACAGAGAAACTATAACAACATAAAAGGAAATAACAAACTAATACAAATATCTGGTGTTTTTATTAAAGCTTTTTTTAAAAAAATAAATCTGTTCTTCATATTTCATAGATATTCAAAATATATAATCTAAAATTTCTTTAAGGATTATTTAATTATTTCAATTTTTATTGAAGAAGTAAAAAAAGATCTTGAATAAATTGTGAGAAGAAATTTATTCATCACCATTCATATCCATATATACACCTGTAACTTAATTACTGGCCATACACATATCACAAAACAGCACATTACATCAAACTTATGCAATATATATATATATTGTAACGGGAAGATACGCCGTTACATTATTTTTTTCATTATTAAACATGAAAAAATAAAAGTTCGCAAATAAAAACTTTTTTAAGAATTAAAAATTGAAAATTAAAAAATCATCTAAACTCTAATATATATAAAATCGCACAGATGAGAAATTAAAAAAAAAGAAACTTTATTAAAAAAAATAAAAAGTTTTAAAACTAAATTTTCAACAAAAACTTAAAAAGATTTAGAGATAAAAATATATCTTTAAGTTTGGAAAACACATTAATTAATCATAAAATGGAAATGATTGTTTTAATTAGTTAAATGTAAACTAGCCCTTGGTCATTTAAAATGTATAAGCAAGGTCAGATAGGAGAGAAAAACAATGGGATCAGAATGCCAATAAAAGAAATCACTCAGGGAATCGGACCTCTGCGAAAAGATCATCAACATCAGCGTGATGTAATGTCCACTGGATCTGAAAGTCTACTATAAAAAGTGAGTGAAGAATTATTATTCAGAGAAGAGATATGACTATACATGTTATTGCAGAGTTGAAGAAGGGATTGAAAAGATGCACTCTTCAATCCCTTCAGTCTCATTAAAAGGAAAGAGAAATGACATCATTTTTCCTATATTGAGGACCACATGACATCGGGTGAATTAACGCTGGCTCCAAATGGCAAGCAACTGCAAGAAATTAGAAACTACAGACTTGTTAAAACTGTAAGAACTTTATGAAATCTAATGAACATTAATTAATTTGAAAACACTAAGAACTCTAAAATATAAACTTTCCCAGTATTAAATTTATAGAAATAGAATCCTATCTGACCAACTTAATTTATTAATAAGTAATTATATGTGATGTATTTCTTTTTTAAAATCATTTCCATTTATTTATTTATTTTTTGTTCTTTAAGTTTTTATTATGATTTCTGTTTTTCGTTAAACTAAATTATATAAATGTTAAATTTAAGTCGGGCGTGAATGGCTATATAGATTTGTGAAGTTTTATTAGGGGAGGGTAATCTTAGGTTATTCGTTTCGTAGTTGAATTAGGTCAATGGATTGGATATATTGGTGTAATTAGTAGATGTAGTACGAGGTTCGCTATGGGCAGAATCGCTAGTATATGCCGCACACTCCCATTTTGCCTATGGAAAGAATAATAAAACGGAGAATGCTGTCCCTTCCTATGGAGTTTTTTCTATTGTTTTTTTCATCAGATAGATGTAGTATTCCTATCTGGATGAGAGTCAATTTCTGCTCTTAACCTATATTTGTGCTGTCGTATTCGTATTACATTGAATACATCGATATATCAGATGGATTGACGTTGGTTTAACTGCGAACTTTTGGCCTAAGGTTAATTAAGGGATAAAAAATTTTTTTTCAAATGCAATCTATGTAGTCTATTCATATTTGACACTCTAAATGCATTAAATTTAAGTTGGGTATAGACGCTTGCATAGGATTCATTATCGGTTAATTATGTTTTTGGTTTTCATATTCGATCAAAATATATAGACATTCGGTAAATAATGATACCTTATGGTGAGTATCTAAAATGTATTTATTCGGATGTCTTTTAAGTTATTGGTGTCAATGCGGCATTTTATGATGAATGCCATTGGGTTTCTTATAAATTTCCCTCTACAATTCCATCAATGACTTTATATTTTGATCGTTTATGTTTATTTTGAAATGTTTTTAACCGTGTAATCTATGTAACCGATCTATACTCAACATTATAAAACAAACTTTTATAAATCCATCTGTGTGAACTTATAAAAATTAAAATGTAAATAAAAATCTAAAATCAAAGTTAAAAATGTAAGTTAAATTTTAAAATGTAAAACTGATACTAAAATAATTTTAAATTTTATATGTGCATAAATAAATGTTTATGTGTTAATTACTGGCAGTGGCTTATTTTATTCATTTTTTTTTAAAAAAAATTCTTAGATAAGAATTTATAAAATATAAATCTCTGCTGTTCCACTGAGATAGTGACATTGGGCTAATGGTCGGAATCAAAATATATAAACTATATATATATTTTTTAACTTATGTATCTGCCTACTATATAAATTTTCTAGTTTCAAATGCCTAGTGGTGCCCTGTAGTGTAGATATGTTAAATCTCTTATTCCAGATCATTATAATATATATATATAATATGTTGGACTATTTTCATCATCTGTCATTAAATGTTGAATGTCCAAAAAATTTTAAATTTTATTCAAACTTTTCAAATATGAACAACTGTTAGCAATAACACACAAGTTAGCACATAAGACAAGTTAAAATTGTCACTGGTCAGGCCAGGAAAACTTGAAGAAGAATGAAATGCCATATTACTCAAAACATGGTGTAATCTATTGACTTATGTTATTTTTGTATGTTATTACTAACCATTGTTTGTGTTTAGAAAAGTCTGAATAAAGTTTAAAATTTTCTAGACATTCGACATTTAATGATAAATGATGAAAATAGTCCAACATATTATCACATCTGAAATACAAACATCACAAATCTTCAGACAAACAATAGAATATATGCAGTGCAACATATATTTGTAATATTTTGAGGTTATATCTCAATACAATAGTTATTATGTAGGGTATATTAGCACAGACTTTCACATGACCCATCACTCTCCACACTATCTCATAACACTGATACACCTGAACACATATATGTTAAAAAGATAAATAATCACCAATATACATATTTCATGCTAAACCAGCAATCATCAATTGGTTCAGATTACCATCTCTACACATATATGCTATAAGTGCTCAGATATATATTAAGATAGCCAATCCTCATACTTTAATGGACAGGCTTCAATCTACTCCAACTCTTCAATTGTCCATCCAATTGAAAATGTGATGATGGACAAAGGCCACCCTAAGGTCGAGATTCTTGTCACCCCCATATTGACCTAAGGTCAATATGACCCCTCATGTACAGGATATAATCCATTTTAATACATATACAAGCGTTATTAGCCGATAGGTCATCGCAACCACCTCGCAAGCAAGTAGTTGGTTGCAGATGGTTGTGGGTTCGCCTCCCACTGACGCTGACATATGAAAAAAAAAAGAAAAAAAAATACATATACAAAGGATGGGTAGACATCTCTACTATGTAATAACTGAAATACACAGGCTTATTAAATACCCGTGTCTATATATATAATATATAGGGTATATGAGCACAGACTTTGCTCAACAAGCTTTGAGATAAATGCTTAGCAAAAGAAAGCATTTTAAATATCTCCATCTGAATACCCCCCCATCCCCTGACCAATGGTTTCATGGTTTTGGCACTCCTCAGAGAGCGCTAGGGAAGCTTCAGATACTAGATCTAAAAACACCAAAGCCAGCATTTATCTAAGAGTTGACTATTGGGTAGAAAATCTGAAGTTTTCAGATACCTACACTTCTTCAAACCCAGCTATCTAACTCAAATATCCTGCAAGCTTAAAAAAAGAAGTGGAGTCATGTGATATGTGACTATTTTTTATTAGACCTTTTAATTCTGTAATCTTTATTTATTCTTCAGCTGTGCTATGTCTTAAATAGCCTTATATGGTAATTTGGTAATCAATTTCATTATTGGTTATTCTTAAAGTTTAAATCTTTAGTTATCCTTAAAAATGTATATTTTTCATAGGTTTTATTAAAATTGTAATTTCAAAAACAGATATACATCTTAAAAATAATATACTAACTTTGCAAATAAATGAAAAGAATAATCAAATCAAATAAATATTTAAAACCAAATGTTTTATTTTAACCTTTAGGTTAAAGTAAAGATTTTTTTAACAAATAATAAACAATTCTAACTAATTGTATTTATATATTGGACTATATCCATAGTCTAATATAAGTATTGAATATCTTTACAAAAATTTAACTTTATTTAAGTATTCCAAATACATTAAACTGTTAGTAGTGGCACATAGATTAGTATATGCACAATGTTTTGAGGAGTATTATCCTCCCTCCCTATCTTCAGTGTTGCTGGCTGGACTAGTGACAGCACTAGCATGGAAATCAAACAGGCACCCTTAAATTCTTGAATATTGAATTTTTAAGGTAATAATCTAACCAACTGAGCCATTCTGTTAAAGGCAACAGTCAGTAGAAATTTTGGTAGTTATGAGTTTTGACCCATGTGGCCACCAGAGGCACTGGTCATGGTCAACCACAGAAATACTTAGAGTAGGGACCCCAAATGCAGCATTGCAAATTCCAGCCGAAAGGTGGAGCTGTTCACAATGCATAAGCATAGGAACATTCCACCAGCTGGCTGGCAGCAAAGCTGCCTGCTTGGTGACGCTGGTCACAGTGCATAAGCCCATTTAGCTTACATTTTCTGCTACCAGCAGATACCAAGAACCTAGATGGCGCTGATTGCTGTAAACACGTCTAGTTTATGTGTCATCTGCTAACAGTGACTACCAAGATTCTAGCCCACTATGTGGTGCTGTTTCTCCACGATTACACACGGAAAAACTATGCACTGATAGCGTTCATGTACATACTACTTAAAATATGAATGGTGTATAATGTACAGGTGTGATTAATTAAGAAGCTACAACTATTTAAATATTCTTTCAAACTTAATAGTATCACATGCTATTTCACAGTTTTATAAATGGATGTATTTTTAAATTTTTTTTTTTTTTAAAAAATCAATCTTTTTTTTTTTTTTAATTATTTACTCTATGTCAAAATGTTATATATAAGTCGAGCGGTGAAATTTGCTATCATGGCCGCTTGAATAGCATCATAGATTTACATACGAAAGTACGCTATAATTAGACAGGTTTAATAAAATTATCGCGTAGAAATCCTCATAATTATTCATAAAATATTTTATTAATCTATAAGTCAATTCTAAATTTAAAAATCGATCTTTTTTTTTTAATTATTTACTCTAAAAGTGATTTTTTTTTTTAAATGAAAAAAAATGTAATTTTTACGACAATCGTTTAAGCTAATTTTTTCCCCCTTCTTTCAAAACTAGAGACATTCCAAAGATAAAATATAATATATTTAATTAATAGGGGCTTTACTAATGAATAGCTATGGTCAATTAGTGAATTGGATTGATTTAATGAGACAGAAACTGATATATGATGAATTATATTTATTGACAATTTCATATATACTTGATATAACCCATTACTTAGCATTGGATAATGCACGCAGGCATTTTATTTACTAAACAACATTACTCTAGGCCATTTAGCAAAATAAATATGTGGCTATTATTTAATTGCACTAATTTTATGCTATATAATAAATCACTACATTCCACTTATTAGAAATGCCCTTTCATCATCAGTTCGAGTGGCTATTACACATGCAATCAAACCAAGTCTGGAGTGATGTTTAATAATACATTCGCATTGAACCGAAGCATTCTTGAAAACCTGTTCGATCTAAAGCTATCGCTACGCACAAGTAAAATATAATAATAAAGTGGCTCTGTGAATGGATGAATAGATTTTAGGGTTTTCATGACCAACATTGGTTTACCCAATGACTGATCATCATGCTGCTAAAAGGCAACCTTTATTTGGTTCATAAGAGGCCAGGGACTTACGTACTAACCTGGCCCTTAGATCAGTCTTAGCTACTGCACTACCCATAAGAGAGAATGATGAGCTGGACTTACCGTGGCTCCATCTTATATATATATATATAAACAGCACAACGATAAAATATTGATAAATTTCACATCTGCCAAGCCGAAGTATATTATAAGTTAAATACCATACATTAAATGAACACTAGTTTTGTCAGCTTGATTAAAAGACCAACTCTTCTGTAGCATGAGAAATACATATAAACTACTGATGGAAATATATATATACACAAACTTTATCCCACTCAATCTCTTAGTTATGTATAATTAATAAACTTTTAAAGGGGGAAAGTATATTTAAGGGACTTATGAATACTTTAATAAGAAAAATATACTTATGATTACACTCCAGGCTAGTTTAATCTTTAGTAACATAATAATTAAAGGTTGAAAGTTTGGATTTATAAGCCACATTTTATATTTACATTAATTATTTACTAAATGACAAAATAATAATGAGCACAAAGGGTTGCCATTATTTATAATTTAGGGGTTCGAAACGGAGCACGAAATGACGCTATAATTAATACAATATGAAGATTTTAAATAATATCTTCAAAATTTTAAATAATATCTTCAAAAAATATATATTTCATAACTAAATGCACGCCGTTTCGAGACAGGCATAATTAATAATAACTAAAATAAGCAAGAGAGAAATAAATATAACTGCAGTGATTAAGTTATATAGCAAAACAAGAAGTTAATAAAGGAAATTAACAAAAGTATGTCATTTATAGAATTGAAATATTATTGATAAGACAATTTAGAAAGAGTTTACAATATAGTTAGCTAACCTGATTTTGAAGCAATAATGATTATTTTGAATTTTACCCAGAGCTCTGCGATTTTAATAATTTTAAAACAGATTCTCGAGCTGGAACAAAGGTGAGTTCTTTGGCAGCTTATGGCATCTTCTCTTTAGTTGGAAGACGATTTAAGATGGTATTCCTATAGCTGGAGTTGGGGTAGTTGAATTTGAATGAAGGTGAGTTCTTTTAATGGCTTATGGCATCTTCTATTTTTTATAAGCTTGTTAAGGCAACATTGGTTGTTGCTCCGGCCTTGGATGGATCAAATTCTGATGTTCCATCAAGGCAAAGGCAACAAATTCTTGCCTGACTAGCAGGCCATTGATAAATTAACAAATTTTCAGCTTCTCGTAATAACAGCTCTTCAAAAGAAAGATAGAGTATCTTTTCCGCTAGCCTATTTTTATGTTTCTACCAAGAAACATCTTTTTGGAATTTCTTTTGCCTCAGGAACCAATCGACTTTTAATTAAACAAAATCATATAATCTAATTTCTACTGCTGATAAAGTCTCCGAGGTGTTATTTTTAATTTACTTAAAAAAATTATTAAAATATATAAATTATATAATTTTGATTCCGATTTCATTAATTAAATTTCTTTTTAGGTGTTATAAAATGTTATGGCTTAGCAGATAGTAACGGTATTATGCTGCATTTGGGGCCCCTACTCTAAGTATTTCTGTGGTTGACCCCAACCAGCACCTCTGGTGGCCACATGGGTCAAAACTCACAATTACCGAAAATTCATATACTTATCTATGAGGTTCCTCCTCATTTCTCCACTTTCTCCTAAGGGAATATTTGATTAGTTGTTTACACACATTAGGTATAGTGACATTAGATTGACTTATGGGATTGTTTACAATTGTTATGTGAGTAGCTTCTTTAAATTTTTTTCTCTGTACCATTACTTGTCTATCCAATATTTTTTAATTTTCCCAATTGAACATATGTTTATTGATACATATATGGTCTGCTACCTTAGATACCTCTTTTCTCTCTTCTAATCATCAGTTTGTATTCTTGCAAACACTTTTCAATGGGACAATTGGTCACATCAGCATATGTTCTTCCACAAACTTATGATTAAAAGAGATGAAACAGATGTAGCAGACCATGAATACAAAAATATTGGATAGAGAAGAAATGATACAAAGAAAAAAATTTAAAGAAGCTGTCCACCTGACAATGGTAAACAATCTCATAAATCAACCTAGAGTAACTATACACAATGCATGAAAATCACTAATCAACTTTGCTCTTAGGAAAAAGTGGAAAAATCAGACCCTCATAGATAAGTATATGAAATTTCTACTGCCTATTGCCTTTGACACGATGGCTCAGTTGATTACAGCATTACCTTAAAATTCACTACTCAAGAATCTAAGGGTCTAGGTTTGATTCCCATGCTAATACTGTCACTGGTCAGGCCAGCAATACCTGAAAATAAGGGGAGAATAATACATCTCGAAACATTATGCATATACTAACCTGTGTTATTACTAACAGTTTAATGTATTTGGAATATTTAAATAAAGTTAATTTTTTTAAAGACTTTCAATACTTTTATTAGATGATGGAAATTTTTAGTCCAATATGTAAATACCACTAAAACATCATCATTACAAATCTTCAGGAAAATTCTAACAAATTTTTATATTGTTCAAGTAGCTTTTAGATCACCTCCTTTTTTTAACAATCTGCTTAACAACACCAAAGACAAAACTCTATTTGAACACATTCCCCAAATAGTTTACAAAATTTCATGCACTTTCCCAACTTGCGGTTCAGGTCCTGCAGGCAATCTTGATTTATGAGAGTCACTCAACACACCTATCTTTATAAAAGGCAAAACAAAATCATGAGTGTAAATAAATTTTTCTGGATCACAAGTTTGCTACAAGACAGATCTTTTCCTTCTCTATTGTCAAGTCCATCTGCACAGAGAGGGATGATCAAAAAAGAAAATTTAATGAGGCATGGGTTATTGCAAGGGACTTGCAGTTAATCAACAGGAAAGAATCTTGCATCCTTCTATCATAAGAGTGGAACATCTGATATTTATAAAATTTACATTTCTCTCCACAATAAATTTCAAATTTTCTAACTTTTATATATTCATCCTTCTGCACTATTATTCTGGAAAGAACTCAACAAAAGTTGGTTTAGTGCTATTAAGTTTTATTGTACCTATCTTTATAGCTTTTCATACTGCCTTGACTCAATTCAAATTTTTGGCATAAAGCATATCAGTCAAAATATATTCAAATAATGAAAATAATTTTTCAAATTTAAAAATTCAACTTATAATTACAAAAAATGGCAAAAATAACAGTTATAATCTGTTTCTTTTGTCTTTCTTTCTCTCTCCCACATTTTTTACTGGTAATCATTTTTTGTTTATATTATTTAAAAAAACAAAACAAATATGTTCAAACAAATATTTTATTTAATTTGTCAAAATAAAAATAAATAGAAATATGTGTAAACTTATATTTAAGTTTAAAATTTTAACAAATGCCAAGGCTGTGGAGATACTATGAATTATTTGTGAGTGTAATACTAATCCTACAATCTTGGCTTGAACGCTTGTGCCTGTTATTTTGTTTTACTTTTTTTAAGCCAATAAACATCACATGATCATCACTTACTATGCTTTTTTATAACTGTTGCTGCTGGAGGGATGCATTAGATCCTAAGATCTAGGTGCAGTGCTCTCAGATCCAAGGCTCCTCACTGATGAAGGCCATAACCCAGAAACTAGTCTGGGCATATTGGATGAGTAGGTACTAGATGGGGATTTTATACACAAGACTTCTGGCATTTATTGATTACTCTAGCTTGCTGTGTGTGGCAATACATATAGTGAGTTCTGCCTGTTTTACTTTTTTCTAAATAATATTGTCATCTAGATATTTAGATGGAATTAATATATGCCTTTTAATTCAAGTTTTTGCTGGCAAATGAAAGTAAAATCATCAAATGAATGCCTTAAAATAGCTATAAGTGAATCTTTCTAAGCCTGATTATAGTGAAATTACAATGTCCAAAAAATCCAAATGAACCAATTTGGTGACCAGAATCTTAATGTTAATAGCCTAATAATGGTTGATGTTGTTGTTTTTGCAAATAATGCTTCAGAGCTGCAGGAAATGTTGCAGAAGTTATCAGATGAAAGTAGAAAAGTAGGATTAAAGATAAATGTTAAAAAGACTAAAGTAATGTTTAATTGATTTGCTCAAAAGATGAAAATAAAGATTGATTATGGTGAATTAAAAGAAGTTGACAGTTACAAATATCTTGGTCACATTATTAATACAGATGGAAACATAATGGATGAAATTAATCATAGAATAAAACGTGGTTGGAGTGCTATTGGTAGAAATAACTTGATATTAGAAGGAAATATGCCTATGTGTTTGAAAAGGAAGGTTTTTAACAAATGTGTTTTACCAGTTCTTACTTATGAATGTGAGACTTGGACGCTTAATAGAAAAGCAATACAGAGACTTTAGACCACTCAAAGAAGTATGGAGAAATGCATGTTGGGAGTAACAAGAAGAGATCAAAAACACAATGTATGGGTAAGAGAACAAACAGGTGTTACTGACCTCATTGAAAAAGTTAAAAGATTGAAGTGAAGTTGGGGTGGACATATTGCTAGAAGAGATGATAATAGATGGACAATTGAAATCTTAAACTGGATTCCAAGTGATTGTAAAAGACCCACAAAGAGACAACATGTGAGATGGATGGATGAAATAAGAAAGTGTGCAGGGATGATAGGGTGTAGAGAAGCTAAAAGTCGGAGAAGATGGATTGAACTTGGAGAGACCTTTATCCTGCAGTGGATTTATAATGGTTGATGATGATAATGAATGGTAGATTACTATATATTATAAGTATTAAGATGTTGGAATTATGTATATATTGCTCAAAAATTCATAAGAAGTTGGAGCACACAAGAATCAATCCTAGGATTCCACAACTCAAGAATCTAATTATCTACCATTGGCTAAATTTCACGGAGTATTGAAACAAGTTTAAATAATTTGTATTAAGACTATACTTTCAGGCAAGAATAATACACAAAATGTATCATATATTTTTAGCTATTATTTTTATATATTATAATTTTAAAAATATGTATTATGAAATATTGAAGAAATTTGGTAAAGACAAAGCATTTCCCATCTACTACAGAACTATATATATATGTGGATATTTTATTTTATCTCTAGATCTATATTTATAAAATAAAACACTGGATTTTTTTTTTTAAAACTGCTATTCAGGATAACAGTCATAATATTAATTTCAATATTTTGATTTATTATTAGTTATTTTGTCAGATATTGCACATATAAGTTATTAAAATATATTTTTATATTTATTAAAAAAATATTTTATTATTAAAATCAAATTATGAATTAATGATTATTACTTTAAAAATAGATAATTTTCACTGTTGCGATAAATTTTTTTTAAAAATTAAATGTTTAAAAAAATGTGAATTAAATGTTTTTATGATTTTATATACAAAAAATTTATGAAAATTATTGTATGATAAAATTTATATAAGCAAGTACTTTTTAAGCGTGGAAGATAATTTATATTTTTTATTTTGGTCAGTAGATGGCAGTAGTATGCAACATTTAATATTTCAAATCCTTATAACAGTTATATTTATGTTAACTTATTTAGTATATATAGTAATTTAAAGTTATATTTATGTTGTATAAACAAATAATATTCAAAGAATAAAAGGTTCTTTCATGTTAGGGTTACGAAATAAATAGTCGTTTTTTATTTTAAAAAAGCTGACATATAATTGTAATTAAAAATAATAATTATTAATACAATTTGAATTTTTTAAACATTTAATTTAAGAAAAAAGATTACCGCAACAGTGAAAATTATCTATTTTTAAAGTAATAGTCATTAATCCATAGGATTGATGCTTGTATTCGCAAAACAGTACTTTTGGTCTACGCAGTTATAATTTATCTCAGACAGTATTTGGATGGCTTGACTTTTATTAATAATTTATAAATATTTGCATGTGATGAAAAAATTGAATATTTTAGTGTTGAATTTGACGATAGATGGCAGAATATATCAGTAAAATATAAATACAGTATACATCGACTGTAAGAAACAGATAGTAAAAGGGTTTTTTCCCTTTTAGTTTCTGACCTTTTACTTTCTATTTCGATTATAATCGTTGTCGTAGCAAATTTATGCTCATTTTAAAGCTAAAAAGTACAGTAAGATGCAGCACTCTCCAGAAGTGTTTTATTGTTTAAGGCTCGAACGGGATTTTTTAGCAACAAGAGAATATGCATGTAAATGGAAAAATATGGGTGATTTAGTCTGTAAATTATGTAAGGAAGGAATAGAAAATATTAGGCATCTGTTAATTGAATGTAAATGCTTGAAAACAGAAAGGGCACATATAATGAAGTTATGGAAGAATAAATATGAAAAAAGTGATTATACAGAAAGTGGATTATTGGTTTTTATGTGGGGTTTGGGAAAAGATAAGGGAGATTTAGATCTAAAGGCCATAGAGTTGACAAAGATTATGTTGTGGAAATGGGATGGAGCAGAATATGGGGAAATTTAGACTGGGAAATGGAAAATAAAGTGGCTAACAAGTTTCTCTGGGCATTGTTTAGAGATTCTTGACTTCGTTTAAGGAGAAGCTACAGTACATCGACATCGAAAGCTCTTTTTTATATATATATAATTTTTCAAAGCTCTCTAGTTGAAATTTTAAATGAGAGAAATCAATTTTCCCAAAAAGGCAGTAATTATTTGTTTTTTAGTCAAGAAGTAACAATTGTAGAAGCTGTATATAAAAATATTTTTATTTAATAAATATAAAATATATGCATTTTCAAAGTTGTATGGATTTTTAGATTGATTTGAAGTTATATTAATTGGAAAGAAGAAAAATTATATTATTTTAGCTAATGTACAAATTTAAAAGGGATTTAAACTCAGCCTTTCAAACTTTACAGCTATGCACTGAATCTTATACAACTGATACACACGACCACATACATGTAAAAAACACTAGCAGATATAAGAGTGCAGTGTCGCGTCTTTATTTTTGTTACTTTGTTAAGAGAGAACTCAATTTTCAAGATAAAGAGTTAAAAGTAAAACGATTTCAGAATTTATATATATATTAATGCAATTTGTCTACACATTTTTCAAATAGATCATTAAACCAAGAACTGTTTATTTTAGAGAGTACATGCTGTATAGGAAATTAAAGATAAGAAAATAGTTTTCTAAGTCTCTAATCCTTTCAATTAAAAAACAGCATTAATGTATTTGCTAAAATGGTCTATAATATCAATATTTACCTGATTCTAAATAATAATAATAATTTAAACATAAATTTACTTTAGAATTGTCTTCTAAAACAAAAAATTCAAAAATTATTTGATTTTGCAAGAAATATTTTCCATGAAATTATCAAGCATGGCACATTCCCATAAAAATCTATATACATTGAGGAAGTTTTACACTTAAAATTTTCACACATATAAACTGTTAATGACTGAGTCACAACCCTTAAATATCATTAGATAATAAACTAAGAGTATATTTTTTTATGTTTAAATTGATTAAGACAAATGCCTAATAATTATTTGTACATGCTTAGGTGTATCATACTTGAAATTTATCTATAAAAATATCTAAACAAATCTTATTAAAATTATTATTTCATTATATGAGCAAACAGTTTAAACTTTGTGGCTAATTGTTCTAAAGTATAAAATATAAAATGTGCTAACACGCACAAGCACACAAAGCTGAAGATAAATAAAGATATTTTTTTATATATATTTTTAATTACGTGGCTAAGCGCTTTCGAGGGTAAGAGCCCTCATATTCATAGACATCTTGTAAATAGACAAGTAAATTGATTAAGAGCAATGTAAATTTATGCAAATGTCGCATTTGCATATATTTACATCACTCTTAATCAATTTATTTGCCTATTTACAAGATGTCTATGAATATGAGGGCTCTTACCCTCGAAAGCGCTTAGCCACGTAATTAAAAAAATATATAAAAAAATATCTTTATTTATGTTCAGCTTTGTGTGCTTGTGCATGTTAGCGCATTTTATATTTTACACTTTATTTCATTATATATAAATATCAATTTTAGAAATCTTTTTCAAAGACTATATTCAATCTTGCACCTGAATAATATGGAGAGTATAATATTCTATAACAGTATTTTGAAACATCAGGCTGTAATTATATTATGTTGGACTATTTCTATCATTTAGAATTTTTTGCTTAATATCTTTTATTTTGCTATTCAAGTATATTTAATCCATTATATTTGGATATAATACAAATGTCCAAATGGTATTATTCTACTTCTAGCGTTGCTTAACTATCCAGTGACAATATTAGCATAAGAACCAAATGTGAAATCTTTAGGTTTATGAATAGTGAATTTAAGATAATGTTCAAACCAACTAGACTATTCTGTCAAAGATAACAGTCAAGACAAATACTATAAACCTATCCTTGTGGATCTTTCTGATTTCTCTATTTTTTATCTTAAGTGCAAAACTAGTGACTTGTTTCCAAACATTATTATTATCTTTTTTTCTCTCTACAATATCATTGTCTTTTCCTAATTGAACATATGTTAATTAATATATGCACAATCTGCTACTTTAAATATATCTGTTTTGATTTTTTTAATTATTACAATCTGCTTTTTTAATCTTTTTCAATGCATTCACTGATTTTTCTAATAAATGCCTTTCCATATTCATGGGGCATTTAAAAAGTCCTTCTTTATTTATTTAATACCACTGTCTTTTAGATTAATTGCATATCATTTTTGTCAATAAACCATATTTCTTTTTTTTTTTTGTCCTATCATTTCGTTTTTCCTGAATCTTTACCATCACATTTAGATCACGCCCATGTCATGTATCTTTGTGTGTGTATGTGATTATAAATACTAATGTATTTGTAGAATTATTTTTGCTTTTTTGTGCATAAATAAATGCGATATTATTCCATTGTTAACTCTTCTGTCCATAATGAAAATGAGGTAATTTGAAACATTTTATTTTTGTAAGCATGACTTTCTATTTGAATAATATATTTATCCAAATAAAAATAATTTTTAAAAAATTATTAAAATTAATTTGTAACACAACTAAAATAATTAAAAAAAATCATAAATGTTACAAATTGATTTAAGGAAGTAATAAAACCAAGTTTATTTTTGTACATTAGAATATAAGTATATTGTCTATAAACAAGGCAAAACTCTCCATACAGTAGTGCCACCCTGTGCCAACCAGAGTAATCAATGGATGCCAGAAGCCAGAAACTAGTCTGGCGATATTGAATGAGTAGGCATTAGATAGGGATTTTATGCACAAGCCTTCTGGCATCCATTGATTACTCTGGTTGGCACAGGGTGGCACTACTGTATGGAGAGTTTTGCCTTGTTTATAAACACTTATGTGCTACTATAAGAGATGATGATCATGTGATGCTTATATTGTCTATACTAAATCTAATGTGATTAGAAGGGACTTGAACTCAGACTTTCAAGCTTTTTATAGGTATGCATTCAATCTTATACAATGGGTACATGACCACATGCATGTGGAAAAGATAAATAATCTCCAATATTGACATCAATGGCTTTGAGTATTTTCATCATCAGATTTTCAATGATATGGATGGCTGAAGAGTTGGAGTGTGGAGAAGATTGAAGCTTGTCCATTAAAGTTTAAAGATTTGCTATCTTAATATAAACTGAGCACTGATTGTATATAGGTGTGGGAGATGGTGATATGAACCAACTGATATGTGCTGGTTCAGCACAAAATATGTATGTTGGAGATCATTTATCTTTTTACACACATAAGTGGTCAAGTGTATCAGTTGTATAAGATTAAGTGCATAGCTGTAAAGCTTGAAAGTCTAAGTCAAGTCTCTTCTAATTTTGTACATTAGCTAAAATAAAATTACCCCTAATCCAAAATTCACCAGATCAGTCAAGAAATAATAATAAAACACAACCAAAGGTTTCACTGCTATAAGCAGACTTCTTAAGTGTAAAGAACCACAAAAACTACACCATATATATAATATTATACATTAGCTACAAATCCATTTACTTCCCATCCACCCTTAATATTAAAAGAACTCTTAAATAAGTTAATTGTTTCAGAATAATAAATTTTCAATAACAAACATTTTTAAATTCTCCTTTTGATTTCATTTCTCTCAAAGAAGACAACCTTACCTTCATCAAAATTAATAGTGTGGCCTGTAACTTTTTCATGGACATACAAAGCAGAACTAAGATATCTATTTCTAACTCTTCTTTTATGAATCTTTATTCTTTCATTTAAACTCAAACTACTCTGAGTAGACCTTCCTACAAAAACAAGGGATAAAATATACTACACCAGGAACAATCCTCCTATCAAAAATTTCTTTTGTATTATTTAATAAATTATTCAATGTAATACCTCTTTTCCAGGCAATTTTCTTATTTCCAAACAAATTACTATTTTTACATACAAATTTTATACAAAGACAATTTAAATGCCAAAGAAAATAAAATCATATTTTTCTTTATCCTTTACATCCTTACAAATATTATTATTAAATCAAATTTATTAAGCGCAAACAGATAACATTGTAATAACGTGAAAGCTAAAACCTTCAACAGATACGCTTTAAACATGCTTATGTAACAGCCAATCAGATGTAATAATGACATCACATGGACCTCTCAATTCTCAAACACAAGTCAGAACACTCTCAGTTCAAAATGCTTGAGTCTGGCTTATTTATATATAAATTGAGGCATAGAAGAAGATGGGTTCCATCTTTTTCTTATAGTTCTGACTTGTGTTTGAGAATTGAGAGGTCCATGTGATGTCATTATTACATCTGATTGGCTGTTACATAAGCATGTTTAAAGCGTATCTGTTGAAATATTACTATTGAATAAAATACTTTTAACAAATTTATCAGAGTACCCAACACTCAAATAATCTTTATAGAATTGACCTTTCTGAAACAAAGCTACCCCACTAGAATTATTTAATTTAATATTCCTATAACAATAATTCCTTAAAGCAGCTACTTTATGAGATACAGACTGATAGCTATCAGGTTTAATTATAGACCTTAATTCTCTACTTTTAACAAAATGACTGCATAGTAGAAAAAAGGATAGAGCAGTGATTAGAGGATTTTAAACAGAAGTAAATGGATTTGTAAACAATTAGTCTATCATTTCTAATCATCAAAAGATCTAAACATTTTAATTTTAACAAAATCTAACCCCCCTCCTTCTAACACATATCTTATAGAAAGATCAAAACAATTAAACTCATTTACAAATTCCTTCAATTTATCATTCTCAACTACAAACAAACAATCATCCACATATCTAACAAATAAATTTAAATATAAACAATTCTTTTTAATAATAATTTTCTCCTCCATATAATTAATATAAACTGAACATACTAAAGGAGAAATAATATAACCTATTATCCACCCTTCTTTATAAAAATTAAGTAAAATACATAGAATCTTTCAATAATAAAAGCAAATCTTTAATTACCTTAATTTTATTTTTTGATAAAGAACCTTTCTTAATCAACACAGACATAACATCAATATTGCTTAACCTATTAACAGGCTGATACGTATTCTCAATATCTAAACTACCAAATACCCAATTACTTTCCATTTTAAAATTATTAATCTTATCAAAAGTCTCAAAAGAGGAAGAAACTGTGTGATGACCAAAATCAACAAACTGTCTTAAAAAATTATTCAAGAATCTAGAAATACCCTCTACAAACAACACTACCTGTAAAATCAAAAATAAATCTTAAAGGAAAACCATCCTTATGAGTCTTAATATTCACAAACATCTTAGCTGATATGAAATCATTTGGATAACATTTTAAATAATCTACTCTATTAAAAATTTACCATTTTCTTCATAATATCTATCAACTTTTTTTTAATCACATTATCTGGATTTTTATCTAAAAACATATATTTACCATTCTTTATCCATTTTGTCCCCGAACTCATCTCCTTTCATAATGACAAACCAACCAGCTTTGTCTTCAGGAGAAATGATCACATCATTAGCAATTAACCTATCCTTAAGATGTTTAATCTCAGCAGGATTAACCTCAAATTTTTCTTTCCTTTTTAAGCTTTTATTTAAAATCAATTGAATACCAACTTTCTGCTCATCACTCAAATTACTAGATTCAATAGACGAAATTGTATCAAAAACTATATTTTTTGAATGAAATGGAACAAAATTAGGGCCTTTACCAAAATTCTCTGTCATTTAACTTAATACCAGAAAGATTAACAACTCTATTAATAGAAACATTACTCTCATACCCCTTATCACTACAATAAATTTTATTCATTTGCTAAAATAATATATTTTCTTTCTAATCAATATAACTTCAAATCATTCTAAAAATCCATACAACTTTGAAAATGCATATATTTTATATTTATTAAATAAAAATATTTTTATATACAGATTCTACAATTGTTACTGCTTGACAAATAAAAAACAAATAATTACTGCCTTTTTGGGGAATTTTATTTCCCTCATTTAAGATTTCAAGTAGAGAGCTTTATATTTTACTGATGTCTTCTGCCATCTATCGTCAAATTGAACACTAAAATATTCAATATTTTCATCACATGCAAATATTTACAAATTATTAATAAAAGTCAAGCATCTAAATACTGTCTGAGATAAATTATAACTGCGTAGACCAAAAGTACTGTTTTGAGATAAAATGGAAAGAAAAGAGTTAGGTCATTTTTATTTTCCCATATGAGGTTTTTGATTAGTTTTTTCTCAAGGCATATGATATATGAATGATGTCTTTGTTTGGGTATTGGAGGATGTTATTGATAATATGCTTGAAGAATTAAATAAAGAATGTGGATTGAAATATTATACTAACGATCCTGTGGAAATAGCATGGGTGTCGCAATTGGACTTAAAGTTATCCAATCACAGCTAGCTTTGGAATTGCTTTAATGGTTGTGCATTTATTTGATGGTAAATCTTGAAGTAATGTATATTTTAGTAGTAATTATATATTGCATTATTTCCATCATTTAATACTAAATGTTAAACTTTTTTTTAAAAAAACTCAGATTTTATTTGCACAGGTTAGTATATATATAATCCAAAATTTTGGGTGATATTATTTACTTCACTTCTTTAGGTATTTTTGGTCACATGGGAGTTGATCCTGGACTTTCAGATTCATGAAAAATGGAGACAACAATCTCATAAATAATATATAAACTGTCTAGCTCAGTTCAATAGAGTGTCACTTTAAATTCAATATCCATGATTCTAAAGATCCAGATTCAATTTCCATGCTGCTGTCATGAGTCAGATTTGTAACACCTGAGTAAGAAAGTAATTTCATTAGGAACCTTGTGTTATACACTAAATAATGTATAAACCAGAATAAATTTTTGATAATATAATGAGACTATTAACATTCTGCATAACAACAATATATTTTGAATATGACACAGAATTCTTCCAACAAAATCAAGGGATGGCTATGGGCTCATCTCTGTATTCCCTGATTAAGAACATTTATATGGAAGTAGTGGAAACTGCAGTCATTAATACCACTCCATATCTACCTAATTTTTTTTTGGCTATGTTGATGGTACATTTGTTGTAAGGTTACATGGTGAAGCACTATTATAAAAACTCCGGACAACAGCATATTTTTAAAAATAATTCACAATAAAAATGGAACAATAAAAAATTGTTATTTATAAAATGTTCTTGTGACAAAACTTTATGGCAAAATCAAAACTACAATTCTCAGAAAATCCACATGCATAGAAAAATACTTAGCATATATATTCAGTTACATTAAAACACAAAACATGGAATTATACTATCATTACATGATCACCATTTTCTATACTTGCTTATAACTGTTATTAAAACAAGCAAAACTTTCTATACATATTGCCACTCAGTGCAAGCCATCTAGTGCCTATTCATCCAATACCTAGATCTTTAGGATCTAGGCGCAGGGCTCTCATATCCAAGACTCCTCACTGATGAAGGCCACAAGCCAGAAACTAGTCTGGGTATATTGGATGAGTAGGCACTAAATGGAGATTTTATGCACAAGCCTTCTGGCATCCATTGATTACTCTGGCTTGCACTGAGTGGCAATACGTATAAAGAGTTTTGCCTGTTTTTATACTATTATGAAAGAATTCAAAAAAAATTATTTAAATATCAGTGAATTGACAAGAAAAAATAACTACATAGAACAATGCTAATGAAGAATAGTTATCCATCAGCTGTCATTAAGAAAATCTTAAATAGACAACAAAAAGAAACATTAAAAGAAAAAAAAATTATAGATACTGTATTGTAACCATTCATATCATATATAACATAAAAAAATCTCAAATCAATATAACATCAGAACAACTCTCCAAATTCATATCATACTATGATGAATTCTAACATCTATAAAATCTAAACTTGAAATACTAAAAAACAAAAACTGCCATCTATAAAATACCATGTGAATGTGAAAGGATGTACAATGGTAAGACAGTCACCATTGAAAAGCATTTGATAAAAAACAAATCGATGATTAGAAATGAGAAATAAATATATCTAAAGTAGCAAGGAATGTATATTCCAATGAAATATGATCAAGTGAGAAAATACAAAACAATTGGATAGAAAAGATAAACATATGTAAAGTGTGTATGTACCTATGAAATATGATCAATTGGGAAAATACAAAACTATTGGATAAAGAGAAGAAATATAAAGAAGAAAATTGAAAAATGATGTTCACATGACATTGGCAAATGACTCCATAAGGCAACCTAATTGCTAAAGCATAACATTATAAAGCCACTAATTAATCTTGTTCTTAGAAAAAAGTGGAGAAATAAGTAGGATCCTCATGGATATATAAAATTTCTACCGACTTTTGCCTTTGGTAGAATATATTACTTGATTAAAGTGTCATTTTGAATTCAATATTTATGAATCTAAATGTCCATGCCCAATTATTATGTTAATAATGTCACTGGTAGACCATCAACACCTGAAAAGAGAATAATAACACTTTAAATATTGCATTATATACTAACTTGTGTGCTACCAGAGTGAATGACTTAGGGAGCTTAAAAGTCTGGGTTCAAGTCCCCATTAATTATTAACAGATGTATTTGAAATGTTTAAAGACTTTGAGTTTTTCTAAAAACAGCCAACTTTTTAATATTATATGATGAAAATAGTCCAACATATAAATACTACTAAAGTGCCTTCATACAAACACTAAAATATATTTTGATTTAATTTAATTGTAATTAAAATACCTAAACTTTTAGCATCTTCTAGTGAAATGTCATATCAGTGATGTCACTTATTTGGCCTTAAAAAGAAGGTATTCCAATCATCACTTATGCAACTTTGACTTTTGTGAATCCTAAAAAGCAGCTTCATACTTAATTTTTTTTTGTTGTAAAATTGAATTAAATAGCTATTTTTCGTAATTATTTGAAATATGCATTCAGCTTTAATTTGATTATATTTCTTATTATCAGAAAATTAATTAATTGAAAATTTAGTAATGGCAAAAAAGTAATGTCTAATCTTAAATAAGAAATGCCTACTAACAAGATAAAAGTATTATTTTAAGAATAATTGTATTACTTGAATGTACTCATTAATCAACAATAGCAAACTCTCCATACAGTAGTGCCACCCAGTGCAAGCCTTCATAATCAATAGATGCAAGGTTTGTGTATAAAATCCCTATCTAGTACCTACTCATCCAATAACTCCAGCTTTCATCAGTGAGTAACCTTGGATTTGAGAGTACTACACCTAGATCTTAGTATCTCATGCAACCCTCCAGCTGTCACTTGGTGTCACTACTGTATGGAGAGTTGCTGTTGTTATTAACAGCCTGGTAAGCATATGGTGTTCACATGATTCATTAATCAATGTTTTAACTAGGAGAAATTTATTGCACAATATTTTTTGCCCATTAAAATAACTATTTTTCAGCTGAAGGCTAAAATTCAAGCCTAGTTTGGATTATTTATATTTTATTATTCTTTTATTCATTTTCAAAGTTGGTATATTATTTGTAAGATTACTTTCTTTTGAAGTTATGATTTTAATGAAATTTATATTTTAAAAAATGAAATGTTGTCAAACGTTGTTAGCTGAGAGGTCAGCGCAGCCGCCGTGCAAACAAGCAGTTGGTTGCAGATGGTTGTTGCGAGTTCGCCTCCCTCTATGACATATGAAAAAAAAAATTAAATGTTTAATGATGAAAAACTATTGTTCTTTAAAAAGTGCATAAAACATAATGTGACTAGGTGAGGTTGCTCAAAGCGACACACCTATATAAGATTAACTTTACTTAGAGAATTTAAAAAATGTTATCAAATTTTTTAGATTTAAAATTAAGAAAGCAATCATGCTATTGAATTATAAAATAACACGTAAACCATTTAGTATTATGGAATGTGTTAATAGGAAGAATAAAGTGTGCATAAATAGCTTTGGGAGCATTTTTGTATGGGGAATAATTATTAATTCTGAGATTGATAAAAAGAAAATTTGGAAATGTATATTCTGTTGTAGTAAAAGATGTCAATAAACACATACATATAAATTAATTAGTAACTGGGATCTTTGTGATGTAAATGAAGTTAAATCCACAGTCAAAGTGTATTAATTAATAGTAGTTTATACAGGTTTCCTATTGTTTTCATTCATGCTGCAGAAACGGCTTTATTGAATTCTGCATATCAATACACCTTGGTTGTGGATTTAACTTCATTTATATAATGGAGATCCCATTTATTAATTAATTTACATCTATATTACCTCTGCACTAGTAAATAAAATTGAATATCTATATTAACCATTAAAAATATTAAATTTATAAATATATTGAACGGATTGGGGAAGTAGATCAATAAAAAAGATATAAAATAATTTTTACTTTTTAATAAAAAATACAGATTGTGAAAAACATTATAAACAAATTGTTGACTTCCTTTTATATATAAAAATATGATACAATTATTTATTATAAATTCAATCTACTCCAGCTACAATTTAAGTATTGCACCACACCGGTCCCTTAGGCAGAGAAGCATAATACCCAGAGGATACCTATGACCCGGATGAAGCTATATAAAGTATATAACCACAACCACATTTCCAGGTCACAGATCTTCCCGACTACTGGATTCAACTGCTGTCATTCATAGCACTTTATTTGTTTTGAAATAAACTTCAGGCGCCAGCTAATTACCAAAAGTAGCTAACATACCCTGAATGACGGTAACTAATTCAGTGCCTAAGAAATCCCAACTAGCTCAACAGAAAACAATATAACAAACTGCTTATATAACTTCTCTGCTAAGTTGTTGTTAGTGGTATAATTAAAGAATTGACAGACAGTGATTAGCAGACAAATACCTCATTTTAAATAAAATGTTTAATATAATTTGTAATCTAATTTTATAAATTTTTAATTAAATAAACAATGATTTTATATATGATAACCACACATATTCTTACTAAAACACACAATAGTAATATAATATAAACATAAATCATTAAAATAAATACAAAGCATTAAAACATGCACATATATTTTGCCATAAGCTATTTGTAAGTTTAAGAAAGTTCTACCAACATCTGTTCATTACACCAAACCTGCACATAAATAGTTCATTTTATGCTTGCTTTGGAGATACTCAAGGATGCAATAGCTACTTTAATTAATATCAGGAATTAGATTAAGAAAATGTTATTACCTATAGGATTTCGAACATTGTGACTTCTTGTTCTTTGCTGCTGCATGTGTGTTTTACCAACTGGTTGGTTTTTAGGCTTCCTATGTGGTCCTGTTGATTGCAATTCCAAGCTACTTCTTACTTCAGGCAGTTAAACATTCTTGGCAGTTTCAAATTATTAGACAGGCAGACTGCTGATGTTCTTGTGGATGAAGATTGGAGCTCATTGCATGCTCCGAAAACTGCTTAGCACTGCACAGTATTCATTGAAAAATCAAGTCTAATAGGTGATTGACTCTAGATTCGTGAATGACTGACTGATGAAATTTTTGGCCCTATTTATGTGATGATCTTGTTAACTTTGAATTAATCCTGTTGTTTATGGATTTTAATTAGTTAATTAGTAGCCATTGCTAATCCCATTTCTATGTATCTTATCAGTATATGCAATCTTTGAGGGAATTTTTTAACTTCAATTATGAGCTTTCCTTTTATATTTAATTTTCATATTTAATTTTATTTTTAACACGCACACATTTTATTATTTTCTTTATATTTAAAATCATTATTTACGCACACATATTTATTTTATTTTAAATAAATGGAAAGAGATTTTTTAGTTTTTAAGATTTTTTTTCTTTAATAGTTTTAAATTTTCTCAGTTAAATTACCCCCAGGCTAACTGCATTTTCTTTTAATAAAACTAACTTTCTAAATACCACTTTCTTAATTTATTCTAAAGTTTAGTGTTTGCCAAGTTAAATTCCCCCCCTCTCATTACTCTTTAAACTTTCTGAATTATATTTCTCTTTCTTAAAAGCTTTTATAATTAATTCTTTCAAACAATTTTTTTTTACCTTAATCATTTCTTAATAAAATAATTCTTTTGACATTAAAATTTTATGATAAATAAAATTACAAACATGTATTGCTATCCAATAGTGGTGCAATATATTGTACACAAAAAGAATGCAAGAATTAGTAAGGAGAAAACAATTAGACAATGACAACATTTGAACTCTAGATGATCAATCTAAATCTTTTGCTGATTGACAACCAGCATGTTGGGAAAACCATATTATACTCAAGTAAATGCATAGGGCAAGTACCCTCTGTACTCTAGAAAAAGAAAATATGATGCTGTACAAAGTAAAACCTAAAGCATCTCTTGATAACTACTATTTGACAAAGCTACGCTTAGTGGGTCCAATAACATATCCACAATACAAAGATATACTGGGTAAGCACTATAATAAAATACAAAGTAATACTATTAATAAATCAAGAGGAAAAAAAATCTCAACTCACTCTAGCATAAGTAAAAATTTGAAAATAGGATAGTTAAATAAGTTTTTCTCGCATCTCGATTAATAAAAACCAGATAATTTAATTATATCATCCTCATTTTTGATTTACATTAATTAAAACCAATTAGTTAAAAAAATTAATTCTTTAATCAAATAAAAAACATTCTCTTTTCCAAAACTATTTTCCTTTCTTAGCACTATTGAAATATTTTATGTTTTTGTCAAAATCACAAAGGTGAAAATAATAAAAGATTTTTGTATTTGATTTTAAATAATTTAAAGTGCTTTAAAATATTAAAAATATTCATTCATTATCTTATTATTCCAGGTTACATATTTTAAATTAAAATATACAATAAATTTGGCTGAGTTAATTTCTATTTTTTCTTTCAAATTTGATATAAATACACACACACACTTCTATGTTGTGTATCATTAAATCAATTCCATTTCAGTATGGGCATGTGTGTATGTGAAGCATTTAAAATTAAATAATATATACAAGAAGAAAAAGTTAGAAACTGTAAGAGATAGGTGCCATTATTCTAAATGTTGAATATTGAAATAAAATTGACATAATTCACGTAAAAAAATTATTATCAGTTTTAGAACATCTATGATTTGGAATAAATTAATTAGTAATAGAAAATATAATATATCACATGATCACCATTTCTTATACTTGCTTATAACTGTTATTAAAACAGGCAAAACAATATTACCATTCAGTGCAAGCCAGGGTAATCAATGGATGCCAGAAGGCTTGTGCATAAAATCCCCATCATACTCATCCAATATCATGAGATTAGTTTCTGTCTTATTGTGTTTTTAATTTAAGACTCATAGTTTTGTAGTTATGTAGAGATAAAAGGTGGCTGCTGGAGACTTGCATTAGATCCTAAGATCTAGGTGCAGTGCTCTCAGATCCAATACTTCTCACTGATGAAGGCCACAAGCCAGAAACTAGTCAGGTCTATTGGATGAGTAGGCAATAGATGGGGATTTTATGCACAAGCCTTCTGGAATCCAGATACCCTGGCTGCACTGAGTGGCAACACTGTGTGGAGAGTTTTGCCTGTTTTAAAAGATAATATAGATATCATGGACGATTATAAAATCATATATGCTGTGAAATGTAGCTAAGATTATCCATATATACACACTAGAGGGAAAGAAAAGTGAACTAAAAATAAGAATACAGTTTATAGACAAAATAATAAAAACTAATTCTACAAATGTAACAATACTTTATAATTATGAAAGAAAAATGTAAATATGAGACAACTCCATGTTTTATTGATATCGTTTGTGAAGAAAAAAATGATAGAAAAATAATAAGTTTAAAAAAACTTGGATTATTGCACAAAAGGAATACTTGTGAATCGCAAAAGCATTCACCTAACTAAACAATGGACTTTAATGTTATTTAAAGATGAATTTTTATATTTGTATTTTTATATTGGACTATTTCCATCATCTAATATATGTATTGAATGTCTTTAGAAAAAATTTAACTTTATTTAAATATTCCAAATACATTCAACTGTTAGTAATAGCACATCAAACAGGTTAGTATATGTACAACATTTCAAGAGGTATTAGTCTCCCCTCTTCTTCAGGTGTTGCTGGCCTGACCAGTGACAGTAATAGCATGGGATTCAAACCTGGGTCCTTAGATTCTTGAGTTTTGAATTTTAAGGTAACACTCTAACTGAGCCTTCCTGCCAAAGGCAATAGTCTGTATTAATTTCATATACTTATTTATGAGGTTCCTCCTGATTTCTCCATTTTTTCCTAAGAACAAAGTTAGTTAGTGGTTTCCATACATTATGTATAGTCACACTAGGTTGGCTTATGGGATTTTTTGCCATCATCATGTGAGCAGCTTCTCTAAATTTTCTTCTTTGTATGACCCAAATTTGAATTGCATGCTAGTACTGTCAGTGGTCAGGCCAGCAACACCTGAAGAAGAGGGGAGACTTATACCCTCGAAATGTTGTGCATATACTAAGCTGTTTGATGTGCTATTACTAAGAGTTGAATGTATTTGGAATATTCAAAATGTTAAATTTTTCTAAAGACATTCAATACATGTATTAGATGATGGAAACAATCCAATATAAAAATACAATTAGAACACCATCATCACAAACCTTCAGGAAAACACATGGAATTTTTATAGTTTTGATAAAGATGAGTATGAAGTTAATCATTGAATATATACTAGATTCACTAAAATGAATATCAAATTATATACTCCATTGTAATTAAAGTGAAAGGCTGAAACCTTCTCGCATGTGCATTTTAGAATGGTTACAGGACAACCAATCAGATGTAATGATGACTGTATAAGGAACTCTCAAGTTGCAACACAAGCCATTGTAGTTTTTTTTATTATTATATATCTGAATCTGTGTGTATACACGTATGAGTGTGTTTGGATGTGTATGTAGTTTTTAAATTTAAAAAAAAAAATTATTCCAAGAATAATTTCATACAAAGTTAAAAAAACACTTTCATAACACACACACACAATATTTAAAAATCAATTTCTTTCATGTAATATCACAATCCATAATAACATTCCCTGTTTTAATTTTATATAAAATAATCTAATTGATTATTAATAGAATGTATTAAAATGTATGTTTAAATGAAGTATATAGTAAGCTACTTGAAAACTATACTTTGCAGAGAATTGAGAGAGGTTTTCCTGAAAAGAAATTGGCAGAATTTGTGTGGGAGATGATGATCTGGACCAACTGATGAGTGCTAGTTCAGCACAAAATACATATATTGGAGATTATTTATCTTTTTCATGTGTATGTGGTCATGTGCGTCAATTGTATGAGTTGGAATGGGTGAAAATCTGTGTTCAAATCCTTTCTAAACATTTATTTATAAATATAAAAGAAATTAAGAGCTTATATTGTAAATATCAAACTATGAATTTTAGTACTATCATAAATTTTAATTTTTTCATTCGTACTATTATATTTTATGATTTTTTTTTAAAAAAAACTTTATTTTATCATTCCCACTAATAAATAGCTATGCATTCAAATAATTACTTGTGTGTATCAATTTTTAAATTATTGATACTTCATTTGAAAGTCAAATAAATTTGATACAATAAATTGCTTCAAAATCTAAAATAATTGAATCTATATTGAATTTTTACTGAAGGATGGTCAAAAAATTTTATATTAACTTTAAAAATTCTGTGAAGTATATTATTAAAGCAAACAACTGACACATAAATATGTACACACACACACACAAACAGTAGAAAAAAATGTAAAATCAAAATTAATTTAAGTAAATCATTTATTTCATAAAATACATTTAAAAAAAACAACAGAAGACAATTTTACAAATATATTTTTATCCATGTTGAACAGGATAATCCATTGTTTAGACCAGGGGTATCTTGTTAATCACAACCTAAAAACAATATATATATAATTTACAAATATAAATAATGTCTTCAAAAAAATACTTTTTTTGTTTAATAAAAAAGTCCAAATAAGAATCATCAAAGTTTTATTATTTCATAAATAATGTTACTTTATTGCATATTAACAACTATATATTTATTGTAGCATATAAAGAATTATAAATAATATTATTCTACATTCCATTGCATTCCGATTTAATCAATTCTAAACATTATTTGTTTTGTTAGTCTTTTTCTATGGGCCTTAATTAATATTATTAGTTCTTTCGTTACTTATATATTAGTTCGGCATTGATTAAAGTCACCGACAACAAACAAATGTGTATATAAAGACCGAATTAAAGACATTTATGATCCGTTAAGAAATACATTGTACAGGCTTATCACTTGCATTTATATATGTAATATATGCGGGATTCGAACTCAGACTTTCACACGACCCACAACTCTCACTGCCATCTTATACTGCTGACCCACGTGATCACACACATGTTGAAAAGATAAACAATCACCAATAAAAGTATTTCGTGCTAAACCAGCACTCATCAGTTGGCCTAGTTTTAATCTGGACCAACTGATGAGTGCTGGTTTAGCATGAAATACGTTATCGGTGATTATTTATCTTTTCAACATGTGTATGATCATATGGGTTAGCAATATAAGATGGCAGTGAGAGTTTTCGGTCATGTAAAAGTCAGTTCGAATCCTGATCTGTTAAAAAAGTAAATGAAGATATATTTGTATATTATTTTTTGGTTTGTTTACTACTTGTAATAAATTTATATTGTTAAAAATTTACTTAGTTGGAAGATTGTTTCTCACAAACACCATAAATGTGCATTTGTAGACACGTTTCATTTCATTAAATAAAGTTATAGGTCGTCATTTTCAATTAGGTTTGTCAACAATTTTCGAAGATCAGTACTTTAGAAAACTATTGCCAGATTAATACTATGTGAAATGTCAATGCGTGACTAATATGTAAGTATTTTTTTTTAACCACGTATACTTCTAATAAATTTCAAATAGTATTTTTAAAACAGGCAAAACCCTCTATACGTATTGCCACTCAGTGCCAGCCAGAGGAAGCAATGGATGTCAGAAGACTTGTGCATAAAATCCCCATTTAGTCCCTACTCATCCAATATCCCCAGAATAGTTTCTGGCTTGTGGCCTTCATCAGTGAGGAGCCTTGTATCTGAGAGGACTGAACCTATATCTAAGATCTAGATGCGGAGCTGTCAGATCCAAGGCTCCTCACTGATGAAGGCCACGAGCTAGAAACTAGTCTGGGGATATTGGATGAATAGGCACTAGATGGGGATTTATGCACAAGCCTTCTGGCATCCATTGATTACTCTGGCTTGCACTGAGTGGCAATATGTATAGAGTTTTTTCTGTTTTAATAACAGTTATAAGCAAGCATAAGAAATGGTGATCATGTGATATTTATTGACTTAAATTTCAAATAGAATAAAATCAGTAATTTTTTTACTATACATTGCAATGTTTACTTTATTTTGTGAGCACATTTAATTTATGATTACACTTAGTAAATAATGAAATGTCTTCATTGCTTGTGAGTACATAAATGATGGCAATTCCAGAATTTTAATCGATCAAGGAATTCAAGCTTCATAATGGAACATTTTGCCACTGCTGTAAACCATGCTGGACATTCATTGGTGGTTGAGAGGTCAGCGATGACTGCTTTACAAGCTGTTGTCCTGGGTTAGCGGGTTCGTTTCCTGGCTGATGCTATGACACATGAGAAAAAAAAGTGTTTTTAAATAAGAATGAAGTGATAAAAGACACAGAAGTCAAAGAAACAAAATGTAATATATTGATAAACCAAAATATTGGAATTAATTGTACAATTTTCAATATACCAATACGTAAATAATAGATAGAAGCTACACTAATTGATTACTCTGGCTGGCACTGAGTGGCACTACTGTATGGAGAGTTTTTCTTAAAACATGAATGCTATCTTGATTAGCCACGCAGAATGGTAGCTATTGAAAATTATAAAATTGATTCCAATATTTTCTTTTATTACTTTGTCTTAACCAACAAACCAAACATTACATGATCACCATTCTTTATGCTTACACAAGTTGTCTTTCACAGAGGCAAAACTCTCCACACAGTAGTATCAGTCAGTACAAGCCAGAGTAATCAATGGATGCAGGTCACTGATGAATGCCACAAGCTAGAAATATAGTCTGGAGATATTGGATGAGTTGGTGCTAGGTAGAGATTTTATGCACAAACTTTCCTGCATCAATTGATTACTCTGGCTTGCAGTGAGTGGTGCTACTGTATGGAGAGTTTTGCCTCTGTGAAAACCAAACATTGTGGATAAATATGCCACATAGCTTAGCCAAGACAAAATGACTATTTATATTAGCTGTCCTGGATGAATATCAGGATTAAAAAATTAGTAATTTTTTCAGATAACAATCTAGTTGTAAACACTGTCTCACTTATAATTGGCTTAATTCAAATTTTTAGAATAGAGCATATTAGTTACTCATTTCAAAACCCATGCAATTGAAGAATTTTAAGTCAAATATTTGTCATATCATAAATACAGTAATATTTTCAATTCTATATTCTTTTAATAAAGTTAATAGAAACACATATTTTCCTCTGGTTCTAAAATAAGTGTATTGTGTAACATCATCATAGATATAAACCCTGACATAGTTATTACACATTGTTTTATTTCTTTAATATGTCATTAATTTTATTTGCTACTTATTATTATTTGGTGCAAATAAATTATTGTCATTATTTTATTAAATTAGAAGTATTTCAAATCTTACACATTAAGCCTGCATTCTGCCCATCTATCCCTCTTCTGTGTATTTAAATAGATACTGTCTTACACATAAAGGTCACAGCGTCTTGAGGTCAACGTGGGCATATACAACAATATTGGCATCAGCATGGGATTTTGGCAATCTGTCATCAGATTTTCAATGATATGGATGGCTGAAGAGTTGAGGTTGGAGTAGATTGAAGCCTGTTCATTAAAGTATAATGATTTGCTATCTTAATATAAACTGAACACTGCTAATATATATCTGTGTGAGATGATAATCTGGTCCAACTGATGAGTGCTGTATATATACTGGTGATTTTTATCTTTTTTATATGTGTGTGGTCATGTGTATTAGTAGTATGAGATAGGGTGGATAGTTGAAGGTTGCTTAAGTCCTGAGTTTCACTTACTTTAATTATTTAAAGGGCAATAACTATAAATTGTAATCAAAGGGGCATAGACAAATAAACTTTAACTAGCATATGATTTAAAGGATTACTATTTCATACCCATCTTAACTAATTAATATTTAAATCAACTATCTTTAAATTTACATTCCATTCATAAGGGTTAGCATTTACTGGTTCAAGTCAGGGACTTAAAACGAAAGCATGATTCAAAGCATATAAAGTCTTCTCATTTAATTTGCTCCAACTTTTTTTGTAAATTTGCAATTTAATTTGGTTTTGGTAGAGTCTCTGTCTCTTGGTCATTACACCCCTATTTGTCCCATTTATAATATTACAATATATACATTTTCTTATCTACAAACAGAAATACATATGCAAAATGTTATGAAAATCATCACTGTTATATACATATGTATTATTATTATTTTATTAGCTGCAGAAAGGAGTTTGCTATTAACTGAAAGGAGACCCTTTGATTCCTCTTGGCCTTAAAGGAACTGAGCAGGGCAAATTCCTAATGTCCAACCCATACATTCTTGTCATTGCAGCTGTTATTACTATGTGATTATTCATTATATATATATATATATTACCACACACAGCAAGCTAGAGTAATCAATGGATGCCAGAAGACTTGTGCATAAAATCCCCATCTAGTGCCTACTCATCCAATATCCCCAGACTAGTTTTTGGCTTATGGTCTTCATCAGTGAGGAGCCTTGGATCTGAGAACACTGCATCTAGATCTTAGGATCTAATGCAACCCTCCAGCAAGTACCTTTTATCTCCAGCAAGTACCTTTTATCTCCATTTAACTACAAAACTATGAGTCTTAAACTGAAAACACCTTAACATTTTCAATCCAAGCCCATCAGCTTATATAGTCATATGGATCTGAACCCAGTTCAGTACCCATACATTTTGGTGTCTTTGGTTCTTTAATAACCATAGCCACCAGTATCCTATTAGGCAGGATTGTTTTTAAGCCAATAAACATCACATTACCACCTTCTCTTATGCTTGTGTATACCTGTTGTTAAAACAGGCAAAACTCACTATATATATATATTGCCATGCACAGCAAGCTAGAGTAATCAATGGATGCCAGAAGGCTTGTGCATAAAATCCCCATCTAGTCATGTGATGTTTATTGATTATTCATATAGTATATTTAACATAGATGGGCTGCTCACCAACATGCCTTAGCCAGCATGGTGAGTTTATTGGCTTTTTACCTCTGAGTTTATCAAAAAACACTATGGTCTTTCTTCTCTGTTGTCTGATATGGCAGAATGAATGTATGTGTAAATGATAAATATTTTTCCATTATATATATATATATATAATCATGACAGACAAAAATAAATCATGGCCTACTCAGGAGGCTGTAAAGTCTCGAACCAATGCAGTGGTTGGTGATCGAAGGTGGAGGGTGCTAAAAATCCCCTGATTGTGGACCCAGACTGCTATTTGATGATGACTTTTTGTTTAGATACTTACAACAGCAGATCACTTTTAAATGAAGGAAGATTGCAAGAATTAGAAGAAGAACTCTCTTGTATTAAATGGGACATTATTAGGCTTTGTAAAGTGAGAAGAAAAGGTGAAGAGACAATTGATTTAAAAAGTGGACATGTACTCTACTATAAAAGCACAAATATTGGAAATACAAGTGGAGTAGGATTGATTATAAATAAGAAATGGAAGACCAACATTGTAAAGATTGATGGTGTATCAGACAGAGTGGCAAGATTAGTTATACAACTTAATAACAGATGCTAAATGCAGATGATACAGGTTTATTCCCCAACAAGTTCTCATAGTGATGAAGTAGTAGAAGATTTTTATATGGATGTACAAAATGCTTTTGATCAAAGTAAACAACATTTTAAAATTGTTATGGGAGTCTTTAATGCTAGAATTGATAAAAAAAAAAAGAAGAATAAAAGTGCTGTAGATAAATTTGGTTATGGTAATAGAAATGAGAGGTCATACACTTGTGGAGTTTGCAGAAAAAGAAAACTTTATATTATGAATTCTTTTTTTGAGAAAAGTATCAAAAGTAAATGGACATGGAAACATCCAAATGAAGGTACAGCAGAATTGGATTATATTTTGACTAACAGAAAATACATATTTCAAGATTGTAATGTTCTTAATAAATTTAACACAGGAAGTGATCATCGATTAGTAAGATGTAATTTATGTGTTAATACAAAACTAGAGAGCAAAAATTATTAAGAAAAACAATATTTATAGTTCATATTCCTCATCTTCAGAAATACTCTAATGAATTTAAATTAGAACCTACAAATCGGTTTCAAGTATTAGTAGATTTTGAATATGATTCAAATTTGGATGAAATTAATAAAAAAAATAACTAATATACTTTTAAAAACTGTAACAAAGATAGCTGGTAGAAAAAAGCAGCAATTGACCAATAAAATTTCTACAGTGACTAGAGAATTTATGAAGAAAAGAAGAAATATGAAGATATACAAAAATAATACATTAAAAAGGATTGAATTCCTCTAATTCTGTAAAATGGTGTGGAAAAGAGTTGAAAATGATATAAGAAAGTATAACTGTGAACTAGCAAGGAAAGCTGCAGAAGAGAATAAAAGTCTTAAGAGTGTAAAACAACATTTTGGTATTGGTAGAAAATTTATATCTGCAATAAAGAAAAAAAGTGGAACAATTACTAAAAAGAGAGATGACATCATGAAATGGATAGAAGACTTCTATCAAGAATTATATCATAATAAAGAACAGGTACCTCCTATATCTATTATATCTTCCGAATTGCCCAGAATTTTAAATGAAAAAGTGAGACATGCAATTAAATTTATGAAGAAAGGAAAGACTCCAGGTAATGATGGAATTATAATTGATATATTAAAAAAAGCAGGTGAAGAAATAAAATTTTTTTTAGCAAAGTTATATACCAAATGTCTAAATGATAAAGATGTACCAGATGATTGGAAGAATGCAGTATTAATATTAATATTTAAAAAAGGTGATAAAGAAGATATTAGAAATTACAGACCTATCAGTCTTTTATCAGTTTTATACAAAATTTTTACCAAAATAATTACAACTCATCTACAGAGAACCTTGGATTTCCACCAACCAAGAGAACAAGCTGGATTTAAAAGTGGTTTTAGTACAATAGATCATATCCAGGTATTGAGAGAAGTTATAGAAAGGACAAATGAATATGAGTTGCCATTATGCTTTGGATTTGTAGATTATGAAAAGGCATTTGATTCTATAAACATTTCTTCAGTGATTAAAGCATTGGATCATCAAGGTATAGATCCAGGATATTGTCATATTTTAAAGAATATTTATAAAAATGCAACAGCAACAATTAGATTACATACTGATACTAGGAAAGTCAGCACTGAGAAAAGTGTAAGACAGGGTGGCTCCATATCCGTTTTACAGCAGTGCTGCAAGAAGTATTTTGTGGATTAAAAATGAGAATCCAAAGGAGTGAAAGTAAATGGAAATTATTTAAGTCATTTAGATTTTGCAGATGATGTAGTTGTTTTTGCAAATAATGCTTTAGAGCTGCAGGAAATGTTGCAGGAGTTATCAGATGAAAGTAGGACTAAAGATACATGTTAAAAAGACTAAAGTAATGTTCAATGGATTTTCTCAAAATATGAAAATAAAGATTGATTATGATGAGTTAGAAGAAGTTAACAGCTACAAATATCTTGGTCAGATTATTAATACAGATGAAAACATAATGGAAGAAATTAATCATAGAATTAAACTTGGTTGCAGTGCTTTTGGTAGAAATAACTTGATACTAAAAGGAAATATGCCTATGTGTTTGAAAATGAAGGTTTTTAATAAAAGTGTTTTACCAGTTCTTACTTATGCATCTGAAACTTGGACACTTAATATAAGAGCAATACAGAGACTTCAGACGACTCAAAGTGTGGAGAGATGCACATCAGGAGTAACAAGAAGAGATCAAAAATGCAATATATGGATAAGAGAACAAACAGGTATTATTGATCTCATTTGAAAAAATTAAAAGACTGAAGTGGAGTTGGGCTGGACATATTGGTAGAAGAGATGATAATAGATGGATAATTAAAATCTTAAACTGGATTCCAAGAGATTGTAAAAGACCCAGAAAAAGACCACATATGAGATGGATGGATGAAATAAGAAAGTGTGCGGGGGTGATGTTGAGAAGAGAAGCTAAAGGTCAGAGAAGATGGTTTGAACTTGGAGAGACCTTCATCCTGCAGTGGATTGATAATGGTTGATGATGATGATGAATAATATTATTATTCGAGGTCTGTATTCCTTCAAATCTTATAATAGAATATTTATAAATACAGTAATTAGATATATGTAAAGTATAACTTTAAAAATTTTATCCACTTAGGAGCACTTTTGACTATCCTGTAGACTTTGTCAATTAACACTTTGAAAGGCTAACTTTCGTACAATTCTGTGATCTTAACATTTAGTCTTGTTTGTATTTGTATATTAGCATAGCTTCCTTATTTTCCTTTAGTTGTTATTTTTTTCAATTTGCAATATTTTTACATTATTATATTTGATGTTAAAACCATACATACATGACTTATTATGGTCGTAAATAATAATGTTTCAGCATACATTTTTTACGACCATAATAAATCATGTATTTATGGTTTTAACTTCAATTATAATAATGTAAAAATATTACAAATTGAAAAAAATAACAAAAGGAAAATAAAGGAAGTTATGCTAATATACAAATACAAACAAAACTTAATTAACAGATAGGCAGCAAATGTTAAGATCACGGAATTGTGGAAAAGTTAGCCTTTCAAAATGTTAGTTGACAAAAACTAGAGGATTACTATATTTATAAATATTAAATTATAAGATTACATATATATATAATTAATATTCTGAATGTTCTCACTATCATAATTCTTAAACTATAAATATATTTTGACTATTTATAGTCTCTGCCTTAAGTCTTATGCGATGTTATATTGCTAAGACTATTAATATATGGTATGGCTGAAGATCTCTCAGCCCCATATAGCTATTTGAGTTGGATAGCTGGGTTTGAAGACATGTAGGTGTCTGAAACTTTCAGATTTTCCTCTCAATAGATAACTTCTAGATAAATGCTAGATTTGGGTTGGTATTTTTAGATCTAGTGTCTGAACCTATCCTAGCACCTCTCTGAGGAGTGCCAAAGCATGAAACCATGGTCAGAGATGGGGGGTCCTGACAGAGATATTTTAAATGCTGGCTCTGGCTAAGCATTTATCACAAAGCTTGTTGAGGAACTGGCAATCCTCTTTGATTATATCTTATAAGCTTAAGAGAATTTGGGTCATGTGATCTATGACTCTTATTTTTTTTAAGTGTCATAGCATTGGCCGGGACGCTAACCCGCAACCCGGGCAACTGCCTGCAAATGCAAGGCAGTCACTCTGACCTCTCGACCACCAATGCAAGACTCTCTTATTTTGACTATTTATAAATATATGCATATCCAAAAACATGTACTTAAAGAAAAAAATAAAACATCACACAAACTATATAACCCAAATTGTAAAATTATTAAAAAAAAAAATACACATTGTTAAAATTATATCAGTATATTAAGTTTTCTGCCTAAAGCAATTATTGTAACTAGTCCATAATAAACCAGGACTAAATAACAATAAATGTTCATGTTATCATGGTTCTATATTCTCAATTTTAGAGAGCTAGCATAAACTTTAATTAATCATTACATTATTAATATATTAACCCTATGAAAATTAACATTTGGAAAATATATTTAAATTACGGTTCTATAAGTAAGTGCTGACTATATATGTAATGATACAGAAGAATATTGTCTTGTCCTTTTCTGATACTAACGAACTGCACAAGTCTGAAAGGTTAACTTCTTTTCATATCATTAAACTAAGGTTATATATATGTATAATTATACATCAATATTTATAAACTCATACAAACATATCTTACCATAATTTTATTTGCAGTCATAAAGTACTGTTAAATATTTTGAGATACCAGGACAAGGATCAACTCCGCCTCCTAACTGAACATCTGCAGTCAAAGTACATGAAGGTTTGCCTTGGCATTTTCCTAAAACATTTTCGAGGGTATTTCCGCCCACACATTCATTTGTAAGTCGAATATTTTGAGTAGGATCACATATATACCACATTTGTCTACCAAATGTCGCTGCAAAAATTTTGAGTCTTTTATTATCTGTACATGCCATTGTCTTAGTTTCTTTTTCACAGATCGTCATATTATATGCTGGAGCCAGACTTATATTTGAATTGGAAGGAGTAGGAACTGGGGTTGTTGTAGTTGGCACTATTAATATATAAATATATTTATAATTATTAATAACATTGTTAATATATATAATCAATTAAAAACCTAAATTTTGATAACCTAAAATATATTGAAAATAAAAATTACAACAATTTCAAACTTATATAAATTGCAGATCTTTGTAGAAAATTTTTTTTAAAATAATCAATTGGCATTAGGAAAAATAATTTTAAACTTTATATATATATAAAAAGCATGCTAATGGCTCTAAACAAGCTTATTTTATATATATTATCGATAAATGCAGCAAGATAATGCATTCAAAATCTCTCTCTAGACTTATCCCCTTAACCGGTTTTAAGCTATGACTCTCATCAGTAAAAAGTCATAGTTTGAAACCAATTAAGGGATGAGCATAAGTCTAGATAGAGATTTTGAATACGTTCTCTTGCTGCATTTATCGTAAAAAATAAATAAATATAAAATAAGATAAGCTTGTTTAGAGCTATTAGCATGCTCTTTATATTACATTTACAAATACAAGCTAAATAAGTCACATGATGTATGACTTGATTTCATATATATATATTTGAAATACAGGCACTCTTCATATACCTGGAGCCTAAATGTAAATATAGGGAATTTGAACTCAGACTTTCAAGCACCCATCAACTATCCACACTATCTCATACAACTGATAGTCATAATCACACACATGTTGAAAAGATAAATAATCACCAATATACATATTTTGTGCTGAACCAGCACTCATCAGTTGGTCCAAATTATCATCTCCCACACACACATATATATAATCAATGCTCAGTTTATATATATATAAAACCTTATTAATAACAAACTAAAATACAATGTCTATGTATGATAATGTCTTAATAATCTATTGTCTTAATTATTTATGAAGTATTTTATAATATCATGGTTTATAGTTAATATTTAAACTTTGCTTTCAAATATCGAATCTAAAATAAATTACATTAAGATGTAATAGTCCATAAACAACTACACTCAATAGTGATTGAATTATCATTTCAGAAGAAGACTATAACTTGCTTTTAGAGATTAGCAGGTGTATATTATTTTTGATAAAAAAAAATTAACAATAAAGATAACAAAATATTGTCATTAAATCATAAACAACTTTAATGATTAATAATAGTTTGCCATTGCTGCTAAATTAGATATACATATTGTAAATTTTTTCCTGATATATATATATATATGTGTAGGTGTATGTGCGTAACTATAAAAGTGCAATAGATTACATGAAGATATTAACAAGATTAATACCGAGAATAGTGT
This sequence comes from Epiperipatus broadwayi, assembly GCA_028023455.1. Taxonomy (NCBI): domain Eukaryota; kingdom Metazoa; phylum Onychophora; class Udeonychophora; order Euonychophora; family Peripatidae; genus Epiperipatus; species Epiperipatus broadwayi. The sequence goes on along the minus strand of JAQFVV010006208.1, from coordinate 16,436,954 downwards.
ACAACAGCTTGATACTATATATTCAAAATTCCAAGAATATTTTGTTGGATTAAAATGGAAAGCTAAGAGAGTAAAAATAAATGAATATTGATTATCTCATTTAGATTTTGTGGATAATGCAGTTGTCTTCGCAAAAAAAGTGCCAAAACTTCTGGAAATATTGCAAGAATTCTCAGATAAAAGTAAGAAAGTAAAATTAAATATAAATACTACAAAAGAATATTTTGAGAATAATAATGGATAATCATAAACAGTAACGACTACAAAACAGTTATATTAATAATATAGGTGAATACATAATAAATACAATTAATCTTTGAATTAAGTATAAATGGAATGCTTTTGGTAGAAATAACTGAGTATTAAAATAAAAATATGTCAATATGTTTGAAAAGAAATATTTTTCATATATGTATTTTTTGTCATGAATCTCATCCTTGGACACTTAATAGTAGAACAGTATTGATTTTTCAGACTATTCAACAAAGTATGGGAAGATGTGTGAAAGGAATAACAAGAATAGATCAAAACTGAAATAGATGGAAGAGAGAACCAACAGATATTGCTAACATCAGATGGATGTTCAAGTTTTAAACCAAGTCTATATATGTGATGGATGGTTGAAATAAAAAGTTATCTGATATGATGTAGAAAAAAGAGAATAGAGATCAAAAAACTGGATTTACTCTGCAATCGATTAATAATAGTTGTCTATGGTAATGACAATGAAATATTCTAAATAAAAGTGATTTTCCAGTTTAATCTATTTATTTTAATCCAGTTAGCTTTCAGTACATTAATTTATATCACAAATATAAGATTTACTAAGACTGTAACCTCAAGAATGTGCGCTAAAAATGTGATAGTAGGGACCTCTACAGGTCTTAACTACAAGCTTATGTTTTGGAAGAAAAGAAGGGAACCCTCTTTACATCAATCTACTTTCTATATAAATAGGTGAAGCTGAAGCAGTCCCTACTATCGCATTTTTACGCACACATTCTTGAGGTTACAGTCTTAGTAAATATTACTTACGTAATCAATGTGTGTTTAAATAAAAAAAATTTATAAATATAAGATTTAAAGTATTGAAAGATAACTCAGATAAATAAAATAAAGTGGAAAAATTGTGTTAGAAAATTTTCCGATTACATACACAAATATGTAGTAATAATAAATAAAATAGAAAAATCATATAACATTAAAGATTAGATAAAATCAAATTGGAAGTATCTAAATAAATTATTTATATTTTTATTTAACTTATTTGTATTTTTTTTTCATATGTCAAATTTGTTGACCGGGAAGCAAACCCGGGCCAGCTGCTTGGAAGGCAGCTATGCTAACCACTAGGACACCAATGCATAGTTATTCAACATTTTCACAATAATCTCATCTCCTGTGTGTACATATTGATTTTCCATTAAATTTAAACTCTTCTGAAAACTATAATGTTAATGCCAGAGGGTAAAATATTCATACAGAGTCTTTCTTAAATGAAAATGATATCTAGAATGCAGTTAATTAAATTCAAAGTTTACACTTTATGAATGAATGTTTAGTGAAACCTTTTGAGATAGGATTTGGTGCATTGTGATCAGGAAATATAACTAATGTACCTTATATAAATATTTATATAGAAATGAAAGTCTTGATTGTCATCAACCAATCTAATTTTATTAATCTTTAGATGCACTGACAAAATACATATTATTGAGAGCCATCTTTGTGTATAAATACATGAATGATCACTCTAGGTAAATCATCATCATTATCAGTAGCAGATTCTTGGTACAATCCATATATACATATACACACCTGGGTCTTGTTTTATGCGGATTATTTTAATGCAATTTTGAAGTTATGTGATTTATATTTCTTCTTAATATTTTTCATATTTCATTATATTTATTAGATATCAAGAAATTTAAATTATTAATAACTTATTTTGACTTGAAATACTTTTTTTTTTTCAAAAATATAATGTTATATTAGCAGCTAACGTGAATATGTCCTGAAACTATATTTAGAATAAATAACCTACTTATTATACTAATGAGTAAATAATAATAGTAGATTTATACTTACATATAAAAATATTGCAATCAATATTCAAAAATTTTAAACTTTTAAAACGTATTTTGTTAGGTATAACAGAAATAAATAATGTAGATTTTTAAAATAAATAATGAAGATTTTATTGATTTATTAACTGAAAATAATATTTCTAATGATAATGTATAATCTTTTTGTTTTGATTGCGATCTCATTTTTTAAATATAGAAACAAAATGTGAACATTTAAAATTTATTTCAGTAGTAAAAATCAGTTGTTTACAGAAAACCATTAATACAGCACAAGACTGAAATTGGCGATAGTTGTGTAAATGAGATGAAACAGAATATGAGAAAACTTAGAGTGGCGAATGGAAAATAAAGTGGCTAACAAGTTTCTCTGGGCATAATTGCTGAGAGATTCTTGACTTTGTTTAAGGAGAAGCTACATCACATCACATCAATGAATCGGATTTCTTACCAGTTTACAAACAAACCACATATCGTCAAATAGTGATAATGATTAAAATACGTATGAAAAAATGTCAAATTAAATACTGTAGTTAATAAAAAAAAGTAAAAAAAGTTTGTCTTGTACCAATTTTTTTTCGAATATTTGATATTTTTTATTAGTCATACTTTATGTCCTTATTTTTTAATGCAAATTTTAAAGTAATTTTTCCTTGTTGCTTTGCTTTTATGTGAATTCTGAAAATTACAGACGCTATCCCCCATTTTTAAAGATAAGTCTATTTTTGTGCGATTTTTTTTTAATGTGGGTTTTCTGTGGTTCCTATCTACCACATAAAATGAGACCCAGGTGTATAACATGTCACTGAAACAGAAGTAACTGTATATTCCTATGTGTTATATAACATAAATAAACTATTAAAAGATAGACAGATACCACCTAACCTTTAGCATTTGTTTGTATTTATGCTTACTTTATTTATGTAATTTTAAATAAGAGTGAATTTGATCTATTGATTATATATATATATTCATGCATATATTTAAATTATAATTGCCATCATTAATTTTAATTTTATTTGCTACATTTCTAGTACACATTATTCAAACCATTAATCCTGTGATCATAGCTGATCTGGGTGATACATTCCCCCCCCCCTAATTGTTATTTATATTATGCACATGTGTTCAGGAACATGTCTAATGTGCACTTTTACAGGTCTAATGTAAGGCCATAAAGTTTAATTAGTTTGATTATAAAATATACTTCATAATAGTAAAATTAAAAATAAGCAATTTAAAACAAAATTGAAATAGACAACTGATTACAAATAAAAATATTATTTAATACATCAATCCAGTTTTCATTCCTTAATGGAATCTTTTCAAGATGTTTCATTTTACACAATCATATGACCAAATAGCGTACAGCAACTCCCTCCAATGGACATTATTTATACTACATTATAATAAATATATTTATTAAAATACATTAAATATAATTAGTAATATATATATATATGTACATAAAAATGATTAAATTTATTACACTTCCTTTTTTTCTTCATAAGAAAAAACATCTTGAAAAGGTTCCATTAAAGAATAAAAGCCAGATTGATGTATTAAATAATATTTTTATGTATAGTGTCTATTTCAATTTTGTTTTAAATTGATTATTTTAAATTTTATATATAGAAGGCAACATTGTGGTGAAATTTTAATTCTGAAATTTGATCATTTAAAGTACTCCATAATAGTGTATAATATTCAATAATAAATTGTACCTGAGAGGTAGCGCAAACCCCAAAGTCATTGTTAGTATTATTGTGAAAGTAATTTCTAAATTGTAATTGAAAATAACTAAAAACATCTTGCATTTTGTTATATAAGTTTAATATTTATTTTACAATGCGCAGACAGTATTGAAATTAAACTGAGAGAGTAAGCGCTTGAGAGGTTTGCACTCTCAGTTTAATTTATATAAGTTTAATAAATTCAAATATTCAGGGTCTTTATTTTTTTTTGTATCCCATCACTTATTAGTAATGAATTTATCTCTTAGCTGTCTTTGATCTTTGCTGTAATTCTTTTGACTGCAACCTCCACAGGATTAAATGTTATATATACATAATTTTAAAATAAAAAATTAAACTTATTGAAAGAAATCACTCATTATAATATAATAATAAAAAAGTAAAATACATATTTAATAATCCAATATTTTGAGTAGAAGTCAACTCTTCATGAAACGGAAATTTCTTACACTTGTTTATTCACAGAATAGTAGACTGTTGTTTAAAGTAATGCATTATTAAGTAATTATTTTTCCACAATTTTGTTGTCATTAATATATATATAATACAGTGGGAAGCAGTTATTTTCCCTTTTCACTTACAGACATTAAAAAAATTATGATTATTTATTTTATATATATAATACATTATTTTTAATGAATGTTTAGATGGAAATTTTGAATGTATAGAATTATCCAGTTAAATCAGCTTAATTTGAAAGCACTTAACCTAGAAAAACTGTCCTATGCCATGAGTTAAAGTAAACTGACAGATTGATGCATCCAGAAAAAAGAATCCACTTTTAAATGCCACTCTAGATCTAATACAGAGATCAATGTACTGTAGCTTACATTTATAGGTGTAAAAAAATCAAAGTACACCTTTACCCACCTTTAGCGATGGCAATTGGTTCTCCAAAACTCATCACTAAGCAAGAATATTGTATACAGGATACATATTTATAATGGGGGTCTATGGGAAAAAAATTGGTCTGTTCCTAACACTTAAAAATTACACTAACTTAGGAATAAAGTACACATTAAAAAATTTTTCATTAACACTTATTTTAAATGCAATCTGTTTTACTTGTTTTTTTTCTAATTCAACATTGGCATTTTAAAATGTTGTTTTTCTTTTGATTTGAAACCACTTAGGTATAAACAGTATTTTTAACGAAGTTACAAAATCAATAACTATTTTTATATAATACTGTACTGTATTTATATATTGGATTATTTCATCATCTTAGTGTTGAATGTCTTTAGAAAAATTAAACTTTATTTAAATAATCCAAGTACTGTACATTATATTTAAATAAAGTTTAAATTTTATAAAGACATTCAACACTTATATGTACAATATATAGTATTATAGAGTCATTAATTATATATATTTTAAGTTTATATGTTCTAAATTAAAAAAAAAAAATCCCGATCATTATAGTGAATAATTGATTGTAAATTGAAGTAGTGGGTACAAAGTGATGATGATTGCTATTGTGAAATATCGCTAAGTAGCCAATCGCTAAGTGGAGTTTAGATGTATAACAAACTTTTCAATTTTCTTACTATATAATAAACTTCTCTATTCATTAAAAATATTGTATTACAACATGTAGTCTATCAGTGGATGGTGTTTATTATATAGTAAGAAAATTGAAGTTTGTTATACTTTGATTTCTTACATCTATAAATGTAAATTACAGTACTTTGATCACTACATTAGATCTATAGTGGCATTTCAAGGAGAGATCCTCTGCCAATTTACTTTGACTCTTGACCTGGGCAGTTATGCTAAATTTAGTGACATCTAATTAAGTTGATTTAAATAGATAACTCCACACATTCAACACTTCTATAAATATTGAGACGGTCATGTGTCTTGTGGCATAGAATAACATAGTAGTGCATGTGCATGTATATATATAAAATTGAAAGGAAAAGTAAAAATAAACACAAAGAAAAATTTTAGTAGATATTTTCTATATTACACTGGAATAACAGATAAGAATTAAATAATTTTGAATTTAAAAAAAATATTATAAATTAAACATTTAAAATGGTCTAATCACTATTTTATTAATTCTGATTTTGAAATTAAAACAAGCATGTTTTTATGTTACAATAGATATACTGGTAATTATAAAATTCTACTATCTATTTTGATTAAAGAAATTTTTTTAATTAAAGCTTGTATAACATATTTTGGTAAAATTCCTACAAAGTTGTTTTTGAAAGGATTAAGATGAATTAAAAAGTGTCATTATCTTTTTTCAATCAAGATAATGAAAACTTACTTTTAATTAATGTGTTTTTTAAAATTTCATCCTGACTATAAAAATATTGGAAAAAAGATAGGATGAGAGTTTTTTTTACAAATTATGACAGAATGAGGACTATGAAGTTATAACTGAAGGCAAGAGATAGTGTATCCAGCCATTACTAGTTTACAACAGTAGAGTTTGGATTCACATGGAAGCAAAGCTAAGATTTTATGTTGTTCATAGTTCATATATGTGTGTATTAGATGGCATAGAGACAGAAGGGAATTCACTGCAGGCCAACATTTACTGGATTTGCCTTTCCCAAAAATGACAATAGACTAGTGTATAGTTTTAGAAGGAACCAGCTTACCAATAAATTACCATGCTATATATGCAAATTTTATTAATATGCAAAGAAGCATAGCAAAAGTACTGCATTGTATATATAAAGTATTTACAGATATCAGTTGGTTTTAAAGATAAATAATTCACGACTAAATTATTCAACTAAAACTACAGTAATGAAGAAAAATAATAAATGATCATTTCCAGTTTTATGATTCAAATTAGATTGATTCATAAATGATTTTATTTTGAAATTTAGGAAAAGAAAAGTAAACTTAGAAAATCTTATTGTAAATGAAGTAAAAAGCCAAAGAGCTTTTTAAGTGAAGAATTTTCCAAACTGAATCTTACAATATTTTTTTTAAAATAAAAACTTTTTTTTCATCATTAGAAATAATGAATTAATAACTTTGATTCATACTATCTATTTTTATTATATATACACATACATGTGATTTTTATGTATATTTTTGGCATTGAATTAATTGTCTTGAGAAAATATATGGTTTATTAAGTTTATTTTTTTGATGAATGCTAGTGTGTGCATACATTTCCACTGACACATATATATGTTAAAACAGTCATTAATTATGTATTATAAAAATAAATTTCATTTGTAGATTGATGACAATTCAAATATGTTCATAAATTATTATACTGTTTGTCTGTATGCTTATATATGTGTGTTTTATGTAAACCTATTGAGACATATATGTAAATAACAATGTAATAGTGGATTTCTTTTTGTATTAATAAAAATCAGAATGCCGAAATTTATATTTATAACATACTCAGCAGACCTTAATTTCATTTTATTGTTTCTAATTAATAAATTTATATTTCATTGTTTAAATTATTCCAGTGAATTTATTTAATCCTAAAATATTATATACTATTATATGTCATATCATATCTCTTGCTCATAGTAACAGTTATAGAGCTTTTTCTCACTGAGCTGGATTCATGCATAATGGTCTTTAATATAAAAAGGGTTTATATTTAGTGTTTATGGACATCCAATTGATGGTGTTTTCATTACTTCTTTAATGCTGGATGGTGTGAAAGAGGATATCCTTTAAAGTCTACGCACTACATTTCCTTTTAATTATCTATTTAGAAATTAAATTTATAGTTGGCTATTACATTAATGGTACTACATGGCAAAAGCATTGATGATGATCGGTATGTTTTAGTATCCCAGCATTATTTTTTAATTGGTATATTCTTATTGATTAGCAGTTAAGTTTGTGCATCCAAATTATTGTTTAAACAATCTGTCCCAAGCTTGAAAGAGCTAAATAATTAGCCTAGTCTCTAGTAGACCCATTTCAAATACAGTCACAAGATTGATTATTGATTTATTTCTGTTGTTGATCATTCATGATGATGACCAATCATTACTTTTGTGTAATTCTGGTAAAAGTATAGTTAGTTCTGTGCTGATCTTTCATGTTTCTCATAGTCATTATAACATACTCATTTCTCATTGTATTATTTCTATGTTAGTTTTTGACTTGAGATGATGAGTGCCTTCACTTTGCAATAATCCCAAATTTTTCATACTATTAGAATATATATATGTAAATAAAATAGTTTGGGGGTAACTCCAAAAACTATTTTATTTACTTCATATAACTGTGAAAACATTATATATATATAGTGTGCTCACAAATAAACTCTTAACAAGCTTTGCAGAATATCCGCAACTCCAGACCGGTTTCTGCTACAGGCTTCACTGGTCTGGGTTGGGGATATTCTGCAAAGCTTGTTAAGAGCTTATTTGAGAGCTCTATATATAACATTTGTAATACAAGCTTGTTAAATTAGGTCATGTGACATATGACTTGATTTCTTAGTAAATATATATATATATATAAAGATCGCAAAATACTTTCTTGTTAGGTTTTTAAATAAGATAGAATATTAAAAAAATTAAAAAATCTATTTTGAATCATAAAACATGTTTTTCATTTGGGATTACATAGAGTTTAATATAATAATGTTTTACATTAAAAATTAACTCTACCTAAAAATATATATATATCTTATATATCAGTATTATATATTATATTACATATTAGTAAGTGGGTGTAAAATTTTGAATAACATAAAAAATAGGACTAACCTGATAATACTGGAGCTGTATTTAAAACTTTAGGTGGTTGTGATAAGATTGGAGACAACATATTTTGGACTGAAGACTCAGGAAGTTTAGGGTTCAGTGAAGTTGGAGATGGAGGAGTCGGCTGAGAAGAAGGGTTTTTATTAAGCCAGCTATATAAAGTATTAGGAGAAAATGGTGGTGGGGGCAGAAGTGGGGGAATATTTTGTAAATATCCAGGAAAATTATTAGCAAACATTGATGTTAATAGATTTTGATTATTACCATTATTTAGTGATGTTGGTGGCTTTTGCGCAAAGGAAAATAATCCTGGACCTAATGAAGGATTTTCTGGTGCTGGGATTTTTGTACCACTTCCTTCTAATATATACATTGTGGAACCAGCTGGGATGTTTATTTGTTGAATATGACCATTAGATGCTGATGTAATACTGCTTGTCGGTAAAGAATTTACATTAAATGGATTATTTATAAATGGAATGTTTCGATTTAGAAATGAAAGTGGAGCAGGGAATGCATTGGAACCTGTATGGAAAAATAATTGGGGTGGTAGTTGCCGTGTCAACCTCATTAATGGTCTAGCATTTGTAGTGGTCCAATTTAAAATCTGTAGAAAATAAAATAAAATATTATTGTTAATAATATGTAATACAGTTAAAGCTTATGGTGTTTGGCTTGTGCTATTTTGGGACTTAAAAACATAATGTTATATATCATATAAAAATTTATATATCAGATGTCAGAAAAAATCATTTGCTTTTTATACCCATATATATTTTAAAAGCCTTAAACTATTGTGTTAATGAATTTTATCTAATATGTTTTTAACATGGAATTTTAAAACAAAACAAAGCTCAAAACTTTTGTGAAAAAGCTGTATTCAGATTTCTATACAATTAATACATCTAATTAGTAATTAGTGACACACTAGTTATTATTAATGAAAAAGATTCTTAGAGGCCTGCACTCTGCAATATCCTATTTAATATTGTTATATATATGTGGATTCTTGTTCAGAAATATAATAAATAATTTATCTCAGTGAATAATATAGTTTAAATATCTCTAAAATGAAGACTTGCTTGTGTGTGTATATATATCTATATATCACTGTCTTAAAATAGGGTGAGATAAATTGAATTGGTAAGACAGATAAATTAAGATATTTCATTAAGTTAAATAATTTTACTTTTGGGAAATGTATGTATTCAAGCACAAGTGCGTGTGCAGCGCAACTGCTCCCAAAAGCTGTTAATACACATACAAATAGCTAACTAAAATATCAAAACAGCTGAGCGCTTTCAAAGGATCTTGCCTTCATAATCATAGCTTGCTTACGTTTAAATTTATGCAAATATGCTAATTCCATCTTTTTGATAGAGAAAAACACGTGTCTTTCCTGTTTATGGCATCGCTGTCGCGAGAGATAAATAAAGCCTCTTTGATCTTTCTTTTGAGGTTATGTCTCTCTCTACATACGATGGTAGGATTGTCCGGAATGCACTCATGGTGACTTGTGCACTGGTGCTGATAAAAAACTGAATAAGTAGAAGGATCGTTGCGAGCTCTATTGTACGAATACCTGTGCTGTGCCAATCGTGTGGCCAAAGATGCTCTGCTTTCCCCATAATATGTGCCTTTGCAACAGCTTTTGGGAGCAGTTGCGCCGCACATGCACTTGTGCTTAAGATATTTCATGTAAAAAAAAAGATTAAAAAAATAACAAAAAAAAATAGTTAGTCTTATTATTCAATTTAAACCCATAAAACAAATAATAAAATGTCAAGCGTTGTTAGCTGAGCGGTCAGCGCAGCCGCCTCGCAAGCAAGCAGTTGGTTGCAGACGATTGTTGTGGGTTCGCCTCCCGGCCGATACTATGACATATGAAAAAAAAAAACAAATAAAAAAAAAAAAAACCTATAGAAATAAAAATAGTTTTATTTTAATTAACAAAAAAATAATTATTGATACCTAAACAATAAAAAAAAAAGAAAATTTATAAGAAAAGAATTTAAGGGGATGTATCCTTTGTCAAATGTTTTTGATAAAAATTTATTCTGTAATTGTAGTAATCAAGAAATATAAGTTTTAATGCCATTTTAATTGTTTTATTTACTTCCTACACAGTTTAGGTAATTGAAAGAGTTCTTGAACTTCTTATGAACTCTCAGCAGTAAAGCCATATGTGTAGGAGGTGGGGGTATTCATTTTTTATTTTATCACATGATTTTTATTTCAAAAAACTACTGGACTTTCAAAATGTGATTTGAATGCTATATATTGTAACCTTATATTTGGTTCAAATATAACTTTATGGAATTGACTTAAAATTTCTCTGTCTTCTTCTAGATGACTTGATTATCAGAGTTAACACTTTGTATATACCCAATACTTGTATTCAATTTGATTCAATGATGAGATTGTGTAATTCTTTTTTTTTTTACTTTGCTTATTCTATATTTTTATTGGTTTTACTCTTTTCCAATCACTGAGTTTGACAGACTGTGTTTAACCTGCAAAACTAGCAGCATATTATATTAGATGTAGTAAAATATAAATACTAATAATCAGTATTTATTTATTTCCCTTTAACTAATCCTAAAGATTAACTTTGGTTTAATTAAAATGATTTATTTAATTTGTCTTGAATTTGTTGATAGAATACAATAAACACATTTTTTTTTCTTACTTTCATTTTTAACAGAAATATGCAATATTAGGGTATGAGCACAGACTTTCACAAGACCCACCACTCTCCACTCCATCTAATAACACTGTTACACTTAAACATACATATGTTGAAAAGATAAATAATCACCAATATACGTATTTCATGCTAAAACAGCAATCATCAGTTGGTCCAGATTATCATCTCTACACATATATACTATAAGTGCTCAGATATATATTAAGATAGACAATCCTCATACTTTAATGGACAGGCTTCAATCTACTCCACACTCCAACTCTTCAACCGTCCATCCAATTGAAAATCTGATGATGGAATGCTCAAAGGCCACCATGAGGCCGAGATTATTGTCACACCCATGTTGACCTAAGGTCAATCTGAACCCCACATGTAAAGGACATAATCCATTAAATACATATGCAAGGATGGGCAGACATCTCTATAATGTAATAACTGAAACATAGGCTTATTTATACCTGTGTCTATATATATGTAATATTAGGGTATGAGCACAGACTTTCACATAAATATGTAAATGAGGAAAAATGTAATTAAATGAAAAAGAGAAGAGAATGTAGATTTTTTAAAAACTAGGATAGAAGGGTGTGTGTGTAAAAAATTTCTGTTGTTAAATATGTAACAAATATGAGAACTACTCCTTAAAATGAAGGACAAATAAAGGAATTAAATTAAAATTTTTCTTATATAATTCAAATTTGTGATGTTATTATGTGTTAATGATAATATGAGTGGCTAAATTTAAACAGGTTTGTTAGAGTCTGATAAACAAAGCAAAACTCTCCATATAGTAGTGCCATCTTGTGCTAACAAGAGCAATCAATGGATGCTAAGATCTAGGTGCAGTGCTCTCAGATCCAAGGCTCCTCACTGATGAAGGCCACAAGCCAGAAACTAGTCTGGGGATATTGGATGAGTAGGCACTAGATAGGGATTTTATGCACAAGCCTTCTGGCATCCATTGATTGCTTTTGTTGGCACAAGATGGCACTACTATATGGAGAGTTTTTCTCTGTTTTGAATTGTTTAATAACAATTATGTGCTAGTATGAGATAGTGATCATGTGATGTTTAGAGTCTGATGACTGAGAATCTGGCCACTGATTATCTTTCAAAATGTCTGAATTGAAATGTACTGGTTTTATCAACCGCAACAATGGGAATAACAATATTAAAGGTCAGTCTACCTGGAAATATATTTTATTGCTTAGAGACTATATTAACCTTGGATATAATATTTTACTTTTATTACTTTAAATTGTATAATTATACCATATATGTGTGGAGCGGAATGCTATAACAATTTTAAAGTGTCTGAATGATAAAGATTTAACTATATCCCACTTTGAACTTATATTGGAGATGACATCACAGTTCTGTGAGTTATCATCTTGTTGTTAAAATAATAATATAGCTGTGAAAGAAAATAACAGCCAATTAGAACAATTATTTTATAACTGCCATGGCAATTATGGAATAATTATTTATTTGCACAATCATTCCTAGTCTTCATCACTCACTCACTAAATTAAAAGTAATGAAATATTTTAACTTTGCAGTAATGCCTACATGGAAGTAATGAAGTCTATTAACTTTTGAGGAATACTCTAGTTAACATAATGAAATTGGTGAATGTGGAAGGATACTCTATGTTCATGTGACAGGGTATTTAAAAAAAGGACCAGCCTTAAACATTCATAAGGAGATTATTTAGATGTAGTTGATACATTTTCACACATTACAGTATTATATATGTTCAATCATTTATAAATATCTCAAATATTCAGAGAGCCTACACGTGAATCAATTAATTATGGAATATTCATTATGGTGGGAATGAAGAGGAATATAATCAAACTCACAAAATTCTATATGTTATATTTGAAAATTATTTAATTTATATGTAGTATATTGAGTATTAAGAAAATGTGTTATTGATTTTATTGGTGAATATTTAATATATTTGAAATATGTATTTTAACTTAATGTAGTTATTTAAACAAATATGTAATTTTATTTTAATCTATATTCTCATATTATCTTATACATATATGAAGTTCATGGTAGATATTCTATTGGGTCCAAAATAATTATTTATTAATTTAAATTAATTAGATTGAACATATGATATAGGGATTGAGGAAAATCAATTATAAGGGAACAGCACTTGTGTAAAGATTTAATGATTATTTAATGAATCTATAATGTGTATCAATACCATATGACTTAATCCTGTATGTCTTTCCAGGGTTTTGTGCCTGTGTTCATATTATATTTGCTATGTACTATTATTTCAACCATGTTCTAGGCAGAGTCGGTCATTATCTGTGATAACTATACTAATGTAATTGCTTCATTTTATACCTTAATTCATGCTTATAGGTCTGTACAAGTCTTCTAATTTAGCAGTTTTGTTGGTGAGGATAATTTTATATCTCTTTTATTTGAGAAGGGAATGTCTGTACAATTGCATAATGTTATATGGTATTATTCTGTGCTGGTAGTCTAATCCATAGGATAATCATTTGCTATATTGGTATATTTTTTATATTTGTTTCTGTGATGGTGGTTAAACCACAAAAACATTCTGCTATATTACTTGTTGTTCTGATGATGATCAGCAAGCTCACAGGGCATTTAATCCTTTCCTACTCCTTTGTGTGGATGAAATACATCCACAGGAATACCATTTCTATCAGTTCTATAAACATATGTTTGAACAGAGTCACTATGTATTATGATGTTGTTCCCTCATTGTTAGATTGATCTTGCATGTTAGGTTATCAGCTATAAAGGCATATGATAAATTATTTTCATAATTATTATAGGTCAATTTATATAATATTTCAGGCTGAGTTGAGAATCAAATCTCCTCTTTGATTCATTATCACTACATGACTGCCTTTTGCATGTTTATTATGACAAATCTTTATTATTATTATTATTATTATTATTATTATTATTATTATTATTATTATTATTATTATTATTATTATTATTATTATTATTATTATTATTATTATTATTATTATTATTATTATTATTATTATTATTATTATTATTATTATTATTATTATTATTATTATTATTATTATTATTATTATTATTATTATTATTATTATTATTATTATTATTATTATTATTATTATTATTATTATTATTATTAAAATTAAGAGTGTGCTAATAACTCTAAACAAGCTTTTTTTTTTTTTTATTTATGATAAATGCTACTACAAGAGAAGGCATTCAAATCATTTTTATCTTGGATTGTCCTCATCCCCAGACCGGTTTCGACCTATGGGTCTCTTCAGTGAGGAGTTGGGACATTAGATCTAAAAAACCAACTCAAGCAAAGCATTTATCTAAAAGATAATTGATAGAAGAAGATCTGAAACTTTTAGACATCTACATGTCTTTAAAGTCAGCTCTCCAACTGAAAAAATCATATGGGCCTGAACTTAATTCAGATACTCCATATATTAGTAGGCTTAGCTCTTTAATTTAGCTAAAGCCACAACAGCAAAATAATAATAGTAATAATAACAAGTCAGATGTCACATGACTTATATATAGCTTGCCCTTACAAATATGTAAAATTAAGAGCGTGCTAATAACTCTAAACAAGCTTTTTTTTTTTATTTATGATAAATGCTACTACAAGAGAAGGCATTCAAATCATTTTTATCTTGGATTGTCCCCATCCCCAGACCGGTTTCGACCTATGGGTCTCTTCAGTGAGGAGTTGGGACATTAGATCTAAAAAACCAACTCAAGCAAAGCATTTATCTAAAAGATAATTGATAGAAGAAGATCTGAAACTTTTAGACATCTACATGTCTTTAAAGTCAGAGACCCATAGGTCGAAACCGGTCTGGGGATGGGGACAATCAAGATAAAAATGATTTGAATGCCTCTCTTGTAGTAGCATTTATCATAAATAAAAAAAAAATAATATTTTGAGGCAAGCTATAAATGTGTGATTTGTATTACTATTATTATTATTATTATTATTATTATTATTATTATTATTATTATTATAAATTTGGGGCATAGATGCATTGGTTCTGTTATTGATATATTGGAGATGTGGTTGACTAGATGTTTGAACCCATCCTCTCTTCTACAAGGGCTGAAATCAAGTCCATTGGTGAGAAAGTCTTATATTGTGTTTGTTTTGGAACTCATGTACATTATCCATATATAAAAGCAAATATTTGTTTTGTTCATTTATTTATTTATTTATTGATCATTGTATTAATCAATTGTTTATTGGTATTGATTGAGTTATAAATAAATGTTAATTTTATGATTTAACCTAACTGTATCATTACTATTTATCACACATAGAACCAGAAAGTCCACTATACTAAATAGATTACATATTAGAGCACATATTGTCACTGATGATGCATACAAGGTTTACTGAAGTTCTAAGGGAATATTTTACCACTTTTGTTCTTGGATAATTAGTGATATACAGGGTCTAATAAAATCCCATTTACCTCCATCATCACTTTAGCTTTGCTTTGTTAGCTATAGAATATAATCCAGAATTTGTTACTTTTATTGATGTTTGTGATATTGGGACCAAAATTAATAGATTTGCTAACCAATATTATAATTGAACCTATTTTCTAATATAATTTACACTTTACCTATAACAATAAGTATCATTGCTATTGATTTGATTTGACATGTAAATTAATGATGAAGAAACCTAAGGTTTATGTTGCTTACCTTTTATTGCAAAGCAAATACCCTACATAACATTGCTGTATTAACATTCTGGGTATATCTGAGCTGCAACCAATCATGCCACAATGCTGATTATAATTATTACTATCTTGTTAAATGGTCTGTATTCACTATGTGATAGTTGACATTGATGTAATAGATCATATATTCAATACTGGAAAAGTAATCTTTAGTTGTTGTATAAATCATATAATCTTGTTCATGGTTGGCCATAAAGTCTCATGTAAATAAAATCTCAGTTTAAGGTTTGGAAATGTAGTTTTAAAATATATTCATTAGTGAGAATAGTTATTAAATAAATAATCACATAATTTATTTTGGGGTAATTTAATATACCTTCATGTAATGTTGTGATGGGTCTCCACAGTGTACCCTTGCCAAAATCGTATTATATCATAACAGTCTTGTGTTATATCATTAATCTTGCCTGTTACGGTCTGGGTGGACATTTCGGTTACAATATATATATATATTGGTAAAAGGAGGTTGCCTTGACAGCAGTTTGAGATTGTTGATTGTTATCTATATTGGGATTATCTAACTGTTGACTGGTTTCTAATGGTTATATATATGTAACTATTATTTATTATTAAATCAAAAAAAGTCAATATAGAAACTAATGATATATATATCTATAAAAAATAAAGGATCTCATAATGCAATAGAAACATAGCCATTTCCCATAGTAAAGACAAATGTATATTTCAACTGTTAGTAAATAAATATCACATTCTTCTTAACTAAATGGTAAAGTATGATGAAAAACTCAAACCATACCATCTGGCAATTGCCTAGTCTGGTGAGTAATGCCTTTTCCTTCATGAGTAGCTGCTGGAAGCCTTTTTCCTGAAGTGGGATACTCAAAGATTGTTTCATCCATAAATAATTATTTACGTATACATATGGTGGTTTTATCTCCAGAAAACAATAATTTGTAATGCCTATACAAATCAAACCATGGATCATAGTACATACTGACACCATTATTCTGTTTATTCAATATTTTTAACTTTTCTTGTAGCGACATTTTCTTTCTGAAAGACTTCAACATCTTATCTAATTATATTTCTACAATGTATTTTTGACTCTTCTTTATTTTTTCAATGAAAACGGTCAATATTACACTTTTTTAAAGTGATTTTGAAATAATATTTATAGTGTAAACAGAGCTTGTCTCTCATAAAAGTTAAGCTTAAGTTTATTCTAAAATACTTTTTAAAAAGTTTTATAGTCTTATTTATTTAGAATCATCTAGTATAGAATAGATTATAATGAAGTACACATAAAAAATAATATATATATCAAATGTTCAAAATAACAGCAATAGGCAGTATTTAAATTAAATGTATGTTCAGGCTAAAAATGGTCTTTCAATGTTGCATATAATGAAATGACCTTAAGATATTGTTAATTATGACTAACAAATAAACAGCATCTAAACAAGAGTACCTCTTGCCCTCTTGTAGGTTAGAGTATTGGTTCAAGGTCATTGTTACTTTCTTTTTTTTCATCAGTTAAATTAGTTAATGTCCTAGTCATCAAGATTCTTTTATATAACCAATCACCTGTTTATGCAACTATACATTTATCATTTAGTGTTTGATAAATTTTACAAGCATTGTGTTTAAATTGTAACAAACTATAGAAAGTCATCATCCTTTAATCACAAGCACTGTTAAACATTGATGTTCAGTCTGCGATGATACTCTCACTCCAACCATAAGATAGAGACTTTAAGGAAATAAAAAGTGGTTGCCTTATTTCCAAACTCAAATGTAATTATGTGAGCCAATGTTAAGGGTCTAGACATTTAATTAAATGCACAGTCTTTCTAAGCTCAAATCCTTTTTGCATTCCTTTGTTGTTTTTAATTCAAGTCTTCAAAGATTAAGAAAGCATTAATAAGGAATAGGTTTAATAAGCTTAGAGTTGATAATTGTGATCTTAGCTTGAGACAATAGAATCACTCTGTAGTTAGATTGGAATTGGATTTGAAACAGAAATATATACTATAAATAGTCAAAATAAGAGTCATAGATCACATGACCCTATTCTCTTAAGCTTGTAAGTTATAAATAATGAGGATTTCCAATTCCTCAACAAGCTTCGTGTTAAATGCTTAGCCAGAGAAAGCATTTAAAATATCTCTGTCAGGAACCCCTCCCCAAACCCCTGACTATGGTTTCATGCTTTGGCACTCCTCAGAGAGTTGTCAGGGTAGGTTCAGACACTAGATCTAAAAATATCAAACCAAAGCCAGCATCTAGCTAAAAGTTATCTTTTGAGTGGAAAATCTGAAATTTTCAGACACCTACATGTCTTCAAACCCAGCTATCCAACTCAAATAGCTATATGGGGCTGATAGATCTTCAGCCATACCATATATTAGTAGTCTTAGCAATGTAACATTGCATAAGACTTAAGGCCAAGACTATAAATAGTCAAAATAAGAGTCATAGATCACATGACCATATTCTCTGAAGCTTGTAAGTTATAAACAAATATATACTGAATAAAAATTGTATATATTATCAGTTCCATTTAGGGATCCCCTTGCTTAAAAGGAAGTGGAAGGGACTTAGCAAAGGTAGCCTAAAATGGACAGATTCATATAGTGGCTAGATTATCATGCCAAGTAGATCACTTCTTAAAGTGATAATTAATAATGATGATGATGATAATAGTAATAATAATAATGATATTAGTAATAATTTATATATATTTTTATAGCTGAAAATGCAATAAAACTGTCATTTATATATATATTTTATTGATTTGGTCAAAGTCTTTGATTCAATTAATTGAACAGGAGATTGTTTAATTTTATTGGTTGTTCACTGAAGTTTATTCATATTATACAGCTTCTACATTATAAAATGAGAGAAAGTGTCATTACAATAGGCTGAATATCTATGGCATTGATTTAGAAACTGGTGTTGAACATAAATCTATCTATGCTCCAGCATGATTTTCAATTTTTATGGTAGTGATTAGAATTATTTAAAGGTAGCTAAATAAATCAGAGATCTTTATGTGATACATATTTAATGATGAAATTATATTAATGCAAATTTATTAAAGACATAAACAAAAACTTTACATTTTCCCATTCACAATTTACAGTATTGTGTTTGTTGTGAAAACTTATGCAGATGAAAATGATTTACAGAATGTATTTAATGTTTTGAATGCAGCATATAAAAACTATAGAGGCCAATTTAATATGCACTTTATCATTTCGGACAACAGGGGAACCCAAAAATTATTGCTATACAATCAAGCAATAAAGAATCTTAGATATTACCTTGAAAAGTATTTAGAATGTATTCAATATATTTAATTCAGTCTATACAAAAATTACAGTTTTCGTTAAAAAAAGAAGAAATTTCACAAAATAAATATAATTGAAATAATCAAAATTTCAAAAACAATATTTAACTAATATTAATATTAGTAAATGGCAAATTAAAAAAAATGCAGGTGTAATCATGTGACAAAAAATCAACTTATTTATTTAACAAATATTAGTAATTAAGAAATGACCAAAAAATTATCATGTGACCAAAAAAAAATCAAATATGAAAAAACAATATTTAGCAAATATTAGTAATTAGGAAATGACAAAAAATAGTGAAATCATATAACCAAAAAGAATACCAAATTTCTTTAATCAATCAAATATCAAAAAAACAATATTAAAGTGTTTTGCTTTTGAAATATAAGGACAGAATCAAGCATGTTCAAGTGAATGTAAATATGGCAGGCCAAAAAAAATTGCATAAACTAACACAATAATTTATGTGTTTAAACTAAAGTATTTTAAAATTACAATTAACAAAAAACAATAAATTCCCATTAGTGAAAGTATTGTTGATTTTTGAATAGAAAATAAATGGATTTTAATCCATATAAAAAAGTTCAAATTTCTTGGGCATAAACTAAAGCATTTTATTTTTAAAATATGGTGGCAGGACAGAAACATGTGTTTGTATTAACATAAGTATAGCATAAAAAAATCCATAAACTATTACAAGATTTAATGTGCAAAACTCTCCATACAGTAGTGCCACCTTGTGCCAACCAAAATAATCAATGGATGCCAGAAGGCTTGTGCATAAAATCCCATCTAGTGCCTACTCATCCAATATCCCCAGACTAGTTTCTGGCTTGTGGCCTTCGTCAGTGAGGAGCCTTGGATCTGAGAGCACTGCACCTAGATCTTAGGATCTAATGCAACCCTCCAGCAGCCACATTTTATCTCTATTTAACTACAAAACTATGAGAATGAAATTGAAACACAATAATATTTTCAATCTAAGCTCAATAGCTTACATAGTCATATGGGTCTGATCTCAGTTCAGCACCCATATATTTTGGTGTCTTTGTCTCTTTAACAACCATAATCACCACTATTCTATTAGGCAGGATTGGTGTTAAACCACTAAACATCACATGATCACCATCTCCTATACTAGCACATAACTGTTATTAAACAGGCAAACCATGCACTAATGTATGGAGAGTTTTGCCTGTTTAATAACAGTTATGTGCTAGCATAAGAGATGGTGATCATGTGATGTTTAGTGGTTTAAAGATTTAATGTGTTTATACTAATATATTTTAATAATTAAATTAAAAAAAAATAATAAAACAATCTTATTAAAAATAGTGTTCTTATTTTAATAGCAAATGGACTGATTTTAACTTATATGAAAAAGTTCAAATCTCTTCTGCATAAACTAAAGCATCTTATTTTTGTAATATGGGAGAAAACATGCACATGTGTTCATGTTAATGGCAAACAAAAAATAAATTGCATAAACAAATACAAGAATAATGTAAATACAATTTATCCAAACTTCAAACACTTTTTAGCAAACTCTTTATTTGTACATACACATACATCTATGTTTCGACTGACCTGCAGTCTTCTTCAGAGCAATTTTATTTTGAACTTCTAAACAAAAAAATAAAAAATCGTTTTTTTATTTTTTTATTTAGAAGATCAAAATAAAATTGCTCTGAAAAAGACTGCAGGCCAGTCGAAACGTAGGTGTATGTGTATGTACTAATAAAGAGTTTTCTAAAAAATGTTTGAAGTTTGGATAAATTGTATTTATAGAATATTATGGCAAACATAAAGAAAAGGGTGATTTTGGTAATATTTATGAAGGATTAATATATTTACAGTAAAGCATTTTAAAATTATTATAATTAATAAAAAAAACCTTATAAAAAGTATGGCAAATAGACTGATTTTAATTCTTGTAAAAGCATTCAAATTTCTTGCACGTAATCTAAAGTATTCTACTTTTTAAACGTCATATCAAATGCACAGTCGCAAAATAAATTAGAAGACCAAGATAAAAAATGATTAAAAAAATAAATTATTACTGTAATCAAAGGAATATGAATATTATGTTAAACAAACACAGTTTGGAAAATAATAATATTTGATAAAATAAATAATTGTTTACATAGAAAAAGATATTACAATAGTTTAACAAATACCATTTAACCAAAAAAGGAAAAACAAATTGATAGAATCTATTAACAAACGTAAGCCATGCATGATATATATTAAAATTAATTTTATAACTAATAAATAAAACTATAAACACATTGCATATGATTAAAAAAATAAAAATTTCGAAACAAAGTACTTTAGCAAATATTAATTAATATTTGACCAAAAAAACCCACAAGATCAAATTACAACGACTATCAACAAATGTAAATCACACATAAACAAGACAAAACTCTCCATACAGTAGTGCCACCCTGTGCCAACTAGAGTAATCAATGGCATAGGGTGGCACTACTACATGGAGAGCTTTGCCTTGTTTATTAACAATTATGTGCTAGTATAAGAGATAGTGATCATGTGATGTTTAGTAGTAAATCACACATAATAAATATTAAAATTAATGAATAAAACTATAAAAACATATTACACATAATTTACATATACATTTTATTACTTCAAAACATACAAAGTTATGTCCCACTGCTAAACATAAAGAGAAAAGCAAAAATGAAGACAAAAATTTGACAGGGATATACTTGATATTGGCAGGTTTACCTTCAACCTCAATGATCTCAGTTGGAAATGAAGATAAAAAGTTTTGGTCACACTGTTTATATTAAAGTAGTAAAAAATGTTAAAATAAAAAAAAAATAATACCATTTATCTATTTAACTATCTAGCCAACCACATCTATCTCTATCTACTTACCAACATACTTATTTATTGATCTATATCTTTGTTGGCTCTGTTTATCTATCTACTTATCTACATATCTATCTTGCTAGATATTTATTTTTTAAATGATTGTTTATCCATTAGTCTATATATCTGTTTAAATACATTAACTGTCTTTTATTTACCTGTTGCTCTATCTGTTTATTTACTTACCTGTTTATCTATCTTTTACTTGTCTATCTGTTTATCTACATATCTATTTTTCTATTTTTTACCCATCCTTATATCTTTGTTCAGCTATCTATTTATATGGGTTTCTACCTATCTATTCATTTATACATCCTACCATAAATTTAACTATTTATCCAAAACACCCATGCATTATCTATTTATCTGCTTACCTACTTATCTACCTACATGCCTATAAATCTATCTGTATTTCTACATGTTCTTTATGTCTGTCTGTCTGCCTGCCTGTCTGTCTGTCTATCTATCTGTCTGTCTATCTATCTATCTATCTATCTATCTATCTATCTATCTATCTATCTATCTATCTATCTATCTATCTATCTATCTATCTATCTATCTATCTATCTATCTATCTATCTATCTATCTATCTATCTATCTATCTATCTATCTATCTATCTATCTATCTATCTACCTACCTATCTACCTATCTACCTACCTACCTACCTATCTACCTATCTACCTATCTACCTATCTATCTATCTATCTATCTATCTATCTATCTATCTATCTATCTATCTATCTATCTATCTATCTATCTATCTATCTATCTATCTATCTATCTATCTATCTATCTATCTATCTATCTATCTATCTATCTATCTATCTATCTATCTATCTATCTATCTATATATCTATCTATTTATCTATCTATCTATGTGGTTCTCTATTAATTTATTTACATACTCAACCATCTATGTAACTATATCGGGATCCATCTGCCCATTGTTTATGTATTTATGTAATGACCTATCTATGTACCAACATACTGATCTTTCTATCTATCTACTTATCTGTTTATTTGTATCTATGTATTTATCCATTCATTCACCTTTCTACCTATCCATCCAGAATCTATTTAACCATCTGTCCTATCTATATATCTAGCTATTTTAAGTTATCTATCACTTTCTATCTATTCACCTATTCAACTGATTGTCTGTACATTTATCCAATTTATCTATCATTTTATTCATCCATTAATCTAACTACCTGTCTATCTCTGTACTTAATTATTTTTTCATCTATAAATCTCTAAATTTTTCATCTATTCTTCTATTTATCTATTCTTCTATCTATCTATTTATTATTCATCCATCAACCAATTCTATCTACATCTATATTTATTATTTAGTTCATTCATATATCTGAGTATCTATCATTTATCCATCAATCAATTCATATATCTACTTTTGTGTCGAACTATTCATCAAACAATCTTTACTTTCATGCAATTATTAATACATTATTCATTCATCAATTCATTCATTTAGTTCTGTATATATTTACCTATCTATCAATGATTAGATAAATAAAGGTGTAGATACAAGGATTGATTGATGAATAATAAATAAATTAGACAGATATACAGCTAAATAAATATATAGATAAATGAATGATTAGATAAACTAGCAGATGAATAAATTAATAAGCACAGTGGTAGCTAGATGGATAGATTGATGAATGAATAAAATGATAGACAGATAAACTGATAATCAATAGATTGACAGAGAAGTTGGTAAATAGCAGATAAATAGCTAGATAGACAGATAAATATATACATATACAGATAACATAGAAAAACAGAGATAGATAGACATGTATATAGTATAAATGTAGATTGACAGATGAATAAATGATTGATGGATGGGTCGCTAGGTAGTTAAATGTATGATTGGATGGTTAAACTAATAAATTGGTAGAAAACCAGATAAATGTATAGATAGAAAAACAGATAGATAGATAGATAGATATAGATAGATAGACAACAGACAGACAGAAAGATAGATAGGTAGGTAGATAGATAGGTAAATAGTAGGTAGGTAGGCAAGTAGATAGGTAGGTAAATAGGTTTAGGTAGGTTGGTGGATAGGTATATAGGTAGATAGATAAGTAGATGGATAGGTGGTTAGACAGACAGATAAAAAGATGAATAGAAAAGTAGATAGGTAGGTAAATAGATAATTAGACATATCAGGCTCAGTCAATAAATGCTAGTTTATTAAAGTATAAGCTCTAATTTAAGGACCACCTATGCTTTTAAAACATTTATTGATGGGAGGGTGCATGCCTACTTTGGAGCATCATGTGTGAAGAGTAGTTTTCTTTCAAAATATTTCATATGTGTGTGTCTTACTAATGCATTTCAATATTTCTGTCATCCAAAAAATGGCTGGTGGAATCCAATCAAAATATTGCTATAATGCTAATATTTACAACAAGCAAATGTATGCATAAATAAATCCATATATTTTCAGACACACACATGCATAAATAATTTTATTCATAATATAAACAAAATTTTTTAAATAATTTCTTACCAGTAAAAAATTAATCAAAAATACTTGAACAAACCAAGCCATTACCAAATGTGCTGAAAATAGAAAATAAGTACATATAAGTATAAAATATTCAAATATTACTAAAAAATAAATCAAATTTTAAGTTAAGAAAAATGGCACTAAGCTTTATTAAGGTGAATAATCAGGCAATGCATTGACAGTTTTTAATTTTTAAATAGAGAAGAAACCTGAAAATCTT
This sequence comes from Epiperipatus broadwayi, assembly GCA_028023455.1. Taxonomy (NCBI): domain Eukaryota; kingdom Metazoa; phylum Onychophora; class Udeonychophora; order Euonychophora; family Peripatidae; genus Epiperipatus; species Epiperipatus broadwayi. The sequence goes on along the minus strand of JAQFVV010006208.1, from coordinate 16,411,955 downwards.
AGGATTAACCATAAGTGTATATGACAAGATGAATATAATCTAGAAACCCAAGTATAAATTCAAACAATATATATATATATATTTAAGTCATGTGTAAATACACATTAAAAAATAGTTAAAATTCTTCTGATTAAAGTAAGCAAGAACATATATGTGTGTGTGAACCATTCACAAATAATAAATTAGGAACCTTGGTTATTTATCATTGTGTTTTATTAATACTGTTGCCTTCAAATTTATAATAGTCATTCAATATCTTTATTTTGCTGATAGAGGGAGCTCTCAAACCATGACACAAGATAGCAACTTTGATAAAGATAAGAGCAGCCATCTTATCTTTAATCTAACTTTCCACTTTTTACAGGCCAATTTGAAGCATCATGATTTGAGAGCGTGAAGCTGTTGTTCTCTCCACTGTTTAAGTTCACTATTTTAAGATGCATTTAATACAGATTACAGCCTGGCTTAAAAGTATTTACATATATTTCTTCTGCGCTTAATAAATAATTATAATTCTATAATAGCTTATATATTTCCAATATAAAGATTGTAATATTAACTCATTGTAAATCGCAAGATTTCACGAATGTTAATTTGTATAGGAAATAGTGGACTTAACCCTTTTCCTGCCTCTTACGAAGCTCCTCGTCGACATCTGACGTCACTCTAACTCTGCCAGTTCTTATGCTAAAATATTCGTTAGACAGGTATTGAATAGGTTTTTAAAAGTTCTGTAAGATGGTGCCCTCTTCCGAATTATTTTACAAGTAAAAAATAAAAAAAACACATTTAAACCTAAACAAAGAAAGAACATTACTTGTGATTGGTTCTTAGCATGCTCTCAGCCGAAAAAGACATTCTGATTGGCTGGAAAGAACAAAGAAACCACCTGATCAAAGAAAATAAAGAAAAACGCTGAGATTTTCATTTCGAATATGATTTAAATTATTATAAAAGAATATTTTGAGAAATTACAAATTATTTTCAGAGAGAATACTAAAAAAACAAAATTATTTTCGAAAAATATTGAAGATTTTAGTAAAAATATTTAAGATTTAGTAAAAAGAAATATTTACTTTTCTATAACGTAAAAGTCGACCTTTTTGTTTATATTATAGCTTTTATGTTGCCGAAATTGAATATTTTAGAATAAATAAATAGCAATTTATTTTTGAAAGAACTTTTGTTCTCTTCATAACCTGAAAAATTAGTAATATACTTTTTATAAACGTATCTGAGTTGAATTTAATATTATAGGCGAATATGTTTTAACAATAGGCTTTGTCTTCAGTTTGTGAGTTGGCCAATTAAAAGATTTGATTTTTACCTCATACAACCAATAATATAATTAGCGGTTTAAGGGTTAAACAATGGAGAGAACAACAGCTGCACACTCCCAAATCAAGATGCTTCAGATTGGCCTATATAAGTGGAAAGTTAGGTTAAAGATAAGATGGCCATTCTTATCTTTATAAAAGTCACTATCTTGTGTTGTGGTTTGAGAGGTCCCTCTATTAGCAAAATAAAGATATTGCTTGAGTATTATAAATTTCAAGGCACATTTGATACAGGCTAAAGCCTGTCTTAAAAGTATTTACATATACTTCCTGTGCCTTAAGAAATAATTATAACTCTACAACAGGTAGATAGTTAGAAAATAAGAACATTGTGGAAATCTGGTGAGTTAGAAGAAATTAAAAATAATAAAATATAAAGTAGTTGTTTTAGATGTATGTGAGACTGGAATGGAATGGTAATGATGATTCCAAATCAGAATAATTTAGAATAATTTCTAGTGGAGGGGATAAGTTTTGAATAAATAATGTTACCCATATATTATAAAGTCAATAGATGAATAATGTATTAAACCAAAACTGTCCCAGAGGATTTGATATAAATACAGATATATATTTTTTAATATAAGTAGTTATGATGAAGAAGTTGAAAGTATCTATGAAATTATTAGAGCTTCTCAATAATGAGTATATTATTATTTTCTTGAGCATTTTTGCTGCATCCATGGATGTACCATAAAAATCCAAAATGTATGGGAAGACTTTGGTTTAAGTGATATGATTTCATAAGATAAAAAATTGATTAAAGTTTTTATGCAATATGATAGCTAATATATTTTATGATATGCTTAAAAGAAGTCATTATTCATGGAGAGTTCCCGAAGATGTTAAAAAAATTTGATTTATTATATTACAGATAAACAAAAACAAAGGAATCAAATATAGGATAGTCATAGTTACTCTGGTACTCATGTTGATCACGATTATATGCTTATTTTGACAAAAAGTCATATTAGATTTAAACGGAAATTATATCTGCTCAAAATAAATTGTGTTTAAATAAATTACAAGATCATAATATAGCTAAGAAATTAATATTACAAAACTGTTATGATAGATATTAATGATATGTGATGTGGAAGAATATTAGAACAAGTATAAAAACAACAGTGACTAAAGAATTAGGAGAATTACAGTACCTAAGAAACCATGGATGACTCATGAAATACTGAATTTACTTTAAAAAGTAATGAAGATAAAGATTATGATTAACATAAAAAAGATAAAAATTTAATAACAACTTGCAGGGTTGAAAAAGCAAATGAATGAATATGATTAAATCATGAAAATGAAACAACATAAATGCTGAAGAGGTTAAACAGGTATTTGAAAAAGTCAAATGTTAAATTATAAAAGAACATTTAAATAATATTCATTAAGGCTGTAGCATCAATCACATGCGTATAAAATGCGATAGTAGGGACCTCTACAGGTCTTAAAACCACAAGCTTACTCTTGGAAGAAATTGTTAAAAATAAGGAAAGAAAGATACTTTTTGAAACAAAAGAAATGTGTGATCATTGGAAAGAGTATATTGAAGATTTGGTTAAAGAAAAACAAATAATAAATGAAAACATGAGAGATTATATAGAAAATGGAAATATGGTTGTGAGAATGGGAAAAGACCTGTGATATCAAGAGAAGAATTTGATTATGCAGTTTTTAAAATGAAAGAATATTAAGATATGTGGTATAGATGAAATTCTAATTGAAATTATTTGATGTGATAACAGGATGCTATGATAAAGGTATAATACCTGCTGACTTTATGCTACAAAACTATTGCTTTTCCAAAAAAAAAAGGGTCATGCAAATGATTATCTTATGCTTTGATAATTTTACTCATAATAGTTAAAAATTGAATACAAAACAGAATAGGTGAAAATTTGGATAAAGATCTTAGATCTGGAAAAGGAATTAGAGAAGTGATATAATTTTGCAAAGAAGATTAGAAATGAATTGAAAGTCATATTAAAACAGGCAAAATTCTCCATACTGTAGTACTACTCATTGCCATCCAGAGTAATCAATGGATGCCGGAAGGGTTGTTTACTCTGGCTGGCAATGAGTAGCACTACTGTACGGAGAGTTTGACTGTTTTAATAACAGTTATGTGCAAGCCTAAGAAATGGTGATCATGTGATGTTTAGGAAGTCATATGTTGCTTTTATTGATTTGGAGAAGGTTTTTAATAGAATGGATTGGAAGTTATTGTTTAAAATGATGAAGAACATAGGCCTTAATTGGAAAAATAAATGGCTTATATATAAAGGGCAATATAGTCAAATACTTATAAATAGTTGTAAAATTAATATTAACACAAGAAGTAATCTAAATCTAGATGGTTTATTGTCACCTTGCTTATTCAATTTATTTATTAAGGACAATAATAAGAATAATAAAGAAAACTAAAGGAATTAAAATTAATGGTAGGACATATTCATTGTTTTTATTATGCAGTTGATGTAATGTTATTTTCAGATTCAAATATATAAATAAATAAAATGCCTAAGATATGGATATGCTTAAAATCTTTTAAATTAAAAATATATGCTATTAAGACTAGAATAATTGCCATATACAATCAAAGAGTGATTGATATGCAGGTGAATAATATAAGAACAAGGTAAGGAATTTAGTTATTTGGAAAGTATGATGTCTTACTGAGATTAAAAGCAGAATAGTGTTAGAAAAACATATCTTTCAATATTAAAAAAACTTTACTATCCTAAATAAAAGTTTTGATACAAAAACTACAATGAAATTTACTAAAATTTTTATTTGGCTTATATTAACATATGGTTGTGAAACATGATTTTCAGAAAAAAAAAAAAATTGAAATAATAGAAATGGGCCTTTGAAGATTAATTTAAATGAGTCAAATGGAAAACAATACTAATGATCAAATATTAAGTGAACTTGGAGTGAAAAGAAAACAACTGAATATAATAAAAATGAGAAAGATTAAGTTTTTGTTTATGCAAAAAATTTTGGAAGGCAAAATTTTGTAAAGACTATTGAGAGTTAGACCAAGAATATTCTATCTTAGAAATGTGATCAGTGAAATTGAAGTTTTTTAGATGCAGATATGAAATGAATTGCTGAAGATAGGAATCATGTGGCTGCAATGACAAGACATTGCCTTTAGAAGCAGTTGAAATATACAGTACTTTAATAACATCAATAACATAAGTTCCTTTTTTAATATTTAAATATATGACTATTTAATGTTTATTAAACATATTAATATGTTAATATATATATATTGAATATATGAATACTTTTAACATATATACACAGAAAAACACGATTTTTTTGTTTAAAAAAAAATTAATTGTTAATTTAAGATGTTTTTTTTTTTTTAGTTTCAGTCCAAAAATATTTATATAAATGAAAAATTTTACTTATTTAAATAAAAGAGAAAAAGGAGGAATAAATTATAAACCATTAATCAACTATATCTCGTATTAAACTTCTTTTAAAAGTATTTCTTTGATCTAAATTATAAATGATTGCTTGCACTGTTATTTAAATAATTTATTATTATTATTGTTGACGTTTGTTAAATATTTCTTATGGATCTTTATTAAACAAGGATTTATCAAACTATATATATGTCATTTTATTGGAGTCTTTTGTTCTATTCAAACTAGATCATATCCTATGTCCACAAAAGAATAGTTATTTAAGAAGTTGAGTAATATAATATCTTCTTTAGTTTAATTAATAAAAGCAGCCACTTTTCCTAAGACCCAAATACTATCTGGCATCTAGTTTAAAGTGTTATTTGACTGATAACACATATTTACTATTCACTTAACATAATCTAACTATATAACTAATTCATTTTCTTTTTATTTTGATTATTGAAAAATATTATTATTTGTAGTTTGGAATAATAAGATCATCATTATCATATTTGATAAAAAATACCAGATCAACATTTAACGAACATTGTATTTTCAATTCTGATTAGAGATTCAAATTATGGGATAATTATAGTATATTATTATATTTAACCTAATCTCACAATGTTCTTGTGACATCAGTATCCAATGTACATGATGATCAACCATGATGATGATAGTTTCTTTAATATTTTGTGGCTGTGCTAATGGATCTAGGTGGTAATGCTTGATTAACAAACCACATACAGGTAATGTTTTAAATATTGTGAGATGTCATAGTGGAATTCCAGTTACCAGTATTTATAATAACAAACAGGGTTTTTATGCACACATTATTGAAAGATATTCGAAATGAAAATGCTATGATGAAACTGCAATAAGAAAAAATATTTTGGTATGAAACATAACAAATGAGACAATGGAAAACTTAAATTAAAGAATCGAATTATTATATATCCTTTTTTTTTATTAAATCATTTTATGGTTATTATTTCCAGTGTTATATTTATATAACAGAATTAGGATATTCCATTATTATAAATTGGAAGAGGGTAGTGTTACCTCAATTGAACATGTGAAATGACATTTTTGTTTGGGTGAAGTCAACCATCATATATATATATACTGGCAAGGACCATCCAATTTAAATTTCAAAGACTATTGGATTTTAAGCAGGTCATCTTAATGATAAAATTGTTCTTGTAAATACTGATAAAACAGGGTCAGATAGGAATCTTGAAGATATGATGGAAACCAAAACACCATTTGGCCTTTGATGGTTAAATTTTAAAAATATGTAGAGCCTCTATTAGAAAATGCAGTGATATATTTAATATTGTGATGCTTCATATGCTGACAATATAATCATTGGTAAGAAACAGCATTGACTGGTGGTAGGAACCCATTGAGAATATACTTATTATGCATGAAGGGCTCGTAAATTAAGTTTGACATATGTTTAATTAAATTTTTTTTTTCTTTAGTGACAGGATTTGTGCAGTCAAAATATACATTATAATTTTTTTTTTTACTCACTTAAAATTCAAAATTAATGAAATAACTAATCAATATCTTTACAATCTCCACATTGTTTGACCTACACCTTACTATACAATAAGAGCACACACATTTCAGTAGTTATAAAATTAAGAATAAGAAATAATAATGATCTAATGTAATTTGCATTTAAAAGAAAATGTAATATTTATTCAATAAAGTCATTTTAAGAGAACATTTAAAACTCCAGCAGAAATGATCCTCTCATAATGATAATCAAAACAACGTTTTAAACTTTAAAATAGAAGTAGTAATTTAAAGTTATTACCTAAGACATTTACTATATATATACATTTACTTAAGGAAAATAAACAGATATTGAACACCTTTGTGTATAAATGTAACCACGTGTGTATGTGTGCTTGCAAGTAATGTTTTAAAAGTTTTTTTATAACATAATAATGATCATTTATTAAATTCCTCATACAACAATAAATCCCAGTCGAGTGTCATTAGCCGAGAGGTCAGCGCAGCAATTGCTATGACATATGAAAAAAAGACCAAATCCCATGAGAAAATTAAAACAAAGAACTGTGAACTTAGATATAGCACCTGGCAATGAAACCACTTGAGAAAACAACGAGAATTCATTGAAAGAAAAAATTTTCGTCATTGTTCTTTTATCTAAAATTTATTATTTTATATATACAATATAAAAAAAAAAACATTTCTACATTCAAAGGAAATCTCATTAAAATAAAATTGTTATATAACAGTGAATGCTAAAAGATATATTCACTTAAAAATACACACATGTAAGAAAAGCTTAGAGATGATGTGCTGGGAGAATAATTCACATCTATCTCCAACAAGTCTAAATGTAAACCGTGACCTAAACTTAGGGTATATTAACTTAGTATTCAAAAGACAATTATTTTACTTGAAATTAAACTTTCATGTATACAAGGCTCAAATTTAAGCATTGAAAATTTAAACTCCATATATGGAATAATAACAAAATTGCTTTGTAAATAACAATAATAGAAAACATAAACAGATTAGAGATAATCTACGTCAAAAAGAAATTTGAACATCAAACAATAATCCATGTGTAATGGGATTATATGTATATACAAAATAGAATTGCAATAAATTCATTTGCTACTGCACAGATGTTAACACTTTAGGATTATCTCATACTTCAATGGAATATATATAGGAATACACATGACCATGAAAGAAAATAAATATTTCTGAAGAAGACATTAAATAATTAGATAATCCATACATTTATAGCTTTTACTGAAACCAGAATTATAGGATGTTGGATTAAGTAAACTACAAATACTAAAACCATCTAACAATCTACTAAGAAATAACTGTCAATAACTATTAGACATTAAATCTTTCAATTACCCAGGAGAAAGTAAAATATACTGGATTCTTTAAAATATTTAAACAGGTATAGATGATGTGTTTTACAACTTCATCATCCTGAACTCCTTCCAATACTTTACTTAGATATAGTTTATGGTTAATATGTATCTATATATATTATAGTTGTGAATAAATGTTTTTTAGATATATATGTTTTCCTGAAGGTTTGTGATGATGGTAATTTAGTTGTATTTTTATATTGAACTATTTCCATTATCTAATATGAGTATTGAATGTCTTTAGAAAAATTTAACTTTATTTAAATATTCCAAATACATTCAACTATCAGTAATAGCACAGATTAGTATATGCAAGTGTTTCTGATATCCAATTAAACTTTCCCTAGTTTATATTTCTCTTTAAAAATTATTAGTTATTGCTTTATTATTATTTATGATTTTATACCAGTCTGCTAGGTACAACATTCATGAATTATTTAATCCTTTCATAGTCTTTTGCATTTAAATGGAGTTTTAAAATTTACATTCTATTGATATTACAAATTTTTCCTGTTGTGATAAAAAATATATAAATAAATATAATATTTATAATATGTCAAAAAAAATAATACTGTTAGGATTCTTTATGTTATGACAATCATTTCATCTCTTCATTCTATCTCTTACACTCGTTTTCTCTTTTGATATTAGATCTCAGTATTTTATTCAGAGAGTCATTAACTAGAAAATCCATAAAATCCTTCAAAATTTCATCTTTACCTTTAATGCACAGTAGATTAATATTTACCCTAACTTTAGAAAGATGTGCCACTGATTTATTGGCTATTATTCTAATAGAGGGATAGGGGTTTCATTTATTATGATGTGTTATTTTGTTAGGTAACCATTTTATTAATGGACTTACCCCAATTCTATCCTGGCTTCCCTTATAAGCACTTTCAGTACTTACACAATCATTTCTTTATTGAAAATCTTTCTATTTCTTTCTATAAATTACTTGAGCATTACCAAGATTTAACTCAGCCAACTCTTCATCAATTCTTCAGGACGCTATTCTATATAGTCTATCCCAGAAATTTGACCCATATTCTACTTCAGTGTAGGCGGCATTTATTATTCTATCTATTTCCAGACCCCTCCTATAATCTATCCTTTTCATGCAATATTTCCCTACATATATCTACCATCATGTCCCAAAACAAATAATCTATTTTATTATTATCATTTAGATGTTCTAGATATTTATTTTTATTAATAAATGAGATTCTGATATGGTCTTACATCACATTCACTCATTCTTGCGATTATTAATATTATATTCTATAATGGTTTTTTTTAAATATAGATAACTTAAATATTATTTCCCGCACACATACTTTTTCACATTATAATTCATGAATATACGTTGATAGCTAGTTTAAACATAAAAACTTTTTTTTCTTTCATTCATATGCAAATATTAGCATTAGTATTTCTTATATAAAAAATTTTTTTTTATCACCAATAAATGTAAAATTAAAATCTCTTTACTTTTTTTTCAAAAGCATTTCTTTTTTTAAAAAACATTACTATAATTACACTGCATGTACATTTTGTTCCTGGCGCACTGAGTATCTTTCTTCTCCTCATCTTGCTCTATACACGAAAATATAAACAAAATATTAAGCACACAAGTACAATTAACTGGACAAATCTTCTCTCAGTTGGTTTATTGTTCTATGTGCAGAATTTGGCTCTTCCTGAAATTACCATGCGCAAACATTTCCTACTTTTCCTTAGTAAATCTTCACATTATAATTATTATAACTTTTCTTTTCAAGGTATATTTTACCAAGTTTCATTAGGATTTAAGCAAAAAAAAATTTTTTTTCCAGCAGTTCTCCCTCACTGGTTAGTTACTATACTTGGAAGATTTGTTAACATATTTTTAATAAGTTTGTTTAATCCTTGGCTCCAAATATTCATTTTCTGACTCTTAATTCCTGCCTAAAATTAAACAGCCGTTTCCTATTCTTTCAAATTTATAAAAGTTTAACTTCTTTTTGACTATGAGAAATCTTACTTCAAATTTCTTTGGTTTTTTTATTTTTTTAAGTAGAAGCTTAATCTTTATTGCTTAAATATTAGTCAAACGAATATTTGTTTCCCCAACTTGTCATTATTAACTCCTGAATTATTTTTAGGATTTGATTAAGTAGCTTCTTAGGCTAAAAAAAAATTTTTTTTTCTTGAAGATTTTAGATTGCTTTCTCTTTTGAAATTTATAACTAAAACACCTATCTTTCCATAGATAAAACGAATGTTTTCCCACGTTAAAGCAGTTAGTCTTTCATTTTAAACTAAAACATTGTTTTTCTTTTCTCTTGGTTATTCTGGTAAGAATAGTAACTTTCATTTTTTTTTTAAAAACTGATCCTAGCTATCATTTTGACTATAAGGAGATTATCAAGCATCACATGATCACAATCTCATGCTAGCACATAACTGTTAGTAAACAGGCAAAAAAACTCTCCATGTAGTAGTGCCACTTTGTGCTAACCAGAGTAATCAATGGATGCCAGAAGGCTTGTGCATAAAATCCCTATCTAGTGCCTACTCATCCAATATCCCCAGACTAGTTTCTGGCTTGTGGCCTTCGTCAGTGAGGAGCCTTGGATCTGAGAGTACTGCACCTAGATCTCATGATCTAATGCAATCCTCCAGCAGTCACCTTTTATCTCTACTTCACTACAAAACTATGAGAGTGAAATTGAAAACACAATAATATTTTCAATCTAAGCTCAATAGCTTATATAGTCATATGGGTCTGAACTCAATTCAGCACCCATACATTTTGGTGACTTTGGCTCTTTAACAACCATATGACTATATAAGCTATTAAGCTTAGATTGAAAATATTGTGTTTTCAAAGGTGACTGCTGGAGGGTTGCATTAGATCCTGAGATCTAGGTGCAGTGCTCTCAGATCCAAGGCTACTCACTGACGAAGGCCACAATCCAGAAACTAGTCTGGGGATATTGGATGAGTAGACACTAGATAGGGATTTTATGCACAAGCCTTCTAGCATCCATTGATTACTCTGGTTAGCACAAAGTGGCACTACTATATGGAGAGTTTTTTGACTGTTTAGATTATCAAGATTGGAAATTAGACCGCAACAAAGAAATTGGTTTACTCACTCCATAGTATTAAGAACTTTTTAAAAATATTTCATCTCTTTAGATAGCTTTGTAAATATACTTTTTTCCTTTTTGGTTTAATTAATTAAGACTTCAATATTTTAACTTTTATAATACAAAAAAAAAAGTAACACCACTATCTGGTTTTTTAGTATTCCTCTTTTTTTAAAAAATCGTCTGATTTTTTTTCTTTGAAAAGAAAACCTGGAAATGTAACATTAGAGTGTCATTTACTGAAATCTGATTGGTTGAACCTCTCATCATTTTGTCTAAGTTTTTTTTATAAACAAATGTTTCTGGTATTTCTGTTTAAAATAATATCGAAATATAAAAATATTTAATAAATGAAGCTGATTTTTAAATCAAAACTTATAAATCAAGTTGTATTTCAGATTGTATTTTGAATCTGTGATATGATTAACTAATTTAACCTATAAACTTTATAATAAATATATCTATTTTATTATTAAGATAATTTTTAAAATTACTTATCATCTTGTGGTAAATAATTGTTCTTTCTTTCGTTAAATATAATTCTATTTTTAACTTTTGAAGAAACATCCCTTAAATAATTCAAAATCAGACTGGTACGCAACGATGTTTATTTAGATTTACCACTCTTTTAAATTATTCATCTAAAATATTAAAATTTATATTAATATAACTGATTATAAATAATAACAATTATTAATCTCTATAGAATTATCCTTAATAAAATTATATGTATTAAATCATTTATTGCTATTATATCCAAGTTTATAGATTTAATATCTTAATTATAAATTTAAAATTTTGGAATTATAATTTACGTTTTATATGTCATTCTGAGCATGGACAACCAATCAAACGGTTACAATATATATGATTATTCTTTTGTATATTATTAATAACATAATACCAAGATTTTTTTTTTTTTGGGTAATTGAAATAGTCATATAAACATTTTGGGCATTTATATGAAAAAGGTAGTATGTATATATTAAATTTAGCTTTTATTCATGTTTAGCATGCTTTTAATATATAACATATCATATCTGTTCAGAGCTTGAAAAAGTAAGACAACTGATGGTTGGCGGATATAGGAAAAATGGAACCACAATAGATAATATACTACAAACATTCAAAAATAATGGAATACCAACCATAAGGGCAGCCACTTTCAGATTATATGCATTCTGGTGTACCAGATGCACTTTTACACTGGGAAACAACACAATAAGGCACCCTAACACATATAAAAACAAATTGCAAAAAATATGGGAAAGAGACAGCATTATTGCACCACCTGACATCTTTGCAGCAACGTGGTCTCTTTTTAAAATACAGGCCGCTTTGTAATAAAGGATATAATAGAAAAAAGGAAAGCAAACATAAAATTCAGTGTTGCAAAAATGATACAAGCAAGAAGCAACAATATGGACACATGAGTCAAATACAGGGAAAAAGGCATACAGGGAAATCTGAAATGCAAAGAGACTATCAAACATATAGATTGTAATGTAATAACTATGTAACCCTGTGTATAATACTATGTATAATCAGCAACCAATGTAAATACTTGTTTTTTTAATAAAGTTACCTTTGAAACCTAATTATGATATGTTTATATATTAAATGCATGCTAAATGGTAATAAAAACTAAATTTAAAATATGTAGACTACTTTTTCTGTATAAATGTCCAGAAAATTTATGTGAATATATTTATTAATAACAATATGAACTTTAAAATACAAAATATGCTTATATTTATATCAGCATAAAATTTTTATATAGCTGTAGAATAGATTATAAATAAAAACCATAGTAGGCAGTTTTGACCAGATCATAAATGTTTTTGAAGTCGTTTTTATGAATTAATGGTAGTATATCTGCACATCAAATTTAACCAGAATATGGATAATTTTATATTGGATCTATCAGTCGTATTTGGAGACCTTCAAACATTTACATTTGTTAAAAGAGTTGGTAAAAGTTTTGAAAACCTTTCTGGCTATTATCTCTAAAAAAAAAAAAAAAAAATTAACTGACAAAGTAAACCATTTTTTTTATTATTAATAAACAGTGAAAATCCTAATTAGCTGTGTAAACTTTGGTCTTTCTTGTATCCTTTTTATTTCTACTCATTGATTCTGTCAATTAAACATATTGACCAGATTATTGTAGATGCACTGATTAATCTTACAGTAGAAATATAAAATCATGTAAATATAAGGTGGTAAAATTGGAATTAAAAAACAAAACGAAATCCACATTATATAACTGTTAATAAATTATCTAATTCATCACAGAAAGTCACGTTAGAACTACTAGATGTAGAGTAAATTCAGTATTTTGTTTTTTACGTGGCAGAATTGCTACTGAATGAGCCCGATAAATGTCCATGGAATGCTAATTTTGATTAATAAATATTCTGCATAAAAGACCATTATGTGCTTTGGAAAAAATGTTGGAGAAAAGTTGATCTTATATACCTTCTAACCTATATCTTATTATAGTTTCAAAACTTTTATCTATAAAAATCATTAAATTAATCTAAACGTTTATTTTTTTTTTTTTTCAAAAGAACAATGAACATATTCATACAAAATTTCATAGTCTTTAGCATATTGACAATATTTATCAACATTATCATTAAATTTTTTAACACATAAAAGTGACCATATCAACATTACTAGAAGACTTAAAATATTCGAACTCCTCAAGCGTTGATGGTCAAGTGGTTCGCTTCCCGGTCAATGCATTTGACATATGAAAAAAAAAACCAAAACTATTTTTTTTCCTCATGTGTCATAGCATCAACCGGGAAGCGAACCCGCTAACCCAGGACAACTTCTTGTAAAGCAGCAGTCGCTGACCTCTCGACCACCAATGCTTGACAAACCAAAACTATTTCCTCTACTAAAATATTTTAGAAAGTATATTTCTAAAAAGGTTTTTAACAATGATTAGGTCTAATCATTCGTCATTAAAAATATTTCTCTTTTTAATAACTTTATTTTTAATAACATTTTAATATAATTAGTTTTGAAAAAATAATTATAACATACATCAAATCTTTTAAAAACTTGTTTTTTATTTTTTTGCCACCAAAATGAAATATATATTAAAATAGATTTCCAACGTTTCGACTATTTCTTTATTTTTTTTCCTATAGTCTTTTTCAAGGAACTAAAAATATATAAAAAGGAGAAAAAAAAAATCCATAAAATTTTTTAAAACAAACAAAAATAAAAATCCTGTCACATATACATACTATTTTGGAAAATATATTCTTTACTTACTATGATTTCTTTTCCCAACAGCTTCCAACTTTACATTTTGCCTAAATAAACATTTTATTGTTACAAAATATAGTTTTTTATTATCTTATCTTCAATTAACATATTTTTACATTCCTTTCTTGTTAAAAACAAAAACATTCTATTAAATTTCACAAAATATTTTTTTTTTCTCTCTTCTCTTTTCCTTTACATTATAATATTCTATTCAGAACAGGATTTAACATCTTTATGTATAAACTTTCCTTTTCAAATCTTTCTTTTTGTTTAATTATACATTCTAAAGGGGTAATCTTAAAATTGACATGACCAATTTTTTTCTTTATGTAAATATATTGCTGAATTTCTATCTGACAAATGTTGTTTTAATCTAGTTTTTAAAAAATTCTTTGTATTACCCACATAAGATATATCTTTACCATTATATTTTAAACAATCCATACATTTTATACAATAAACAGCTTGCATTATATTTGAAAAATCAACAAAATCTCCTTTATTAATTAAATTATATAAATTACTTTTTTTCTTGTATACAGGATAAATACTAAAACCATATCTTTTATTAAATCCATGAAACAAATTTTTTATCTTTTTAAAAATAAAATTTTGAACCTTAAAACCTATAAAAAATGTATCATCACCAAAATTTTTCTTTAATTTTTCTCCATTTTTTATTTTATTTAAATTGTTATTTGAAAAAAATTTTAATACAACATCCCAAGGGTAATCATTTAATAAACATTCTTTTTTTATAATATTTAATTCTTCATTTAATAAATTTTTATTAGAACAAATTCTTATTCCTCTTTTTATTCTATTATTAATAATGTTCATTTTACAATGTTTATCTAAGTCAGAATTCCAATTACTTAATAAACCATGAAAAGTTTTCTTTCTAAAAACTGATGTTTCTATATTTAAATTATAATCAACAACATTTTTTTATATTTTTATATCCATATATTCAATACATCCCCCTATTTCTTTTTTCATAGTAAATTTAATATTAATATCTTTACTATTTATATATTTTAAAAACCTTTGAACATTTTTATAATCTCCTTTAAAAACAGTAAAATAATTAAAGTAATTTATATAATTTAATTAATAAAGGAGATTTTGTTGATTTTTCAAATATAATGCAAGCTGTTTATTGTATAAAATGTATGGATTGTTTAAAATATAATGGTAAAGATATATCTTATGTGGGTAATACAAAGAATTTTTTAAAAACTAGATTAAAACAACATTTGTCAGATAGAAATTCAGCAATATATTTACATAAAGAAAAAATTGGTCATGTCAATTTTAAGATTACCCCTTTAGAATGTATAATTAAACAAAAAGAAAGATTTGAAAAGGAAAGTTTATACATAAAGATGTTAAATCCTGTTCTGAATAGAATATTATAATGTAAAGGAAAAGAGAAGAGAGAAAAAAAAAAAATATTTTGTGAAATTTAATAGAATGTTTTTGTTTTTAACAAGAAAGGAATGTAAAAATGTGTTAATTGAAGATAAGATAATAAAAAACTATATTTTGTAACAATAAAATGTTTATTTAGGCAAAATGTAAAGTTGGAAGCTGTTGGGAAAAGAAATCATAGTAAGTAAAGAATATATTTTCCAAAATAGTATGTATATGTGACAGGATTTTTATTTTTGTTTGTTTTAAAAATTTTTATGGATTTTTTTTTCTCCTTTTTATATATTTTTAGTTCCTTGAAAAAGACTATAGGAAAAAAAATAAAGAAATAGTCGAAACATTGGAAATCTATTTTAATATATATTTCATTTTGGTGGCAAAAAAATAAAAAACAAATTTTTAAAAGATTTGGTGCATGTTATAATTATTTTTTAAAAGTATTTTGACCACTTTTAATAAAGAATCTAAAGTGAAAGAGTTTATTTTTATTTATAATTAGTTTTGCACTAAATAAAAATTAATTGGAAAGTGTTCTCTTAAAAATTAATCATTACAATTATTAACTGAAATAACTGTATTAAATTACAAAAAACTCAATATTATCTTTTAACAAATGTGTTGAAAATTGAATGAAATTTTAGATATTTTTAATTACTTTAATATGTATTTCATAAAATGCTGTACCGTTGAATATCATTATTATTCAATACATCAATGTTATTTTCGGTTGAATAGATGGCCTGGTCAAAGATGATGGTTACCACAGACTGATGAGCTTTTCAGGAATCAAAGAGCACTATCCATATATTTTTGTTTCTAGATAAAATTAAATTAAAGTGTATGGATGAAAGGAATGATTTACATATGTTTTACTTGATTTGGTCAAGATATTTCATTCCATTAATCAGACATATTTATGGCCTTGTAAAAAATTAGTTAGATGTTTACCAAAGTTTATTAATATTATACATCTTTTACATAATGGCAATGGTTTATATATATGTAGATATAATGCTCTAGTTTCGAAAATGATTAGTAATAATCATTATTGTATTTATCTGAAATGGATGGCGTCAAAGTTGTGAGTGGAGGAAGTTTGACAATGGTAAATGCATTTGTGACAATTTACTCTAGACCAATAGTCTTCATATAATAAAGATATATATGAGAGATAGTGATCTGCGCCAACTGATGAGTGCTAGTTCAGCACGAAATGCATCTTGAGGATCATTTGTCATTTATTATATCTTTATGTGAATTTAAAAAGAATGGGGAAGTATGCAGGTACATATATATATTAATTGATTTCAAATGCTAATGAAGTAAAACCTTAACTATTTCAATAATGGAATGAGAGAAAGTGTTATTATTACAGGTGAAAAATCTGAAGCATTTAAAATAAAAGGTGTTAAACAACAATGTGTATTTGCTACAATGCTTTCAATTCTTCTGATAATGGTACTTGTAACTGTTTATGGATGGTTTAATGATATACAAATCAAGATGTGATACAGGTTAGAGGGTGAAAAATTTAATATAAATGATTTAAGGCTAAACTAGCTTTAACTTTTTGTATTTCTAGATTTACATTATGCTAATGAATATGCTATTAGTTCCAGTTAAAAAGCCAATCTACAGACTGTACTAATTCATGTTCTTTGTCTGTAAATGATGGAAGAAAAATCCTCACAAACTTTTAACTTGGATGGTTATCCACTTGTAAATAGAAACCAATTTCAATATTTTGATAGTTTTTTAGCCACTTTTAATAAATTAAAAAGTTAAGATGTTACTTCATGAGTAGGGGTTGGGATAATATTAAATTGGCTATGTATATAGAACTGTTAACATATCTAAATTACGGTATGGAAGTAATATTTGGATATCCTAAAGATGCAACACAAAGGCATTTTATAAACATTTTATTTAAGGATGCTCCTTAAAATTTTAAAATATATATAATGCCAGGATGTTAAAAACAATCACTTGCAGAGTGTGATATTATGGAATCCATATTGTAAAATAATACCTTAAAATGATTTGTGGAGAGATAGATCACTTATTTATGTTATAAGGATGATTACAAAACAATGTAAGGAAGTGCAATGTTGACCATTGTTAGGTAAAATATAAAATCATTTAAAGAGCAACAATTAGCCATGGTATAGCAGTAAAATTAATGGTTATGTTTTAGAGATTATTTTCTTTGGTTAGTCTGGTTTAGTTATGAATTCATGATAATTTTAATTATATATTATCATCATCATCAAACATTATCAATCCACTGCAGGATAAAGGTCTCTCCAAGTTCAATCCATTCTTGATCTTAAACTCAGAGGTAAAAAGCCAATAAACTCACCATGCTGGCCAATGCATGTTGGTGAGCAGCCCATCCATGTTCATCTACTAAAAACAATTTATTATATAAATAATCACATAATAATAACAGCTGCAATGACAAGAACATATGGAGTGGACATTAGAAATTTGCCCTGCTCGGTTCCTTTAAGGTCTCCAAGAGGAATCCAAGGGTCTTTTTTCAGTTAATAGCAAACACAAATCATGCACCATATATCTAATATCTTCAAAATTTATGCTTGCAATAAGATAATTTAAGAACTTAATAAATCTATTAGTAAATCTATTTCCTTTTAAAATATCTGCAGATCCCTTTATCACATTTGATAATAATAATCTGAATAAAAAAAATCATGATCTATAAGAAAAACAAAATTTTACTTCTGTATAAAAACAACTTCTAATGCTAAGTTTTTGCTTATAATTAAGCTGGATTTTTAAGGTATAGAGTATTATTTGTTCCTGTATAGGTAAAGATATAACATCTTCTGAAAACACTTTTATATTCACTGAAATAATTTTCTATTTACTATTCTCTCTTTGAGCTAACTAAAGTAATTTCTAAAATAATTTTAAAAAATAATAATAATTAAAAAAAAAAAAGAAAAATTGTATTTAAACCAATAAACATCACATGACCACTTCTTATGCTTAAAACCAATGCTGCCTAATAGGATAGTGATGGTTATGGTTATTAAAAAACCAAGGGCACAAAAATGTATGGGTACTGAACTGAGTTCAGACCCATATGACTATATAAGCTAATGGGCTTGGATTGAAAACACTAAGGTGTTTTCAGTTTAAGACTCATAGTTTTGTAGTTAAGTGGAGATAAAGGTGACTGCTGGAGAGTTGCATTAGATCCTAAGATCTAGGTGCAGTGCTCTCAGACCCAAGGCTGCTCACTGATGAAGGCCACAAGCCAGAAACTAGTCTGGGGATATTGGATGAGTAGGCACTAGATGGGGATTTTATGCAAAAGTCTTCTGGCATCCATTGATTACTCTAGCTTGGTGTGTGTATATATAGTGAGTTTTGCCTGTTTTAAAATTGTGTTGTGTAAACGTGTGGTGTTTTGTGCATAATAAAAAAAATAATCCATTTTTTTATATTCAGACAATATTACTATGTAAAATGCAATTTAAAAAATATATAATTGTAGTAGTAGTAGTACTAGTTGCAATAATAATACAATAGAAAATATAATAAAGCACAATCACTTGATTTTATTTTATAAACATATAATTAAATCTTAGACGTGATATGTTGGACGATTTTCATCATCTATGAATAAATGTTGAATGTATAAAAAATTTTAAACTTTATTTAAACTTTTCAAATACAAATACGAAGCAGACAAATGGCATAACTTTGACCAATACATAGCTGATCTAATTAAAATAGGATACAATTTTCTATCAACAGGAAAACCAATAAATCATACAAACATATCAAGGATAACAAGCCAAGAATTCTGATACCATACATCTAATCTCTGTACAAATGTCTTAACAACATAGACTTCATCATCACAAATTGATCACCTCTGAATATAAACAGACATCAATAATTCCAAGGATATAATCACACCTGAGCTCACTCCTCAGTATCATGTACAAAATGATCTACCCAAAAGCCAACTGCCAGGCTGCATATTATGGCAAGACTAGGATCAGCATTGCCATCAGAGTGGTTTAGCACAAATACCTGTACAATGAAACCAAAACCAAATAGGAAGGCAATTCCATCTTTTTTAAGCATGAAAGAACAACAGGCCATAAATGTGAACCCACATCTGCCAACATCGTTTACTCAGAAAGACATGATGTGAAATACAAGATTACAGAAGTGTTTCATATAGCAAGCAATCCTAAGTCTATTTAATAGAAAAGAAGCCTGCTTTGCCCTGTTCCGAAAATGGCAGTTATAAATTATTTGCATCACTTTGCATAAATTTCCTTTTCTACAGTGCAGTTTTAACAGCAACTATGAGTATGAGAGCAAGAAGTCTCTTGAAAGTGCTTAGCTAAAATTGCATTTAATTATATATATTTACTAGCTTCATTATCTGTGCATATAGCACATATATATAGTAAACAACTTGTTAGTAATAACATACAAATAGACAGCACAGGTTAGTAATTATACAACATAATGAAAGACAATGTTCCATTAAGGCCCATTCTTAGTTTTAAAAATTTACCATGTAAAAATTTGTCCTTAGTCCACTGGCATACAGAACAAATCTTTTTTTTTTCATATGTCATAGCACTGGCTTGGACGCGAACCCACAACCATCTGCAAACAACTACTTGCTTGCAAGGCAGCTGCGATGACTTCTCAGCTAACAATCTTTCATCAGGGACTCTAAACAATTTGTAGAATTAGTCAAGAACATGAAAATAGAACAAACTGACATGTTGGTAAGCTTTGATGTGGAAAATCTGTTTACAAATCTACCATGTGATCATGCATTGTCTATTGTAAGGAAAAGGTTATATGATGATAATAATTTACAAACTAGAACAACTCTACCTATTAATAGTATAATGGAATTATTAACATTCTGCATAACAGCAACTTACTTTCAATATAACTCAGAATTCCTCCCAAAAAAATCAAGGGATGCCAAACTTGAAAACATGGTCATATATACTTCTCCATGTCCATCTAAAGTGTGACTTTTGGTATGTTGATGATACATTTTTGGTATGGCCACATGGTGAGGCACAATTACAGTCTGATGCATGTCAGCAACATATCTCAATTAAATTCACAATTGAATCAGCACCAGAACAAAAATTGGCATTCCTGGAAGTCTTGCGACAAGTCTCCTTCAAGACAAAGTAAAAAAAACAATGAATAGGAAACCAACACACTGTCATGTACTTAGTATATACATCCAATCATACCAGAAGCACTAAATATGAAATTATACTATCACTATGGAACAGAGCAAAGGATTGTTCAGAAATGAGTGATTTGGAAAAAGAAAATATTCACATAGAATTTATGAAGAATGGTTATCCATCAATGGTCATCAAAAAATCTTTAATAGATAACACAAAGAGACACAAAAAGGAAACACAATTATTGGTACTGTAATTTATCCATACATATCAGGAATGGAAGACAAATTAAAGAAAATCTGCAATCAATATAACATTAGAACAGCTTTTCAAAGTGTTAAAACAGAGGATTTCTTACTTTTACTAAGTCTAAACTGGAAATGCCGAAAAAACAAAAACTGCATCTATGAAATACCATGTGAATGTAGAAGGAAATATATTGGTGAGATCTGTTGCCCTGTTGGACAGCAAATGGAAGAACACAAGCTAATGGTTAAAAGAGGAAAAACAGATGTGTCTACCATAGCAGATCATGTATGTACTAATGACCATATGCTTAAGCGGGAAAATAAAAAGATATTGGATAAAGAGGGGGAAATGCATAGAAGAAAATTCAAAGAAGCTGCTCAGATAATAATGGTAAATAATCCTATAAATAAACCCAGTATGGCAATATATGGAAGTCTCTAATTAATCTTGCTGTTAGGGAAAATTAATATTAAAACAAAATTGAAAGATTCAGGAAAAAAAAATTGAAGGACGCAGGAGAATTTGAACCAACCCTCATATGTAAATATACCAAATTTCTACTATCTGTTGTCTTTGGCAGAATAGCTCAGTTGATTAGAGCATTTGCCTTAAATTCAATATTCAAGAATATAAAGGTGTGAGTTTGACTTCTATGCTAATACTGTCACTGGACATATCAGGCCAACAACACCAGAAGAAAAGTGGAGAATAATACTGCTTGAAACATGGTGTAATTACTAACCCGTGTTGTCTATTTGTGTGTCATTACTAACAAGTTGTTTGTGTTTGAAAAGTTTAAATAAAGTTTGAAATTTTCCATACATTCAACATTCACTCATAGATAATGAAAATAGTCCAACATATCACATATAATAATATAGCACTATCACAAATCTTCAGACAAATATAATTCAATCTAAATATTAGTTTTTATATATCTTAGAAACCTCATTATTAGTATGCTTCAATGGACTCAAAAAATAATACATTTATTTTATAAAGAATGACTTGTGTAATTTGCAATAATTTAAATTTTATAAAATCAAACTATGAAAAGATAGATAGGTAGATGGATGGATAGATAGATAGACAGACATAAAAACATAACAGGATATTTTGATTGTAATAATCCAAACCAAATTTTTGCTATAAAGTAAAACCAGTTGACATTCAAACAGAAATCATGTCATCAAGTATAATATTAATATTTGTTTTTTCCTACTAATACCAAATATGGAAGTGCTTTTAGATTAACATTCCAGCTAATATAAAAGCTATAAGTCAGACAAAAATACTTTTTATGTATAAAAATGTAATATTTATGTTTCGCTTATAAATCTGATATCAGATAGAGTATTAAGCTGTTCTGCTTTTGGCTTAACACAGATCAGATAAGTAAGTACTATTACTATATTTAGTGGCATGATTTCGTATTGTGTTGCCTATTTAATTGGTTATTGCCTGATTACATTATTGCTAAAATTGTGTCCCATTAATTTAAAAAAATCTTTAAATTATACCAAAAGCTAAACCAATCAAATTAATTAATTAAATCAATTCAGAATGAAAATATTAGTGCAACATTAAATTAAAAATACACTACCATTTCCCTATCAAAGTAGACAAAAATTTAGATTCTGCCTTAACTGGGAAACCATTGATGTGAATCTTCAATTTGATATTGGATTAACATTCTAATTTTAAAATGCGTATTTAGATTATATATACATAATAAATCAATAACCCCTATGATAATATAAACAGAAAAAAAAAAGCTCCAATCATAGTGCATGAAGTATTTATTTTACAATCTCATGTCTTCTAAGACAGGGGTGAGCAATTGTTTTGGCTCAGGGGTTGCAGAGGTTGGAAAAGGGTTGCATCAGGGGCCACTTTGTGAAAGCGAAGGGTCACACCTTTTTTTCATGACACAATAAACACACTGCTTTATTCCCTGTATTACCAAAGAAATATTTGTTTTCCATTCCTCATTAAACACACGACATTCATCACTGATTTTACATTTTTTTGGAGGGTTCATGGTTTCACTAAAGTTGGAAATGTATATATTTACTAATGCAAAGACAAAATTGAAATTAACCAGATCAACTGGAAAGGCACTGCATATCGTATCTACACTGTGCATGTTTATTGACATGGCCATCCTAGTAGAAAATACAAGGCGAATCTTCGGTTGCGCACGAAAAGGAAATCTCAGACCAAGACGGATTTTTCTGATTTTCTTGGTGGGCTGCATGTAGCCCTCGAGCCACTATTTGCCCACCCCTGTTCTAAGATATATATTTGAGAACAATTTTCTATAATGTTATATCCATTCTGATACAGATGCCCAATTTTTCTAATAAGTGATCTTAATTTATTAACTTTTAAGATTTTTTTTTCTATGATAACAGAACATGGTAAATTTAACTAATCCTAAATCTTAGCTGACCATTACCTCTCTAATATTATCAAACCTTAACTAGAAAAAGAAAATTATTAAGCTATTCTTCACACTTATGAAATATTGGTTGTTTGTCAGACATATCAGTTAAAAATAATTGTACGTAATTAGTCTTGTTCTCCAAATCTAGGGATATAATTATATATGGGATATGTATATGTGTGGAGTTATAGATGTAGGTAGAGATTTGTTAATTTTTAAATGGTTAATTTTTTAAATTGTTAATTTTTTAAATATTAATTTTGTAATCTTTTATTTTTTATATAGTTTTATATATTGGGTTTTATATATTATTTTTAGTTATATGTATAGAGGTAAAGTGAAGATGTATATATATATGTAGGAAATATGGATAATATGTGTAGGTGAAATAATGGTTAAGTAGTTATTTTATAATATTGGAATATGGTTAATAATTATAATTGGGAAGTTGGAAGATTTAAATAAAATTATAAGTTTTATAATAATGATAAAAGAGGGAGTTGTTTTAAATGAATAAGCAAGATTTTGAAATAACGGTCATTTTAATTAAAGTTAAAACTATAAGGAAGATATAGGTAATAATGTTAAAAACTATTATTTAGTGATATAGAGATAAAAGTTATAAAAAGTAAAATTAAAGATAATAAAGTAAAAGATGTTATATATTAGATAATTATAAAAATAATAATAATAATAAAATAGTATGAATTATTATAAAATAATATTAAGAATGATATTTAAATGGTTGATTTAAAAATAAAAAGTAAAAAAGGAAATGTTTAAAAAGATAAAAAAAATTTAAAAAACAACAACGGTGAATTGGATATGTTTTGTATTTTATATATGTGTAGGTAGAATATACATATAGATGTGTATTAGTAAAAATATATGAGGATTGTATATATGTCTATAGGTTTATGTATATCTGTATATAGATGTATGTTTAAAAGAGGTATGTCTAGGTATTGGATATGCATATGTATATATAGATGTAGATATGGATTATATATATGTCTAGGGGGTCATATAGATTTATATGTGTATATATATGAAGAAAGCATATGTGTATATTTTGATATGTATGTGTTTATTTTATATATATATGTATGTAAAATGATGGATATATATATATATTGATTTATATATATATATCTGAAATGATAATTATGTATTTGTATTATTCAAATCTTGTAGCTCTGATGAATTAAAGTGCATATGAATGAAGTATTATAAGTAATATATATTCTCCAAATCTACCTAAAAGATGAATAAGTCTGTCTTTCTTATTATTTGGCTTTAAAAAAAAACTATTTAACTTAGTTCTTGGTATCGTAATTAAATTTTTAATTGATATATTTTAATATGTAACTAGATGAGAATTTAAAAGATTTTTTTTCACACATGGTTAACCTGTTATCTGTACTTTCATTGTAAATATGGATCCTTTGATCATACAATTACAATTATTGGTACTTGCATTTTATGTCTGAGTAGAATTATTGAAATTTTAGCCATCATTGCTTTTTTTTGTGTGTCAAAGCATCGGCCAGGAAGTGAACCCACAAACCCGGGACAACTGCTTGTAAGGCGGCTGTGCTGATCACATGACCACCAATGCTTGACTATCTTGTTTATTTAAACAAAAAGAGCAGAAAAATATGCTTGGAACAGGAGAAGTCATTTTTATATTTTACTCATCTTTCAGTGTCAAATAATGTACTTCTTATATTTAATTTTTTACAGAAAAATAAAAAATAAAATGCCTATGGCTTTATTGCTCATGGAAGTTCTAGCAACAGAATTGCGAGTCGGATGCTCAACCAACTGTGCCAAACCATGCAGGTGGGAGGCTGATGGAGATGAAGATCATCAAGTTGTGCTATCAGTATTATTTACGTACATAAAATACATTCTATCTTAAAAGTAGTTCAGATTTGTCAAGTATTTAAATGTAAATAAAGGCTTTTTAAATAAAAATTATATTTATTGTTTATATAATATATAGGGTATATGAGCACACACTTTCACACAACCCACCACTCTCTACTCTATCTCATAACACTGGAACACTTGAACTCATATATGTCGAAAAGATGAATAATCACTAGTATACGTATTTCATGTTAAGCCAGCAATCATCAGTTGGTCCAGATTATCATCTCTACATATATATGCAATAACTGCTCAGATATATATTAAGATACCCAATCTTCAAACTTTAATGAACAGGCTTCAATCCACTCCACACTCCAAGTCTTCAACTGTCCATCCAATTGAAAATCTGATGATGGAATGCTCAAAGGCCACCCTGAGGCCGAGATTTTCGTCATACCCATGGTGACCTAAAGTCAATCTGATTCCTCATGTACAGAACATAATCCATTAAATACATATACAAGGGATGGGCAGACATCTCTATTATGTAATAACTGAAATACAGGCTTATTATATACTTGTATCTATACAATGTAATATATAGGGTATATGAGCACAGACTTTCACACAACACACCACTCTCTCATTTATATTTATTTCTCAGCACAAAATGTAATTCTTTACATCATATTTTTTGACAATTTACTGATTCCATATTAAATAATCAGGATGATAATCGGTTATCGATTATGAAGCAATTATTTTGATAATCATTCATTTAACATAATATGCAAAAAAAAAAAAATCGATTAATTTATTGTTTTAATAAAATTAAACTGAATTTTTTTAGAATAGTTTTTTTTCTTTAATAAAATGAATATCATTAAATTGTGTTATAGGCAATATTTAAGCCTTTTATTCTTTAAAAATATTTATATTTTAATGACTATTGACAATAAACTATTAAACACAATGACAACCTTCTTCACTGTACAGCATATATACATAGTTCAACATGTGTATACTCACGCCTATAAATAAGCATGGTTTGGAAACTTACATATTATTTTTAATTCATTATATATATATTTTTTTTCCATACTTAAAAATCGTTCATTAATTAAGTCTGAAACTATAAGGATAATGTGGATTTTATTGGGCGACTATAAAGATCTTCTAAATATGCATTCCAAGTAAACAGTCTAAATAATCATAATAGATCTATATGTGCTCCAGGAAAAAATCTAAATAAACGTTTTAGATTACCAATTGCTATAATAAATATCCACCAGCCTACTCTTTATTATTACAGTTTAGAGCAATTTTAAATACCATCAAAATTCTAAAATGAGTACATAATATGCTTTAATCAAAAAATAACATTTACTAAAGATTTATACCTTTCTTTAGAAATGTAAATATTGAAATAATGATAATCAGATCAGGCGAACAAATAGAAAACTGGATCAAAGTCATGATTAATGAATAAGCCAGAAGTAAGACCATTTCCCACAATAATATAAACACAATATACAGAAATTTAAAAGTAAAATTAATTCAATATATAAAATAATTGATGACCTCTTAATATTTTAACACTTTTTTCAAACCTATAGCTAAAAATTTTTTAAAAAATATTTTTTTTATTTTTGTCATAAGAACTTCAAATGTAAACTAATTATTTTTATTTAAATAATTTTATTGTATTATTATATCCAAGGCATTTAGATTTATTTCGCTAGCCTGTTTTTACATAGCAGAAATTATTCAGACATGTTTTTGCAACATTCCTAAATAACTTCCATTACCCAATAAAGGAGCCCAGTTCTCAATGCTAGTA
The DNA here is from genome assembly GCA_028023455.1 of Epiperipatus broadwayi. NCBI lineage: Eukaryota > Metazoa > Onychophora > Udeonychophora > Euonychophora > Peripatidae > Epiperipatus > Epiperipatus broadwayi. The sequence continues at coordinate 16,384,796 of JAQFVV010006208.1, read as the reverse complement.
GTAGTAGTAGTAGTAGTAGTAGTAGTAGTAGTAGTAGTAGTAGTAGTAGTATAATAATAATAATAATGTCTTGCATTGGTGGTCGAGAGGTCAGCGCGACTGCCTTGCACTTGCAGGCAGTTGCCTGGGTTGCAGGTTCGCGTCCCGGCCGATGCTATGACACTTAAAAATAATAATAATAGTAATAACAGTAATAATAATAGTAACAGTAATAATAATAATAATAACAACAACAACAATATTTATTACAAGCAAATGTATCCAGTGAAGAATCTGAAACATATGAGCACTGTATATACTGTCCCAGTAAAACTTTTAGCTTTAATATATATATAATTAAATAAACATTATAAATATCATTATTTATTAGATTAGGTAATATAATGTTGGGCATCATTATAACCATCATCGCTTCTCGTATTCCTAATAATCTATCATCTGATTTTTCAGGTTGTTTAAAGACATATTCACTATTATTGTGATTGAGTTTATGCATCTTATTATTAATTATCCATCTTTTTCTACCAACACCAACATTTCCAAGTTTGATTCACTTTACTAATGAACTAGAAGTTTTCATAATGAGAATAAAATAAAAACAATTTCAAATTGAATGTTTGTGGTTCAAACTTCAAGAATTCAAGTTTAATCCGATCAAAAATATATTTATTCATTTCTCTATTCATATTATTCTCAAAAATCTTATTAGCATTCTATTGATTCACGCACCGGAAGACGCAATCTGCTATTAAAATTTTAAAAACATATTAATCTCTTTTTAACGTTGATATATGTTCGTTTCATAATTTTCAGTTTAGTTACTATGTGTATAAGCGTGTATGTGTGAAACAAAAATACTATTATAATTTTAATCTACTATTATTGAACGCTGAAAATCTGTCATTATAATTTATAATTAAATTATAAATATTAAATCAAATAAGAATTTTATATATATATTTTCTCATGTGTCATAGCATCAGCCGGGAAGCGAACCCACTAACTGCTTGTAAAGCAGCTGTCGCTAACCTCTCGACCACCAATGCTTGACGAATTATATATTATTGGTAATAATATACAGTAATAGTAACATATTTTAAATATGAATGGCTATAAGTAACTGAAAAAATACTATAAAAATTGGCAATTAATATTTTTAAATGACGTCTCTTCGTATAATAAAAACGCAAAAGTTCTCTAATATTCATTGTTTTCTTACCTTTTTTAATTTAAACAATTCCTCAAATAAAAATTAATCCAAGTTACTAGATATTCGTTAAATATTTTATAATTACAGACGTAATTAGTTAACAAATTGTTTTTATTAGAAATATTATTAATTTCAATTGCATACTCTTATATTGTTTTCAATTTACTTAGTTATTTATTACTCAACCTATAATTTAAAGAAAATGTTGAATTTTTTCCAAGAAAACTTATAATAGTGTTTAATTTTTATTTCATACATATATTTTTGTATTAGACATTCTAACCTTTCTTTTTATTTAGATAAGATAATTATACAAATAACTGTAGACAGCAGTTAGATCAATGTCCTGGTTAACTAATCCTTATTTTAAAAAATCATTAGTTTCTAGGCTTGGTTTTTAAATAAATTTATGAATTATAATTTCTGCATTATGCAATTAGGATTAAAAATGCCAAGCGCAATTTCTTCTAATAATATGAATATATATAAATATAATATTGTATACATGTGTGTAATGATATAACAAAACAGCTTTAGTTTAATATATAGTTATTTTGAGAACAGTGAATTTGATGGTGCCTGTCGCAATCATCCATAAAAGTTATTCTAATAAGAACTCAGGGAAAAGAGTGAAGTAATTCCATTTTTGTCTGATTAAAATTGATGGAAGAATATATAAAATAGATATTTAATTAAATTTAATATATACAATGCTAGATCAGTTCTAAAAGTAATTATATATATATATATACCTTTACTCTGCTTACTGAGGATAATTGGTTCCCCAAAACTTATCGTTAAGCAAAATTATCATATAAAGAACAAGTAGTTTTAATGATTTCTTATGGAAAAACATCGTGAACAAAGAACTTTATCTAGTATATATAATAATTTAAAATAACCCTTAATGTACATTATATGCTTATGTAAATTGTGCTATGTGTATTATGCATATATGCACTTAAAGTATGTATATATGTATGATCATCATCAAACATCAATACACTGCAGGATGAAGGTCTCTCCAAGCTCAATCCATCTCTGATCTTGAGCTTCTCTTCTCCACATAATCCCTGCATACTTTCTTATTTCATCCATCCATCTTACATGTGGTCTCTTTTTGAGTCTTTTACAATCTTTTACTAAACGAGAAATACAGAGACTTCAGACCACTCAAAGGAGTATGGAGAGATGCATGTTAGGAGTAACAAAAAGAGATCGAAAATGCAATATATGGTTAAGAGAACAAACAGGTTTACTGACCTCATCGAAAAATTAAAAGACTGAACTGAAGTTGGGCTGGATGTATTGCTAGAAATTGCTAGAAGAGATGGTAGTAAATGGACAATTGAAATTTTAAACTGGATTCCAAGAGATGTAAGTATGATAATGCACCAAAATCTTAGCTTAAATTTGTTGTTTTTTAGTGATCCATTCTTCAATCAAAATTATCCAGCTTTCTGAGTTATCACTTGTTCATTTTAAGATTCCATCAATGACTTCTAAATCCTTTGATAGTCTTGAATTTTTTGGAGAAGTGCACTAGATGTTGATGGTTGAAGATCTCTGCAGAAAAAGTTTAAGAATGAATGGTTGATGTGCTTCTAGGATTTTCTTTTCATATGGGATGCTGTGATCTCATGATTTTGGTAAGTTGTATATACCTACAATAATTGAGCACTTTGTTTGGTGTTTCATTTGTTTTCAAAAAGTGATGACAGTAATGTGGATAAACCCATACAAGAACAGATATCACAATTTCCTTCTTTTCTTTACAGTCAATGTAAGATATCCATTTCACTTCCCAAGCTCAGAAATTTTCTTGATTTTGTCATGGTCATATTAGTTACTGCCATGATTTTAGATGAAAATGTATGTAGCTATAAACTTTTAAACAGAATCACTAGAAAAAATGCACCTTTTAATTGTCCATAAGTACAGAAAAGTAGACAAGAAAGTGAAAGTAAACTAGCAGTTAACCATTTTTGTGTTTTTCTGCACAACTATTTTTCATTGGTTTCAAGCCAATAAACATCACATGATCACCATTTCTTATGCTTGCTTATAACTATTATTAAAACAGGAAAAACTCTCCATACAGTATTGCCACTCAGTGCAAGCCAGAGTAATCAATGGATGCCAGAAGGCTTGCGCATAAAATCCCCATCTAGTGCCTACTCATCCTAAGATCTAGGTGCAATGCTGTCAGATCCCAGGCTCCTCACTGACAAAGGCCATAAGCCAGAAATTAGTGTGGGGATATTGGATGAGTAGGCACTAGATGGGGATTTTATGGCACAAGTCTTCTGTTACCCATTGATTACTCTCGCTTACACTAAGTGGCAATACCGTATGGAGAGTTTTGCCTATTTTTCATTGCTGGAGATAAAAACCCATACTGAAGTTTTTTTTAAGTTTGTACTACTATATTACATTACTTACATGAAATTGTTTAGAATTTTAAAAAAATGTTTAATAACAACTTATTTATTTGAGCATAATGACTTATTATCTATTGTTCGTGTAAGAGTAGAAAAATTAGCAAACTGCACATTATCAAACCTTAATTGAAGTTAATGTCAAAAAGAAAATATTCTGATATATTAAAAATAAAATAAAAAGTACTTATTGCATTTTGTATTTGCATTTTGTAATCAACATTTAAAATCTTTTCGCTGGTAAAGAAGCCATATTGAATATTTAAAAAATTATGCTAAGCCACAAATTTTATCATAACTTAAGTTTGTATTGCTCAAAAATGACATAATATATATTGTTTGAAACATAAAACACCAAAGAATGTAATTAAGCTGGAAAAAATATAGCCATTGATATTCAAAGTAATAAAAAAGAATAAAATTTTAATATTTCTAATAATTATTTTGATATTATTTCATAAATTCTAAATTATGCATATATTTTGAAATTATACTTTTATTAGTAGATTAGTTGCATTCATCATTAAATTTCTAATAAATTGATATATAATAATACTTACCTAAGGTAATCTATCACTTGAAAACTTAAGCCAATAAACATCATATGATCGCCATTTCTTATACTTGCTTATAACTTATTGAAACAGACAAAACTCTCCATACAGTATTGCCATTCAATGCAAGCCAGAGTAATCAATGGATTCCAGAAGGATTGTGTCTAAAATACCCATCTACTGCCTACTCATCCAATATCCCCATACTAGTTTCTGGCTTGTGGCCTCAGATCTAAGGCTCCTCACTGACAAAGACCACAAGACAGAAAGTAGTCTGTGTATATTGGATGAGTATACACTATATGAGAATTTTATGCACAAGCCTTCTGGCTTCCATTGATTGCTCTGGCTTGCACTGAGTGGCAATACTGTATGGGGAGTTTTGTCTGTTTTAATAACACTTGAACACTTCATAGAATAAAGATATTAATGCCTTTCATTATTCCTAGTAGCCCTTCAAAGTGTTTTCCATACAGGGGTTTACAATGAATATGCAATCCCTAATAACAAATAGTTAATATTGATCAATAATTAATATAATTTGAATATTATAATAAAGAATTTCAACAAGGTTTGTAATTTATTAAAAAATATTAATAAAATAGTCACAAAATAAAATAATAAAACAAAATAAAAAGTGAATGAAATACTAAATTCATTATAGAGTTAAACTTGAGGTACATAAGTTAGTGGTTTAGAGTCAGTGCATTTATCCTACCTTTATAGGTTTTGAGGGCTCATATTGCTTCATGCTACTATGGCTAATAAATTTAGTATCAACTGCCACCTCTCTTTGCATTTGATATGCATATTTGAAATTTACATTGCAGTATTTTTCTGAAGGTTTGTGATGATGGTGTTCTAGCTGTATTTTTATGTTGGACTATTTCCATCATCTAATATGTGTGTTGAATGTCTTTAGAAAAGTTTAATTTTAGTTAAATATTCCAAATGCATTCAACTGTTAGTAATATCACAGCAAACAGGTTAGTATATGCACCAACTGGTAATAATATCACAGCAAACAAATGTTAGTAATATCACAGCAAACAGGTTCACACACATATTAGATGATGCAAATAATCCAATATAAAAATACAGTTACATTGCAGTAGTCCATAATCAGCCTAAGTTTATATACTCTGTCAAAATCTTTACTTTTAGCATTTGGTGTATTTTTATTTTTATTATGATTATTAAAATGCAGGCAAGATATTATAGAAAAAAATCTAAATCGGGCCATAATATTTGCAAAATATATTTGTCTTTGTCTCATATCAGAATTCCATATATCATCTAATTCACATACTGCACATATGGAGCAAAGGCCCACTACCATGCCAAAAAATACAAATAATTCACTATATAAATTTACACAATTATGAGCTATTTTTTGATCAGTGAATATGTTAGTTTCAATAATAATATTTTTTGTATATTTTTTTCTCAAATATAAATTCAAATAATAATTTTAAAAAATATAAAATTAAATACTTGCCAGTGGAAAGCTTCTCACAATAACATTCACTCATTATACAGACTAAGAATATCGGTAAAATCTTGCATTTTTTCTGATGTAAATTTCAGGGCAAATCCAATTCCGTTAAAAATGAAAAAAAAACTGAAAGACAAAAAAATTCAATTTACTTGATTACAAAAATTTTCATAAAATTATTAATTTTTATCATAGAAAAATGTAACTTACATTTTCTAAAACTAGAAATAAAGATGGAAACAAAGATCTAAAAAGCACATGTGCAGACTGTGTAGATTTCTGGAAGTTTTAAACTGAAACCGGATGTTGCAAATTTGAAAATTCAAGATCACAATGTGTGATCGTGACACTGAACAGGTTGACTTTTTTATAATATGTATTATGTAAATCTAAATAAACATCTTTTTATATACAAATATGCTAGCAGTGACATTTTTATTGTCACAAAATTATTAAATGTTGTAGCCATTTTTTTTTTGTAAATTGACTTAAAATTTTTTCAATTAGTACAGTACTTTGATGCCAGAGAGAGATACTATTTATATATTAAAGATATGAATCTTTTTCAGTTTATTTGTATTACATTTTTATCATACAAAAATTATTATTAGTTGCATAATGTGTCAATTTTGCTCACATTTTTTAAGCTGAAAATATATGTTAACAGTTTGATTTGATTGAATACTTTAACTATTATTTACACTGTACACAATTTTATATTAAACATTAATAGTATAGGACCATAATTTATTTTTAGTTTTATGCTGAATAAAATTTCTTTTTTTTTTCATTTCTATATTTTTTATACAATTGAAGTAACATCTGCTACTCTGAAACAAATTATAAGATGTTTTAAAATCTAACAAATAGATTGACTGTTATTTTTAATTTAGATTTAATAATTTTTGATTATATAAAGTTCACTATTATAAATAATTTTTATTAGTCATTCATTAGACTAGAGGTTATTCAGTCAATGAATAATATTTATGTAGTGTAATTTTTACTCCAAGTTAGGAACTGTTTTTATCTGCTTCAGTATAATGGCATTTCTGGTTTCAAAATAACAATATAAATTACAATATCACTATGTCATACACACATCCACATCCATGAATATGTGTATATATACATATATATCCATTTATCTATGCTGCATGATCCAGTCTGTATTTTTGAATACAGATAGACTGTTGAAACGTTCGAGCATTGGTTTGAATTCTTTTAATTTATAAATTTGATTTATTTTTTAATTTACATTTATAATATATACAGATGTTTTTATAATGTCGATACAAAGTAATTAAGTTTGAAATTTTAAAAAAGGTATTAGTTTATTTATTGGAAAATGAACAATTAAATTATTATTTTTAAAGATCACATAATATATTGTTGCTTAGGCGAGAAATTTTAAATTACCTAAAGAAACAATAGGATAGAAAAATAGACTAAATATATAATTAGGAAGATGGCTGATCAAGAGTACAATCATAATAATAAAAATATCACATGAATATCATTTCTTATGCTTACACAAGCTGTTAAAACATTAGTAAACTCTTCATAAAGTAGTGCTACGCAGTGTAAGCCTTAGTAATCAATGGATGCAAGATTTGTGCATAAAATCCCTATCTATTGCCTACTCATTCAAAATACCCAGACTAGTTTCTAGCTTGTGACTTTCAAGATCCAAGGTTTTTCACTGCTAATATGGATTTGGCAATGCAATAAGAAAGATAAAGATCTTAAATATTGAAATATGAACTAATTCAAACAAAGAGCTGAAAATTAATAAGCAACGATCTTAACTTTGGTACTAAACAAACATTTAATCTTTAACCACTTAACACAATTATACATGAAAATAATCGTAGTGCATAAAGCTAAACTGAAATAAATATCCAAATATTAAATCACTCCAAATGACTAAGAAATTCAGCACTGCCATCTGTGAAATAAATATATTAAGAGTCCATATATATATATATTAGAAAATCCCTAGTCCCTACAACTATCCACTCTATTTTATACGACTGATACACATGATCACATATAAAAGATAAATGATCTCCACTATATGTATTTCTTGCTGAACAAGCATTCATCAGTTGGTCCAGGCTAATATCTTCTACGCATATATTCAATTAGTGTTCTGTTTATATTAAGATAGCAAATCTTCAAATTTTAATGGACAAGCCTCAATCTTCTCCATCCTCCAATTCTTTAGCCATCTGTATCATTGAAAATCCAAGGATGGAAATGCTCAAAGCCCTTGTTGATGCTAATATTATTGTCATACTTACTCTGATCCATCTCACATAGGATCTTAATATGTATGTTTAAATATACAGAAGATGGATAGGCAGACTACATGCTGAATATGTAATATCTAATTATGTGTATTGTTTATAATAAAATTAATATATTTAGAAGGGATTTGAACTCAGACTTCAAGCTCCCTATCGCTATCCACACCATCTTATATAGCTGATACACATGACCAAATACATATGAAATAATAAATTATCTCTAATATACATATTTCATACTGAACCAGCCTTCATAAGTTGAATATGTGTGGGAGATCATGATCTGGAAGGTTCAACATTAAATATGTATATTGGAGGTCATTTATCATTTTACATGTATGTGTATCAGTTGTATGAGATGGTTTGGATAGCTGTAGGGAGTTTGAAAGTCCGAGTGCAAGTCCCTTCTAATTACATTAAGTTTATTGTAAACAATACACATGTATTTAGATATTGTATATATATATATTGTAATGGTCATATTTGTACATTCACGCAACAAAATCCAGAGTCCTGGCAAATTATACCAAGGCTAATCTAGATGAGAAGTTGAGACCTCGAATCTGATCACACCTCAGCTCCTCCTCCAACACTCCATGACTTACTACCCTATGAATGACACATATGATGCTACACTCGGAATTTCTCAGTTCACGTACCGGCAATAGCAAAGGGTGGAGCAAGAGACTCATGGAATATTAACTAATTACTATTAATTTAAATATACACATGCCTCTGTGGCTGGCTAGATAATGCATATAATAATAATTAATACTATATTAAGAATAGATTTGGATGAGATTTGGTAATGAATTACGAATAACACACGAGACGTTATGAGTTTTAAAATATTTAATTATAATTATATAAGATAATAAAATATAAAAGGTTCATTGAGTTGCACACACACAAGTGTTTTATAGCAATGAGAATTTCAATACAAGTTAGAAAACAGAATCTCATCTATTATGCTCTTTAGAGAGTTTACTACAATTTCATGCTTTATCACAAGCTTATTCTTTATTACAAGTTTCTTCTTTACTATAAGTTTCTTCTTCATTATAAGTATTACTCTTGATTACAAGTTTATTCTACAGTCTCTAATCATGCCTTAATTATGGTTTGCCATCCCTACTAGGTTTGCTAATGGCTAACTTATATGAGAATGATAACAGATATAAATAATCTACTAACATTACATAATGAGCAGTCAAGGTGCTCTTTATGCAGATTGCATAATATAAGCTAGGTCTGAGGTTCAAATCAATGCTAAACAAATAATATTATGCAGGGTGAACTGGCATTTTGTAGTGTAACTTTTGAGACTACGGTGCTACATCAAATAAATAAGAGATGCGGCCCGAATGTGCAGTTACTCATGGGATTCAATACCAAGTACTTGGTTTCCATGGACTGTGCAACTTGCTTCCTTAAAATAAGTGAACATTTAGTTCAGGTGATCGGAGCAGCTTCTATATCAATCTGGACCCTCATGTTCGAGTTCTAAAAGAGTGAGCTGTCCAAACTAAGAGTAATGGGGTGGCTAAAAATCAAAGCCCATTTTAATAAAATATAATAGCAAGGCATATACTGCAACTATGTGCTTTATAAAAACACATTCGTAACGCTTTCTAAAATATGAACATTAAAAGTAAAGCGCTAAATCAATAGTTTTATTCTGCAAAACTACTATATGCCTGTTTGTAATTTAGCATATTTAAGTCATGCTGAAAGGGATTAATAATGAGTGACTTAGTTTACCTAGTAATCTGTATAGTTTGCAAGAATAACAAAGGGGGAGTGTAAAGCATATTTGGGACTTAAAATTAATTAATTACTTATAATATGCTTTAAAATATTCTCTAATACTTAACTAAACAGATATTTTAATAAGCAAATCTAAATTAATTAATAAGCTAAGATATAGTAGCTTTAATTAATATATATATATATGAGTAGGGTTTTCAGACCGGAGATTTAAAAGATATGCTAATTAGCATTATAAATTAGCTACGTGAGAGCGACTAATCAACTCTCCAAAATTATTATTATTATCAATCTCCATTCTGAATGGCATAACATAAATAAATTTTACAAATATAAAAAAATAGAAAATAGGCATGACCGCAGATTAGAAGAAACAGATAAATGATAATAACTGACTACAGTTATTATGCTAAGAAAATTATGAATTATAACATTTATTAAGCAGGCAAGGTCTTACAACGATTATTATTAAAATTAATTTACATAATTTACTTTAAAAAGAAGTTTACAGATTATTAATAAAATAAAGATACATAATTTACTTTTAAAAGTGTTTACAGATTATTAATAATTTGAATGTTCATTTTAACTAGCTTTAGGAATTTAAAGTTTAGTTTAATAATTTATAGAGCTCTGCAGAAGAATTATCGGTCTTCTAGCTGAGTCACTTCATGATGTTCTCCATTAGGCTGGCTTGCGATGCCTTCTGGTGAGACTGTGGGCTCGAACTCCATCTCCACCATGGACCAATTCTGGAAGGCAGTGGTTGCTCTAGCCGAAAGTTTTCATGGTAGAAAATTAATGAGTGAACCCTGTTTACTGAATTTTGGAGTATTTTATTCTTTCTCACCCCCCCTCACAAGCCATTAAGGGATTTATAATTTTTAATTTCCAATTCTTAAATTTTAATTGCAAAAATTAATTTTAGTAAAGACAAAAGATCGAGCTGTAATTGTTGACAAGCAGGATGAGTTAATGATTTTGCCTTTGTTTTTGAACATTATTTTTAAAACGTCTTTCAAATTTTGTTTCTCAGATTACCATTTAATGAAAAGTAATTCTGAGAAATCTATAACCTTTGTCTTTTTTTTAGAAAGAAAATTTAAGCCGTCAATATTCCATTATATACATAAGACAGACACCCAGAATTTAAGAATTATATGCGAACATCAATGATTCTTTAAATTAAATAATTTAAAATAATTTTGAAATATAATTTAGTAAATCTATTACATTACAGTTCCCTTCGCATATATACATAGGTGTATCCTACATATACAACGATGTTGACAATTTAAATTAACTTTATTAAATTTTTAATTACAAATGAAAATTATGTATAAAATTTAAATGCATATACCTTAAACGCATTCAAGTATTAACATAACTATTAGATGTGCGCAGGTACAAATACATGCATATACGTGTAAATATACATTCTTACAGATTAAAACAACTATTGTAAGCTTATATACGTGAACTGGGGAAAAAGATACTACTATACCACATAGTAGATGAAACAGAATGATAGACAAAAGATACTGTTTCAATATATATATATATACACATACATTAGTGGTCAATATGGTACCTAAGAATGATCAAGCATATGATGACCAGATATGGCATAAAAACATCTTCAAATTATATATTTAAAAATACTATATTAACTAACTATAATGAAAAAAGATTCTTAAAAAACTGACTGCTATAAAATTCTTGATTTTTATTGATATCCAATCCATAGCTAATTCAGATGGTCTTTTAATTATTCTCTGATTATTAAAAAATTAAGTATTTTTAAAGTAATAAAAAATTTTGCATTTTCATTCTATAATAATTGGAATGTATCCTGAATAATGCTTTTCCATTTCATTTGGAGAGATGTTGAAGAGAATTTATTCCTGAGTTTTTTATTTAAAGACTCTGACTATATGTGTCTTGGTTGATATGAAATCCAGCAAACTTTTTAAAAAATATTATTATACACACTAAGACAAACAATCAAAGTCGTGACTAGTAGTGAACTTGTATGAGTCCAATGTTAATTCTATCGTTTAAACCATCAGTTTGGTTATAATACATGCTTTGTAAAAAAATGTCTGATATTCGATGATAAATAGGATCTGAAAAATACCACAACTTTCGAAGTTGACATGGTATAATTGTAAAAATAATTTCTAGACTGAACTGAAAAAAAAATATAAAAAAAATTATGCATTTTGATTATATAAATATAATAAAGAAAATTTACAGCACTCTAGTTATTTTCTTTTTTTGTATTTTAGCATATATGAGTAATGAATATATCTACGGGATAAATGCGCGCTCAAGCTTATTTTGCAACAAACGTCGCAATTTTTTGATTATGATTTTTATAATTTTACATTTCTTTGTTTAATAATTTTTAGATTGTAAATGAAAATAAATTTAAAAAAATTATACATTTTATTATAATTAATAATTTGCAAAGCGCATACTCATTATGTAAGTACTTAAAATGCGACAGTAGGGACCTCTACAAATCTAAATTTAAAGCAACAAGAGAATATACACGTAAGTGGAAAAATATGGATGATTTAGTCTGTAAATTATGGAAGGAAGGAATAGAAAATATTAGGCATCTGTTAATTGAATGTAAATGCTTGAAAACAGAAAGGGCACATATAATGAAGTTATGAAATATGAAAAAAGTGATTATACAAAAAATGGTTTATTGGTTTTTATGCTGGGTTTGGGAAAAGATAAAGGGGATTTAGATATAAAGGCCATAGAGTTGACAAAGTCTATGTTGTGGAAATGGGATGGAGCAGAATATGGGAAAACTTAGACTGGGGAATGGAAAATAAAGTGGCTAACAGGTTTCTCTGGGCATAATTCGTTTAAGGAGAAGCTACAGTACATCACATCACATAGTCTTAAAGTTATAGCCTTAATATATATTACATTTTATTACGTAAATATAATAAAGGCAAAATTTCAGAGTATATATATATATTTCAGCATCTATACATAATACATATCTCTCTTGGATGCAATTTTATTGACCATTACTTCTGTAGAATAAAATGAAATCTTATAATAATAAAAAGTAACACTGATACAGTGCTAAAATTAGTTTTAATTCTTTATAAAATCTCATTCTTAACCATGAAATGAACTATCCTACTTTAACAGAATTTGAATGAACTACCATTTTATTTATTTTCAAGCGGTAGTTAAAGTTTGAAAGTAATACTTTCTTAATTGGAATATTAGACATGGAAGTCAGGCTTTTACAAAATCATAACATAAACAATTTTACCTTTCAAATAAATAATGTAAAATTTATGATGAAAAATAGTAAATTAAAACACCATCTTTAATGAATTTTTCAAACAAAAGCTTATTCATAATTTAGCAATTGTTATGTTATAGACACTGTTAAAATAAAGATATGTTTCACTTCATGGTAAGGTAAAATTTCTAAACTCGTTGATATTCCCAAAAATTAACTATTTCCTATCTGGTATCTGCCCCTCCAAGAAATTTATCAAAAAAATAAACTCTCTGTCCACAAAACTATTCTGGGGCCGAAAGATTGCTGCCATCAGCCTTCAAAAACTCCAAATGCCTAGAAGGTTCAATGGCCTTTCACTACATTGTATCAAAACCATGATATTCCAGAGAGACTATAACCTACTGTTCTGGCTTCAAAACAAATACTCAACTATATCATATCAAGAAGTTGTCACACCAACGGACAGACCACCACCCACTAATAATAGATGGTGGAATTTGTTATTTGATAATATTCGGAGTTATTGATCTGAATGAAAATCCAATTATATCAAAAATTAAATACTGGAACACATATAAAATAATACATGGGGAAAATAACATAAAACAGAGGGTCTCTCAGGATTACCAATCAGCAACTGATTTCAAGATCAAAATTCTGGTTCATTGAGGCAAAATTTCAAGATTTCTTAATTAAAATCAACCTGGAATCCCTCCATATGAACTCATTTTTGGCATACAGGAGAAATTTCAAGAAGATCAACCCTGTGTGTCAAGTGTGTGTGAGAGAGAGGAGGAATCAATTGATCATATTTTTCTTAATGTCCCATTATGTCCAATTACAGATCGATAACTCATGAATGGTACAGCAATACGAGTGCAAACTATAAATCAATTAAAGACTATATAGGTCAGGGTCTATTTACGGACATAAGACTGGCAATTTTTGTGAATTATGCCCTATGGTGTGTCAGATGTAAAGTAGCAATTGAAGGAATGAGAGACCCACATGGGACTAAATTTAAGAACGTCATGGAGAAAATCATGAAGAGGGACCAACTAATTGCTCCAAGCTATATCACAAGAGCAACATGGGAGAAGGTTGGATCTACTTTGCTTCAAATAGATATGTAATTGATATCATTTTTGTATTTGTAACATTCAATATAGCAATAGATTAATTTTTTTTTTAAAAAAAAAATAAAGATGAGAGTTGTGTCATAATTATAAGAATGAATTTTCACGATAAAATATTTATATCTTAACACAATATTGTGCCAATAGAATTGAGAATTAATGAATCCTGGATAAAGGTGTGTTTGGGAGGGTGGTGAGTATATCAGTTTTGATTATTGAATAGAACTAGTTGACAAATGGCTAATGACAAGTGTGTTTAGAAGTGAAGTTATGTAAATATGCTCATTATAATTTTTTTAATATATGTAAGAAAAGGGATTTGAACTCAAGATTTTTAAGTGTATTAATCTTCAATCTGCCTCAAACAACTGATATACATAACCACACACATGTAAAAGGAATATATGATATCCAATATATGTATTTCGTACAGAACCAGCACTCATCAATTAGATTGATGCAATGTTTACATGGACGTTACTACAATATTAAAATCAATAAGGGCTTTGAGCATTCCATCATCGAGTTTTCAATGATTTGGACAGTTGAATAGTTGGAAGGGTGAGAAGATTGAAGCCCGCCCATTAAAGTTTGAGGAATTGCTATCTTAATATATACCGAGGACTGATTGTGTATATGTGTGAGAGATTATGATCTGGCCCAACTGATAAGTGCTGGTTCTGCATGAAACACATATATTGGGATTATGTATCATTTTCAGGTATTTGGTCGTGTGTATAGGTTGCTTAAGATGGAATGGAGGATGAATAGATTGAAAAATCCTGAATTCAAATCCCTCTACTTATATATATATATATATGAAACAATCAATATAAGCAAGTTACTTACTGCCTTAGAATTATAATTTTTTCCAAAATAGATCAACAATGCTTTTTTTTTGTCAAAGCATCGGCCGGGAATCGAACCCGGGACAATTGCTTGTAAGGCAGCAGTGCTGACCACTCGCCCACCAACGCTTGACAACAATGACTTCTTTTTCTTTAAAAATACATTTGTTTTTGCAAGTTTTAAAAATTATATTATATATAGATATTTATTTAGGTTGACAGTAATAATTTACTATATATACAATATACTTTTTTCTATCATATATAAATACTCGTTTAAATAAAGTGTTTGAAAAAAATTACTATTATTAATAGGAAAAAATGAATTTAAATATCTGTTAGTAATGAAAATGAAAAACAGTGACGTGTGTATATACATGGAACATATATTTTTAATAATAGAGTTTATGACTTAGTGTCAGCAATTTATCAAAGAAGAAAAAAAAACGAATATTCCTTTTTAAAAAAACTATAATTAAGTATAGGTTTTGATTTTCCAAAAAATATTTTATTCATTTTTTTTTCTATTTTATTTATTCTATTTATTATTCTATGTATAATACCAATGTTTTAATATATAAATTGAGATAAACACTTTTTTAATTTTTTTTTATATTTCTGTGAGCATGTAGATAAAACGTAAAAACGAACTGACTATAGCCTACTACATAGTAAAGACTTCTTAATTAAACTCTCAAAGAAAAGCGATGTAACTATTAGGATAACCAAATTCTAGATAAAAAAAATGTTTTAGCAACTTTTACGTTTGTTTTACTTCCCAAATAAAATTTTTATATCAATTTGCTGATAAATATTGGATTTCCATCTGGATTAACTAAGGTCAGTTACCTGAAAAAAAATAATTCGAAACTGATATATATATATATTAAGCATTAAATCACCCCACATGGCTAAGAAATCCAGTACCGCCCTCTGTGAACTAATATATAAATACATTAGAGTTCGTATTTCAAAATAGTCAGCTCAAAACGATACCGCTTTGAACTGTCTGCTATAAGATGATATATATTGAAATACGAACAAACTCAAGCAAAGATCTTAACTTTTTGCTACTAACACACATGTTTTACTATTATTATATAAAGACAAACTAAACATTAGTAATTTTAATCTTTAAACCACCTAACACAAATGTATATATATTGTAACTGAATAAAAAATGAGGGTATGCTCTTCTTTCAATGCCGACAGATTTGAGGACCATTTGTAAGAGAATAAAAATGATGTCAGTGGGAAATGATAACTTTAATATAGTCTGAATGAAAATATAGCCCAAATCCTTGGTTGGATGCCAGAGAATTTATGAACCATTTTATGTAGTGTGCTTTTGGCCCTCAATGAAGCTAACATAATTCTCCCTATATTAAACATATGTAGGAAATTATACATTCTATGCAGATAATTGTTTTGTATGCATGCAAAATATTATCAATTACATGTTTAATAAACTGAGCACAAAATCAGGCTTAAATTGGATCATTGAACCAGAAAATGACAATGTAATTCATTACTTTAATTTGAAAATGTGAAACCACAACTTATTATATTATAAAAAATGCATTAACCCTCACAACATTAGAGAATGTAATAATGTGAAATCCCAGGGGCCTATATTAATAACTTCATAGGTTTAAACACCTTCTTACATCATAATAAGTATTTATGTCATTTTGAGTCTAACAAGATCAAGAACATAGAGACTTATGTTGTTGATTTAGTAAAATCTGGTTTCAATTCAACTGATATATCCAAATACATAGAACAATTTAAAAAAATATTTTAAACAGAACTGAGAATAAAAGGAATAACAAAAATTGAATTTTGCTAGCATGCTTAGCATACATTGGAAATAATATAGTAAAGATCTGCACTGATAAATTTAACATAGGATTTAGAATGCCCATCAATTTAAATAGTCTAATTAATAATACAAAGGACAAATTACACAAATTGGATTGTCCTAATGTTGTGTATACTGTAAGCTGCAATTAAATGGACTATCCTTATACTTACTATAAAGAACAAAAGCTAATCTGAAAATAAGATTAACATAACACATCCTAATGAACAAAAAGCAAAGACCAATTCAACTAATACATTAGTATTTTACAACCACAAAAAAGAATATGGACACAGTTTTGATCCTAGTGTTATTAAAATAATGTGTGAGGAAAGAAACAATAGAAAATGTAAGATTAATGTGGCATGGTTCACCACACAAAATAAATATGTAATGAACTAAAAATCTAACTTTATTCAAATTAGCAAAATATATATCTCTTAGATTCTCATCAGAATAACCATGATTATGACACCCACACTTTATAAGTATAATCAGTTTAATTAATTTTATTTGACATATTTAAACTCTGTTTTGGTATATATATATCCATACATGTTAAACCATAAGTGTCAACAGCTAACAGGTTATATGTAAATTACATCACTGCAGATAATGTTTAAATAAACCAATAAAATATGAATAATTTGATTGTCAAGACAACATTCAGTTTTAGATAATAAATTGAAATTGTGTTTTATTTATTACAACAGTCTGATATTTTATAGGTATATTTAAGAATTTGCTGCAGTGATGTGATTTACATATGTGTGTGTGCATATGAATATGTATATACATTGCTATAAAAACACTTTTCAGGCTATGTCTTTAATTTAACATTTAGAATTTATCTCAATAAACATAATTCAACATGAAGGATTTATCTAAGAAAAAGTTATATTTATGTTATATTAATATCAATTATTACAATATGTAGAAAGATTTCACTACTTTTTAAATAAAGAAATACCAAAGTCATGAAATTAGTTCACAAAAAATCTGAAGTGTCAGTATTTTTTAAATAGGTAACAAAATAAAAAAAATTTAGTCCTGCCTTCATATGCTTGATAGGTTTTGTTTTTCTTCTTAGATTTTGAAAGCATTTGTGAGATTACCCAAGAAGATCATTGGAATAAAAAAAAGATTCATATTTTTTTACAGTTAATTAAAGATTCATGATTACTTCACACAATAATTGAAAAAACAAACGTATACATATTTACACTTTTACTTTATACATATAGTTTTTATTTTAAAAATAGAAGTTAATAAATTGTAGTGTTATGATAATAAAGAAAATTACAACCATTACGATGACTACACCTTGTGAAACTGATTGTTAAACATCATCACCGACAATGTATTACAATCTCTTGGGATATTTTAAAAATTATAAATCAATTTTAATATTTTAAAGCAGATTTTTATAGATTTTTCAGAAATTAACATTTATTCATTCATATTTTAAAAATAAATTTACTTCAAATAAGATGTTGTTGATATTCCGAAGTGACCCTGCTTGGCTGTTTTTTGCTAGTCGTTCAATGACAAAAACATCCTAAATTTTCTGTTTATTATTATTTTATCAATATTTACAAATTTTAAATATAATTTTTTAGAATGTTAAACTTACATTTTTAATGAATAAACTGCAATTTCTTAAATTCTAATATAGAATAATTGTGTAATATTAAAATCAATTGTAGAATGTTTACTAAAAATGTCACCAGGGAACAGTGTAAATGTTAACTCACAACAGGTTTAAAACATAATCAGATTCGTAATTGTCAGAGTCATGAAAATGAGTGACTGAAATATAGTCTTCTGAGAGAAGTAGATTTGAAGGATAGCAATGTGAAAGGTAGATGAAAAACATTAAAATTTATGAAATAATAGTATTACATCTGGGAGACAAAAAATTCTTTAAATATCAACGTCAGCAAATTCTAATTAAAATTATGAAGTATTTAATACGATTATCAATAAGTATAACTTAAATTTGAAAAGTTTTATCTAAGTTAAATCTGTATGAAACTATTAAAACTGCAAATAAAATAAAATATACTTTTAATTTAAATGCATAATTTATAAAATTTATATTACTGGTAAAAAAAATAATATTGCGCAACCAAATAAAAATTATGTCCCCCCCCCCTCTGTTCCACTTTAAACAATTTATATTAATGAATTATAAAGTGTTTTTTAAATAACAATACATAGTTTAAATCATTTTAACACTGTGAAAGAAACACTTGAAAGCGTTTGGAAAAAATTGGCAATTTTTAACTATTGTTAGAAATAAATAACAACACTATATTAATAGCAAAAGAAATACATTAAAAGTATATGTTGAATCACTCAATTAAGAATTATATAATAAATTCCAACTTTTATTACTGTTTTAAAATCTTTTTAAGTTTTAATATTGTTGTTGCTTTATGGAAGCATTAGATACGACTACATAGAATTATTGAACAAAAGTTCTAATGAAAACAATAAAAATATACAATGTTCATAGAAAACTAATCTTAGGAAGGAAAAAATATCTAATTTCATTTTTAAATTCTTAGAAACACAAATTTATTATAATTCTAAAATTACAATTAATTAAATCAAAATACAAATATCTTTTTTTAACTAAAGATGTTATTTTATATTAGTGTTTAAATAAAGGTATTGCTAGTCTAGTCATTTAAAGCTTGTGACAAAGAATACTAAAACATTAATTATGTTTGATATAATAATATATTGGACTATTTCCATCATCTATTATTAAAATGTTGAATGTCAAGAATTTTTAAACTTTTCAAAATACAAACAACTTGTTAGTAATAATACACAAATAGACAACACAGGTTAATAATTACCAACGTTTTAAGTAGTAATATTTTCCTTTCTTTTACAGGTGTTGCTAGCCAGACCAGTGACTATATTAGCATAGGAGTCAGACTTACACCATTAGATTCTTAAAATATTGAATTTTAAGGCAATACTCTAACCAACTGAGCTATTCTGTCAAAGGCAACAGGCAGTAGAAATTTTTTATATTTATATAGGAGGGTTCATTCAAAATTTTATTGAATACTTTTTTCTAAAAGCAAAATTAATTAGAAACCTCCATATAGTGTGTATTGCCAAACTGAGTTGACTTATAAGATTATTTATCATTGTCATATGAGCAGCTTCCTTGAATTTTCTTCTTTGCATCTTTTCCTCTCTGTCCAATATTTTTGTATTTTCTCTATTAAACATATAGTCATTAGTGCATACATGGTCTGCTACTGTAGATATATCTATTTTTTTCTTTTAACCATTAGCTTATGTTCTTTCAATTGACGTTCAACAGGGTGACAGGACTCACCAATATTCTTCCTTCCATATTCACATGGTATTTGATAGATGCAGTTTTTGTTTTCCAGCATTTCCAGTTTAGATGTGATAGAAATTAGAATTCCTTGAAATGTGGTGTGGCTTTAAAAAACTTATAATGTAATACTGATTGCAGATTTTCTTTAATTTGTCTGCCAATTCATGGTATGTATGGATAAATTGCAGTACCAATAACTGTTTTTTTCTTTTGGCATCTCTTTTTGTTGTCTGTTAAAAATATTCTTGATGACAGCTGATGGATAACCATTCTTCTGTTTTACATGATTATTTTCATCTTCCAAATCACTGGTTTCCAAACAAACTTCCATAGTGATAGTATAATTCCATGTTTAGCACTTCTGGTATAATTGAATGTATATGCTAAGTACATGCCAGTTCGTATAGGTTTCCTATACACTGTTGTTTTTACTTTGCTCTGAGAGAGACTTGTCACAAGAATGCCAATTTTTGTTCTTGTTTTGATTTCATTGTGAATTTAATTGAAGAAGATACATTGTTGATATGCATCCAGAATGACTGTATTTGTGCCTCACCATGCATCCACAACACAAATATATCAACATAATGAAGCCACACTTTAGAAGAACATGGAAAGGCATTTATGGTTGTGGTTATATTGAAAGTACATTGTTGTTATGCAGAACATTAATAATTTCATTACACTACCAATAGGTGGAGTTGTTCTGGTATTTAGACAATGCTTCATCTCATGATACTGTGTAAATAAACTCTTCACATCAAAGATTACCAATGTGTCAGTGCTTAAATTTTCATGTCCCTGACTAATTCTACAAAGTACTTAAAATACCTGATAAAGGACTGTGTCCTGTACACCAATGGAGAAAGAACTTTGAGAAGAATTTTAAACAAATTTTGTTATTGTGAATTTATAGAATTAACAATAGGTCTTAATGGAGCAATGTTTTTATGAATTTTAGGTAGTCCATAAAGGTGAGGAATTTTGCTAAAATATGAAGTTAATGCATATCAACAACATATCTTCTTCAATTAAATTCACAATGAAATCAGAACAAGAACAAATATTGGCATTCTTAGATGTTCTTGTGACAAGATTCCCTCTGCGCAAAGTCAAAACAACAGTGTACATGAAGCCAACACATACTGGCAAGTACTTGGCATATACATTCAATCATGCCAGAAGTGCTAAACATGGAATTATGCTATCACTATGGAAAAGAGCAAAGGAAGTTTGTTCAGAAACCAATGATTTAGAAGATGAAAAGATTTACATATAACACACTTTCATAAAGAATGGTTTGTCATCAAGAAAACCTTTAAAGAGACACCAAAAAAAAAAAGAATTATTCCTACTGTAGTCAATCCATAAATACCAGGAATAGAAAACAAATTAAAGAAAATATGTAGTCAATATAACATTAGAACAGCTTTCCAAAACCATAAACACTTTGAGGAATTTTAACTTCCACCATGCTGAAACTGGAAATGGTTAAAAACAAAAACTGTATCTATAAAATACCATGTGAATGTGTAATTAAATTGGTGAGACCTGTCACATTGTTGAACAGGAATTGAAAGAAGACAACCTATTGGTTAAAAAACAGCTGTGTTTAAAGTAGCAAACCATATATGAATTAATGACCATCCATATGTTTAATAGAGAAAATATAAGTAGCAAACCATATATGCACTAATGAGCATATGCTTAATAGAGAAAATACAAAAATATTGGATAGAGAGAAAAGGGTGCAAAGAAGAAAATTCAAGGAAGGTGCTCATATGACAATGACAAATAATCCTGTAAGTCAACTCAGTGTAACAATACACACTGTATGGACGCCTCTAATTGACCTTGCTCTTAGAAAAAATTAATAAAAAAATTGAAGGACTTAGGAGGATTTGAACCAATCCTCGTATATAAATATATGAAATTTCTATTACCTGTTGCCTTTGATAGAATAGCTGTTAGTTAGTATGTGCTCCTATGCTAATATTGTCACTTGTCAGTCCAGTAATACTTGAAGAAGAATGAAGAATAATACTACTCAAAATTTTGTGCAATTACTAACCTGGGCTATCTATTTGTGTGTTATTACTAACAAGTTGCTTGTATTTGAAAAGTTTAAATAAAGTTTAAAATTTTCTATGCATTCAGCATTTACTGATAAATAATGAAAATAATCCAACATATTATCACATGTAATATATCACCATAACAAGGCAAAACTCTCCATACAGTAGTGCTACCCCATGCCAACCAGAGTAATCAATGGAGAGTTTTGCCTTGTTTGTAAACAATTATGTGCTGGTGTGGGAGATGGTAATCATGTGATGCTTGGTGGTTTAATATATCATCATCATAACCTTCAGTCATACCTTTTACACCTTTCTTAAACACTTTATTAATAGTCTTTATTTATATCAAAACTAACAGTTTCAACTGTCCTGCAGTCATCATCAGTCAAATATCAATTGTGTTCAGTCTTTTAAATACAAATACTCAATGCTTTATTAAACTGAAATAAAACTAATGAACACAAATTATGGTATCAATTTCCCTATCTTTCTCTATAGTTAAGTCAACAGAAGTTGAACAAAATAACTATTGATTGAGGTTATCAGTGACTTTATTTGAGGGTGTGCAGACAAATGTTCTTCATCAATGGGGCTCATAATTGCCATGATAATTCATAAAACTGATATGTAATTAGAGAGATTTGAACTCAGGTTTTTCAGTCTATTCATCCTTCACTCCATCTCAAGAAAATGATACACATGACTATGTACATGTGAAAAAGATACATGATCCTCAATCTATGTATTTCATGCAGAAATAACAAACAAGATTAACTAATTATCATGTTGGTTAGAGTCATCTAATTAAAGCTAATAATTATTTATCACAAAGAAATTTTTTCAAATTATTTTGTGGCCATTAAAAATTAGGTAAACTGATATGTAAATAAAAAAGTAAAAGTGTAAATAATTATATATTTTTAATATTATACTGTTTCTGTGTTTGTTAAACAAAATTGTATAGAATTCATTTTGCTTTAATTTAATAATTTTATTTCGTGGGCAAAGCTGGCCAAAAAATAAGATGAAGATCTGGTCCAATGTTTTCATGCAGTGGAGAGGCATCTTTTCACATGATTAAAAAAAGCCTAGATATTAAAAAATATATATTATCTTATTTGCAAATATAGATATATTAAAAATTGCATAAACTAATACTTATAATGCATAAACAATTACTTATTTATTATAAATTTTAAATAGGATTTTGTGCAATTTTATTGAATCAATAGTTGAGAAAACAAAAAGTACATATGATGCAAAAAAATCATATTTTATTTACTTCAATGTTTCACCGTGGATTGCTAATAACATTACCCTAATTTAATGGTTTTTTTTTTTTTGTGAATACTGATTAAATGCAAATAAAGAGAATCATTCTTGATCTACTGTGATTTCACATTAACATGACTAGAATACTACAAAACATTTAGGCAGACAAATTCTTTGCATCTAAAAAATCTGCATTATCATATAATCACTGCATCTATAATTGTATTACTTAACATGTGATATTTATTATAGGTCAGATTATTAATACAGGAAACATGATGGATGAAATTAATTATATACTTAAACTTGTTTGGAGTGCTTTTGGTAGAAATAACTTGATACTAAAAGGAAATATGCCTGCGTTTGAAAAGGAAAGCTTTTAATAAATGTGTTTTACCAGTTCTTACTTATAGATCTGAGACTTGGACACTTAACAGAAGAGCAATACAGAGACTTCAGACCACTCACAGAAGTATGGAGAGATGTATGTTGGGAGTAACAAGAAGAGATTGAAAACGCAATATATGGGTAAGAGAACAAACAGGTGTTACTGACCTCATTGAAAAAATTAAAAGACAGGTGGAGTTGGGCTGGACATATTGCTAGAAGAGATGATAATAGATGGACAATTGAAATCTTAAATGGGATTCCAAGAAATTGTAAAAGACCCAGAAAGAGACCACATGTGAGATGAATGGATGAAATAAGAAAGTGTGCAGGGGAGATGTGGAGAAGAGAAGGTAAAGATTGGAGATGGATTGAACTTGCAGAGACCTTCATCCTACAGTGGATTGATAATAGTTGATGGTGATGATTCATCATAGGACCTATAAAATGCAGACTTTTAGCAAAAAATAATTAAATAAGGAAATGTGGTTTCATTTAGGGTGTGATAATGTGTTTTGTTTTTTTTTACAAAAAATATAGATCATACAAATCTGACATTTGATAAATGTGAGACTTCTGCCATCTTACCAGCCTCAGGCCAGTTCTATTTTTGCATTGGAATTTAACTTGCACAAAAGCACGTTTTAACCGCATGTCAGCCCTGGATGTATTGTTACTTCTAAGTAAAGTATTTATTTTATTTGTGTATTTGTTTTTCTATAAATTATTTAAAAATTATACATACATTTTTTTTGCAATGTTTAATGTTGATGTTTGTGATCTTAAAAAAATCCAAAATAATTGTGAATACATTCATTCTTCTTAAATATATTGGTTAATAAGAATATGAAAGTAACATATCTATAGAAACACTATCTAACTACCAATTAATTAATAACCCATTCACTATCAAACCCTCCCTTTCTTTTTTTGAAAGACCTCAGAATTTCTGTCATATTCGCAATATTTTATTTTTACAATTAAATCTTTAGTTTATACAAATATAAACTTATAAACGTCATTCTAAAAGTTAACTTTGCAAAATAGACAAATAAAATACTACACTAAATTTTTAACTCTAACAATGATGCAAAATTATCAAAACATCATGTGATTACCATTTCATATGATTACAGACTGTTAATAACACTATCAAACTCTCCATATGGTACTAGTCACTATATAGGGATTTTATGCACAATCCTTTTTGCATTTATTGATTATGAAGACTTGCACTTGGTGGCACTAGTGTATGGACAGTTTGCTAAAATGGGATGGTCAAGTTTTAGTATGAGGAAGGCAAAAAGTAAAATGAAAATGTTTGGTAGATTGCAGTTTATGGGTGATAAGAGAATAGCCAAAATAGTATTTAATTGGGTTAGGAGTAAAAAGTAGGTGACAAGATGGGTGAGAAAGATAGTATGGTATGCAGAAGATTTGGATAAAGAATTTATATCAGTATACTTGTATAAAAGGTGGGATGATTGCATTAGAATAATTGTTGAGTGTTATAATGTTAAGGAATGGGATAGAAGAATAGATGCATTAATAAAGAATAGGGAATTGGAGAGATGGAGAACTAGCATGAAGAGTAAAAAGAGTTTAAATATATAGAGAAATAAACAGAATATTGGGTACGAATTAATTTCAGATGATAGCACAGAAATTTTAGGCTCAAACAGGATCTTTAGCAACAAGAGAATATATACATAAATGGAAAAATGTGGATGATTTAGTGTGCATGTTGTGTTAGAAAGGCATAGAAAATATTAGGCATCTATTAATTGAATGTAAATGCTTGAAAGCAGAAAGGGTACAAATAATGAAGTTGTAGAAGAATAAATATAAACAAAGTGAATATACAGAAAGTGGGGGCTTGGCTTTTTATGCTGGGTTTGGGAAAAGATAAAAAGGATTTAGATATAAAGGCCATGGAGTTGATAAATATTATATTGTGGAAATAGGATGGAGCAGGATAGAGAAGAATATGGGAAAAACTTAGGGTGGGAAATAGAAAGGGAAAATAAAATGGCTAACAGGTTTCTCTGGGCATAGTGGCTGAGATATTCCTGACTTCAAATAAAAAGAAGTCAGTGCATCACATCATATTGCATAAAATCAGTTATTAGTCTTTATGCTGAGGTTGGGAAAAGGTAAGAGGGATCTAATTATAAAGACCATGGAGTGAACTAAGATGATATTGTGGAAATGGGATTAGACAAGAATAGATAAGAATATGAGAAAAACAGGGTAGTGAATGTAAAAGAAAGTAAGGTGGCCAACAGGTTTTTCTTGGAAATATTGGCTGAGACTCATGACTTTGATAAAGGGGTAGCCATACCACATCATATATGGTTATGACAGTGGTGCTTTTCACCATAGTATCATAATTTTGTCTACTCATAAAAATTATAGAATGAAATATTTCTTATTTGAGTTCCATTTTTAAAATAGAAATAAATTTTAATTGAGACATTACAAAAACAATAAAAATATATTTTAAAATTAAAATTTCACAACAAAAAAAAATTACTTCATTGGCTTTAGCCAATAAAAACAACATCAGTTTTTATCATAAATATATTTTTATAATTTGGTTTTTTAAAATCAAACATTTTCAAATAAAATCTAATTCTAATCAAGTATGTGGTTGACTTAAATAAATATTTTACAAATATGTTGCATAAATATGCTAAGTATATAAATAAATTACTGAAAATTACAATTTTTTTTTCAAAATATTAAAACAATACACACACTTGGAATTGCCTTGTGTCCAAATAATTTACTAATCAGCGATGACCAGACATTGTCAGCTTGCTTTCATATTTAAATTTTGTATGAGGTCTGTAAACTAATAATTTTAATTAATGACTTCTAAGCAAAAAAAAAGTTTAATTGGCAAGATGATCACAAATTAGGAAAGGACAGTTAAAGAGCAGCAGTACCATGAAGACACCTCAAAATAAGTGATTTTGTAATAATAAGAAAAGAAGATGTTAATATCTAAATAAATGTATCCTTAATTAACCTACTTATTTCATTAGAAACATATGCATTTAAGATATTTAAAACTAAAATCCTTAAGTCTTATCCAATACAAGAGAAAATAAAAGAAAAATATAAATCCTTATGATATAGTCCTTATAATATAATCAGTTACATTTTAAAGTATTATTCTCATTAATAACATATTTATTTAGATATCAAATCAATATAGACAATATATAATAATAGTTTTTCATGATGAGCTTAAATACATATCATGTTAAAGCTGGAAAGCAATGACCAACACATATACTAACTAATAAATACATTTTGTGTGAGAGAGTAAAAGCAAAACCTCTTATGTGTATAAAAGTTTGGAAAATTATTTGATATTTTACATTGTAAGATAGTAAGGTCATTATATTTACATGTGAGAGTATTAAATATGTAAATAAGATATCTTTAAGTAGATATTTGTAGATATAAACTATTAAAAATGTTATAAAATGTTCTGTGCATTGCAATTAGCCAAAAAAAAAAAAGACAAGTAATTAATAAATGTATTAATAATATAAATTTACATAACATTCCTATTTACAATAGAAAAAGAGAATAATCCCGTTATTGGAAATGATTGAAAATGTGAAATTATACAATAATGAGCAATTCTTAATACTAATTAGAACATTCTCTCTTGTCAATGTGTATGATGATGATGAATTACAATAAATACTTTAAAAAAATAGTTATTGAAAAAGAAAAATATTCCATTAATTTTTAGTAAAATAAGTATATAAATCCAGGAGATTTTTTAAATATACTTAGTATGTCTAAATATCAAAAGAACATCCAATACTTGTGTAGATATATCACAGTGCCAAAAAATATTTGCCAGTTTGCCACCATAAAAAGAAATATATATATATGTTATGATAATAGAGATCATCATCATGAGTGGACATGTAGCTACTAATAGAAGTGATAATAATATCTTAACTATCTTATGATTTCAAATTTCAAACAATACTGTATGGTGCTATCAACAACATTCGATTTAATAAAATTTAAAATATAAATATTTTACAGAGTTATTTGTTGTCAACATAAGAATAAATAATCAATCAAACAAGATTGAAATAAACAACTATTAATAACTATATTTAAATATTTATCAAACCGGCTTTCATCTCCATTGAGACATTCTCAAGATATTAAAGTATATAATTCACATAACCAATTAACTATATCCACTCCATCTACTAGGCACTATTTACATTAATTGTTTATGTGAATTGTATAGTTTAATATCTTGAGAAGGTCTCAATGGAGATGAAAGCCGGTTTGATAAATATTTAAATATAATTAGTAATAGTTGATTATTTCAATCTTGTTTGATTTATTTATTTATGACAACATTATGGACAAATAAATTATATTGGATATTTGACCATTATAGTGATGTAACATAAGAATACACAAACATCACCTTAACTCTATAGCAGGTATAGAAGTTACAGAGAATAATTATTCTAAATTAATTTTTCAATTAAATATGAATATAAAAAAATTAATTTTCCACAATAAATTTTCAACAGTAGTTAAAATGTTACTTTAGGTTAAAATATGATGTTAAAATATAATTAGTAGTCAAGTGTTGGTGGCCTAGTGATTAGCATAACTGCCATCCAAGCAGCTGGCCTGGGTTCGCTTCCCCGCACTTGACATATGAGAAAAAATATATATAACTAGTATCCAGTAAATTTTATTTTGTTGTTATTAAATTTATTTATAGTTAATGCCATTTTAAATATAATTTAAATAAATATTTTAAATTAATTGAAGATTCGTTGTCTTTTTAGGAGAATCTAATCTTTTATTCTAGTAGTTAATTTGGTTGACTTATAAATGATATAAATAGCAAATAAGGATAAGTATCAACAGAAGAGAGTGTGATAAGAAAGGGAGGGGGAAGAAAATACATTCCAGAATATATAATTTTTTATGTATTTATTATTGATATAACATAATTATTACTGGCTGAGTTACTTGTTTATCAATTGAAATTTTGCTGTGTAATAAAATATATTACACATAGCAAGTGAATAACTTCATTTGTATTTAATTAAAAAAATTAGATATATTAATCTTTAACTGAGTTTTAAAGTTTGTATCTGTACTAGAGATAATCTCTAGTTTAATAAATGATTAATGATAATCATTATTGTATTTATCTATAGTGGATGGTGTCGAAGTTGCGAGGGAGTAAATTTGACAAATCTAAATCATAATGGAATAAATAACATGAGTAGATGAACAAAATCACTCTTGGCTTTGATATGAAATAATAGTGTCTGTTGTATCAGATCTATCCCATTTGGGGCCAAAAATATTGATGTACTGGCACACAGTGCTCAAAATCAGTAATAAAAAAAAAAAATTTGAAAAAAAATGAAACTAATGTTACTTTTTTTTTTTTAAGTGTCATAGCATCAGCCGGGATGTGAATCCGCAACCCGGGCAACTGCCTGCAAGTGCAAGGCAGTCGCACTGACCTCTCGACCACTAATGCAAGACTAAAGTTACTTTTTAAATTAAAAATTAATTCATTATTCAACAAAATTTAAAGGAAAATTTAAATTATGAATTATGCAAATTTAAAGAAGAAATGGAATGTTTATCCATAAATATTAATAAACAATGTGAAGAAGTAAAGATAAAGACTGAAGGAATTGTATAAAAGTTAATGATTATAATGGAAAAAATTAAAAGGAATTTTGAATGATATATCATTATTTTTATAAATCAGATAACAGTTACGCATGAAGGTTAATAAATAACATAAAAAAGTATGTTATGAGAAAGGTCATGTTATTGTATGATAGAAGTTATTTTGGAATGGATTTTTTTTATAAATCATCATCATCAACAACCATTATCAATCCATTGCAGGATGAAGGTCTCTCCAAGTTCAATCCATCTCCTCCGATCTTTAGCTTCTTTTCTCCACATCACCCCTGCACACTTTCTTATTTCATTCATCCATCTCACATGTGGTCTCTCTCTGGGTCTTTTACAATCTCTTGGAATCCAGTTTAAGATTTCAGTTGTCCATCTATTACCATCTCTTCTAGCAATATGTCCAGCAGTCTTTTAATTATCATTTACACATTCATTCTGTCTTATCAGGCAACTGAGAAAAAAGACCATGGTGTTTCTTGATCTTAAACTCAGAGGTAAAAAGCCAATAAACTCACCATGCTGCCTAATGCATGTTGGTGAGCAGCCCATCCATGTTCGTATACTATATGAATAATCACATAGTAATAACAGCTGCAACAACAAGAACATATAGAGTGGACATTAGGAATATGCCCTGCTCGGTTCCTTTAAGACCTCCAAGAGGAATCAAAGGGTCTCCTTTCAGTTAATAGCCAACATCTTTCTGCAGCCTTTTATAAATATTATGTAATATTAGAAGAAAATATGCTTATGTGTTTAAAAAGGAAGGTTTTTAAAAATGTGTTTTACCAGCTTTTATTTATCAACCTGAGACATGAACATTAAAGAGTAATACAGACTTCATACTACTCAATGAAATATAAAAAGACATGTGATAGGATTAATAATAAGAAAATGAATACAAATACATGGTTGAGACAACAAACAGATATCATAGTCATCATTGAAAAAATTAAGAGATTGAAGTGGAATTGGACTGAACATATTGTTAGAAGAAATAATGATAGTCAGTTAAAATCATAAGCAGGAATCCCAAGTGAAAGAGACCTATATTAGATGGGTGAATGAAATAAGGAAGTTTGCTGTAGTGATATAAAAACGAATGGTTAGAGATTGGAGAAATGGGTACTGAATTAAAGGTTGGATGGCCAAAAAGTAATTTTTGTACAAAACAGCAAGACTATTTTAATTTTCATGTTATATTTGATATTCTATTGCACTGACTAATAAATCAGATAGACAGGTTATCGTAAGTAAGTGACTCCAGGGTTTGGCTTATCTTATTCAGGGTTTTATTCCATCAAACATAAAAATATTAGAATTCAATTGTCAATTGCTTTAATTATATTACCTATCACCCCCCAAAAAACAATGTCAAGATATTAATGTTAATAACGGGTACAGAAATGAAGCGTTGGTGGCCTGGTGGTTAACATATCTGCCTTCCAAGCAGCTGGCCCGGATTCGCTTCCCGGTCAACGCTTTGACATATATAAAAATAATGGGTACAGGAAAAAAAAACATCCATTACTTCCTCATCCATCATTTACTTACTCCACAGCAGACAAATCGGTCTAAATTTCAGTCTGTAAACCTAAACGTACAGGATGGAATCCTACAATATATATACAATAAGATATCTGTCAAAATAGATTAGGTAATCAAAATAATAGTGTTACAAACTGCACTTGAGCATAGTTAATAACAGATTATTGTTATTGATTGCCAACTCCTTAATCCAATTCTATTTTTTATATATCCAGGAGTATATCAAAAATATTAATCAGCTCTGACCTGGAATTATAGGATAATGAAACATCTTACATTATTAAAAATAAGCATAAATTAATATATAATAAACTTTTTCAAAATTATTATTATATGAGTGAAAATATTAATGTTTTGAACCAGCTGATTATTATAATCAGACAGCATTTGTTAGTTGTATTTCTAGAAAAATGATTCATGATTAAAGTATGAACGAATGAATCGGTTCATCCTTTTTAATTATATTTTCTTTTGTGATATCAAGGTTGTTTGTAATAAATAAGTTTTTTTTTTAGCATTGATTAAAATTTATTTAAGAATAATCGATAGAAAGTTAAATATATCTACTTAATTAAATGCTAATATCTCCAAAATAAAAATTTAAAATAAATTTTTGGAATAAACAATAAATAAGAATCATTATTAGTTCAAGCAGTTCTTCGTATGTATGATATATGTAATATTTCATCACGGATACTTGGATCAAGTGATCAACAATAATAAATAATAGAAATCGAATTAATTTATTGCTTGAGAGCTCATAGGAAGTTAAAATGCCGAAATTGTCAGAACTGGAAATCGATCCGACGAATTTACCTTCAAGAGAGCTTTTATTTAGAATTCATTTTCTGCTATATGAATGTTATTTCTTTCTATACTTTCTTAATTAAAAAGTAAAAGTTTGCATAATTTATGTGTTATATATATTTAGCTTGGGCGCTATATATTTGTGAGTGTGTGTGTGAGTTAAAAGTGGCGCAATAGCGATTGTTTGAGACACTGATAACAGTATAAATGTTGCTATAGCACTAATGACAAGTAGAAATACATGGGGATGAACCCAAAATATAACCATTACTTTTTTTTCTCAATGAAAATCTTTATTTTGTATATATATCATTATCATCATCATAAACCATTATCAATCCACTGCAGGATGAAGGTCTCTCCAAGTTCATTCCATCTTCTCCGATCTTTCTCCACATCACCCCTGCACACTTTTTTATTTCATCCATCTCACATATGGTCTCTTTCTGGGTTTTTTACAATCTCTTGGAATCCAGTTTAAGATTTCAATTGTCCATCAATTATCATCTCTTCTAGAAATATGTCTAGCCCAACTCCACTTCAGTCTTTATTCTCTTACCCATATATTGCATTTTCGATCTCTTCTTGTTACTCCCAACATGCATCTCTCCATACTTTTTTGAGTGGTCTGAAGTCTCTGTATTTCTCTTCTATTAAGGGTCCAAGACTTAGATCTGTAAGTAAGAACTGGTAAAACACATTTATTAAAAATCTTCCTTTTCAAACACATAGGCATATTTCCTTTTAGTATCAAGTTATTTCTACCAAAAGCACTCCAACCAAGTTTAATTCTATGATTAATTTCATCCATTATGTTTCTATCTGTATGTTGAAATGGAAATTAAATAGCTTATGTTAAGGGTGATATACTTAGTGAATTACTAAGACCACACTTTAAAAATTGAAATGAGCGATGAGGTGATGTTGGTTACAAAGTGATGATAGCGACAGATTAATCAATCATTAAACATATTAATATAAATAGATATTAACCATAGGGAGAGTATATAATTAGACTAACTTTAACTATTGACTAGGATAATGAATTTTTAATAAATTAGTAGCTAGATTGTTGCATAAATATGTACTCTCTAACAAATATTGTGTACCACAAATTATATATATATGGAAAATGATGATCTGATACAACTGATGAGTGCTGGTATAGCATGAAATATGTATATTGGAGATCAATTATCTTTTAACATGTGTATAGTCATGTGTTTTGGTTATATAAAATGAAGTATATAGCTAATGGACACTTGAAAGTCTGCATTCAAATCCCCTCTAATAACATCTAAAGGTCAGTATTTACAATATATTAGTATTATATAGGGTATATGAGCACAGACCTTCACACCACCCACCACTCTCCACACCATCTCATAACACTGATACACTTGAACACATATGTCGAAAAGATAAATAAATAATCACCAATATACATATTTCATGCTAAACCAGCAATCATCAGTTGGTCCAGATTACCATCTCTACACATATATGCTATAAGTGCTCAGACATTTATTAAGATAGCCAATATTCATACTTTAATGGACAGGCTTCAATCTACTCCTTACTCCAATTCTTCAACCGTCCATCCAATTGAAAATCTGATGATGGAATGCTCAAAGGCCACCCTGAGGCCAAGATTCTTGTCACACCCATGTTGATCTAAGGTCAATCTGACCCCTCATGTACAGGACATACTAATATAATATACTAGTATTTAAATATTGTAAATTTGATCTTAATTCTGCCCATCCTTCTTCTATGTATTTAAATGGATATATTAAGCTCATAAATATGGATTTGAGTATTCCATCATCAGATTTTTAATAATATGGATGGCTGAAGAATTGGAGAAAAATGGGTGAATGAAAAATACAAGTTCCTTTGATCTTCATATAATTTTAACATCTTTTAATAATCATTTTATTTCTTGTATATAATTATAAAGGTATATGCTTCAACTCAGACTAATGTAACCATAAATATACTGCATTTTGCTAGATATAAAATAATATTTAAAAAATTAATAAATATTAAGATTTTACTAGTTAATTATTTTTATATGTAAATTGTCAAATCCAATGTTGAGAATGGCTTAT
This sequence comes from Epiperipatus broadwayi, assembly GCA_028023455.1. Lineage (NCBI taxonomy): Eukaryota > Metazoa > Onychophora > Udeonychophora > Euonychophora > Peripatidae > Epiperipatus > Epiperipatus broadwayi. The sequence goes on along the minus strand of JAQFVV010006208.1, from coordinate 16,350,601 downwards.
TTTAATATTGATGACTTAATGTATTTTGGCAAAGGTATATTTCTAATATCTAAATGATAAAGATGTACTAGATGATTGGAAGAATGCAGTATTAATATTAATATATATTGCTATAATTTAATATGTTTATTATAATTTATAAATAATTACCATATAGTTGAAGAGTTAGAGTGTGAAGTAGATTGAAGCCTGTCCATTAAAGTATGAGGTTTGGCTATCTTAATATATATATCTGAGTACTTATAGCATATATGTGTAGAGATGGTAATCTGGACCAACTGATGATTGCTGGTTTAGCATGAAATACATATATTGGTGATTATTTATCTTTTCAACATATATGTGTTCAAGTGTATAAGTATTATGAGATAGTGTGGAGAATGGTGGGTTGTGTGATAGTCTGTGCTCATATACCCTATATATTACCATATAGATATAAAATTTTCCAGGTGATTTTTGAGTACTCATTTGAATTGTCTCTGAATTCCACAGCATTTGAAATATTGTCAAAAATTTGATACCTTTTGTGTAAATATCATATTCAATAAAAGTAGATAGGTTTAGTTTAATATTGATAACTTAATATGTTTTGGCAAAGTTATATTTCAAATATCTAAATGATAAAGATTTACTAGATGATTGGAAGAATGCAGTATTAGTATTATTATTTTAAAAAAGTGATAAAGATATTAGAAATTACAGACCTATCAGTCTTTTATCAGTTATATACAAAATTTTTATCAAGATAATTACAAATGTTCTACAGAAAACTTCAACCAACCAAAAAAAAAAACAAGCTGCGTTTAAAAGAAATTTTAGTACAATGGATCATATCAAAGTACTGAGAAAAGTTGTATAATGAATATCTGTTGACCTTATTCTTTGGATTGGTGGATGATGAAAGACATTTGATTCTATAAGCATTTCTTCAATGATTAAAGCATTGGATCATCAAGGTATAGACCCAGGATATTGTTATATTCTAAAGAATATTTATAAAAATGCAACAGCAATGATTAGACTACATGATATTAGGAAGGTTAACATTGATAAGGTGACTCCATATCTTCAAACTTTTTACAGTAATGCTGCAAGAACTATTTTGTGCATTAAAGTGGGAAGCTATAGGAATAAAAGTAAATGGAGGTCAAGTCTTTTAGATTTTAAAGATGAAGTAGTTGTTTTTACAAATAAGGATTCAGGAAATGTTACACGAGTTATTAGTTGAAAGTAACTAAAGTAATGTTCAATGGATTTTCTCAAAAAGTGAAATAAAGATTGATAATAATGAGTTAGAAGAAGTTAACAACTATAAATACTTTGGTCAGATTATTATTATAGATGGAAACATGATGGATGAAATTAATCATATACTTAAACTTGGTAGAAATAACTTAATATTAAAAGGAAATATACCTATGTGTTTGAAAAAGAAGGTTTTTAATAAATGTGTTTTACCAGTTCTTAATTATGGATCTGAGATTTGGACACTTAACAGAAGAGCAGCAATACAGTGGCTTCAGACCACTCAATGAAGTATGAAGAAATGCATGTTAGGAGACAACAAGAGGAGATTGAAAGCAAAATACATGGATAAGAGAACAAACATGTTACTGACATCAGTGAAAAAATTAAGAAACAAGTGAAGTTGGACTGCCTACATTGCTAGAATAGATTATAATAGATGGGCAGTTGGAGTTTCAAACTGGATTTCAAGAGATTGTAAAAGAAAGAGATCACATGTGATATGGATGGATGAAATAAGAAAGTGTGTAGGGTGATGTAGGAAGAGAGGCTAGAGATCAGAGAAGATAGATTGAACTTGGAGAGACCTTCATTCTACAATTGACTGATAACGGTTGATAATGGTGATGAATTTAATAAGTCTTTTTTTTTAAAAAAAATTCAATTATGTTGTAACTAAACAAACTTTAATTAAATGTTGGAATTACAAACTACAAAACTGCTTCTTTTCTTTCTTACTTCATATCGAAAATAAAAATGAATTGGAAATGAGAAATTATATTTTTGAAAATTTAATTATTATGTATATTAAAAAATAAGAATTAAATGACATTCTATAATTTTCATTTATTTATGATAAAAAGAAATATTATCAATTTTATTTACCAAAATTCAAGATAACAATTACATTTATTTATAACTACACACAATTATATAAAACAATTAAATATTTGGGCATTCCTGCAGGACAAGGATCATTTCCTCCTCCAACTGCATTGTTTGCTGTTAAGGTACAAGTATTTTTCCCTTGACAATTTGTCTGAACTACACCTTTTGTACCTGGAGCAATGCAAGGATTAAAAGGAGTAGTATCAGTGCTGCATACACCTGTTATTTGTCGACCATAGTTAGCAGCCATGATGTTTATTGCTTTTCCTGTAGGACATGTAATTGTTCCAGTAGACCCATCACAACTTGTAAGATTTTGAAGTGGTGGAAGTGTTGTAACTATAAATGGAAAAATAAATAAACATTATCGAAATATTAGTTTAAAAATGTATATATAATATTTAAATACAAGTATATTGTTGAGTACTAGTTCAGCAAGAAATAATATATATTGGAGATCATTTACCTTTTTCACATGTATGGGGTCATGTATATTGGGTGTATAAGATGGAGTGAATAGCTGTAGGGAGCTTGAAATTATGAGTTCAAATCCCTTCTAGTATATATATAAACTAACTAAATAAATAAATTATTTTACATAGCGCGATATTTTTTTTATAAACTGTAATAGCTAAACAGCATTAAGCTGTTGCACATGCGCTTTGCAGATTTTAACTATAAATGACTGAATACAAACACATGATAAAGTCTTTGGGAAAAGATAGAATGGCCTCTATCTTTTTGAACCCAAACTCTTTTGTATGGGCAAATCTTAAGTGTCTGAAAGTGAAAGCGTGAAGATATTAAATAATCACTTTAAATTACTTTTACATGCTTGAATGAATGACGCTGGTGAAAATTACTAGAATTTAATATCTTCACGCTTTCACTTTCAGACACTTAAGATTTGCCCATACAAAAGAGTTTGGGTTCGAAAAGATAGAGGCCATTCTATCTTTTCCCAAAGACTTTATCATGTATTTGAAATGTTTGTATTCAGTCATTTATAGTTAAAATCTGCAAAGCGCATGTGCAACAGCTTAATGCTGTTTAGCTATTACAGTTTATAAACTAACTAAATGAAATATATATAAAAAAATAAAATATAAAAAAAAAACATTTTACTTGTATATAATATTACTTTAATATTTCAACCAGAGGAGTCGTTTTCATCAGAAAGAAAAAAATATATAATAAAATGGCGGGTGTTCAAAAATAACATATTTAACAAAAAAGCCTTAATGATTAAAGGATTTTATAAAGAAAATTTAATTAACCAATGACAAATTTATTTCAATGTACTTAAAAAAACTGCATCAAGTACTAATCAAACAGCACTGCAAACTTAATTTAAACTAAAAAATACTATATATATATATATATTGTACCTATATTGATATAGGCACATATAATTTTATCTAAAATTATATTATTAAAATAATCGTTCATAAAAGAAAAACATAAAATTAAATGTTGAAGAGTTTATTACAGTTTGTTTTAGAAAAGGATAAAAATCAAATAGTTTTCTAGCGTTAGTTTTGAAATAAAAAGCTACAATTAATTAATCAAAAGGGGGGAGGGGGAGTCTTGGTTTGAGAAATGAAACTAAAGGTTTACAAAAAGGAAATAAATAGTTTTATTAGTATTCGTAAAAATATAATTTAAAAAGTTAAAACATACAAATCTCTTTTCATTCAAGTTTAATTAAAGAAAAAATAATGTTAAAACTTAATAGTAAATTGTATTAAAAATATATGTGCGTATATATGTGCGATTTGTAAATAAATAAAATGTATGCGAAATAAAAGAAGATTATCATTAAAAACCACGGCAATGGCTATTAATAAAATAAAACAACACATTTTATTGCATGGCTATTACTAATTAAGCAATCTTCCAAAACACGTTTATCAAATGATTACCATTGGAATTTGACAACAGATCTTTGCCGGAGATATTAGAAAGACAACAAGGCGCAGGTATAAATAGACCTTTTTTTTATCGGACAATTCATTCCACAAATTAATTGAGTTGAGACAATCAGTTCACAAAGTTATTGAGAGAGTGCAGTTCGGAAATTAATTGAGTCAGTTAAGAAACAAAATGCAGTGCTGAGAATATTTTGGAACGCACGTTCACCTCCAGCCCAGATGTCCGAGAAAACAGCAGATCTGCCCGTGAAATAATGTCAGCTTAACATCTTAGAAAATCTCCGTCAGTATCTATTTGTCTCCGATAGCAATAATCGTGAAAATCAGGAAACTCAGCAAGGAAACGTCCCAGCCGGCTGGTAAGCATTTATAATGGAAATATCCTCACCAAAAGCAGCCTCCAAAGAACAAAATTCTACGTCAACATTCAAAAAAGCCTAGGTAAAAACATTTGCTTATTTCGTTCTATACTGTAATAGCCATTGCATTGCATTAATTCGTATGAATCTTTCAAGAGTCTAATTATATGAACTCTATATCATACATAAATGAACTATTGATGTGTGTGATTAAATTTCAAATGCTATGTCATCCTTTATTATCATTATTATGTGTGTACATGAGTTAATATGTGCGTGGTCATTATATCAATATTTATTAGTTAAATTAGAGTGTTTTGTTATTAAATCTATAGGAATGTTTAAACTATTTAGAAATGTTAATTTAAAATATGCGTGTGTTTTATTAGAATTATAAAATGTTTAAATTTAGTAAATAAATGTTAGTTAATAAATTATCTTTAAAATTAAACTATATTTGTCGGTCAATTCTTTTTATCAATTCTTTTTAACAAATTCTTTTAATCACTAATTAAGTATAATCTATTAGTGATTACAAACAACTGAGCTAGTCGTGGATTTAGGTGTTGAGTTAGTGGCCACTATTCAAAGTGCGTTGTCTATTCTTTTAGTATTCTTTTAGAATAAGCAGCTGGCGCCCGTGTTTATACACAAACAAAAAAGTGCTTTGAACTTGGTGTTGAACTCAATAGCCAAGAAGAAGCTATGTCCTGGAAATGTAATGCTAGTTATATACTTTATAGCTATCGTTTGGGCATACATACTCTCCGAGTATGTTCTTCTCTGCCTAAGAGGCCGGTATTTCGAATACACATATTCGAACACGGTTCAATATATATGACTGGATAAATAAATGTGTGTGTATTAATGATCAAAAATTAAATGTGTGTGTATATACAAAAAATAGTCTTTTATACAAATATTAATATGAGCACATACTATTTTTTTGTGTATACACACATTCGTTTATTCAGTCATATATATATGTTATATAAAGAGCTCGCAAGCTTATTTGTGAGCTCTTTATATAACATTCATAATACAAGCTTGTTTAAATTAGGTCATGTGACATCTGACTTGTTTCTTTGTAATTTTATTTTTTGCTATTAAGGCTTTGGCAATTTTAACTTGCTAAAGCTATTAATATATGGTGTATCTGAACCTAGTTTAGTCCCACATGGATATTTAAGTTAGATAGCTGGATTGGAAGACATATGGATGTCTAAAAATTTTAGATTTTCTACTTAATAGTTATCCATTAGATAAAGTGCTGGGTTTGTCCTGGTATTTTTAATCTAATGCTTGGATATCCTAGCACCTCACCAAAGAAGCCAGAAGCAGAAACTGGTCTGGGGTTAGGGATATTCTGCAAAGCTTGTTAAGAGCTTATTTGCAAGCTGTTTATATAAAATGTGTAATACAAGCTTGTTTAAATTAGATCATGTGACATCTGACTTGATTTTTTTGTAATATATATATATATTGTATTTTTTAATTCAAATTAAGTTTGCAGTTCTTTGTGCTGTTTGATTATTACATAATGCAGTTTTTTAAATGTACATACATTGAAATAAATTTGTCATTGGTTGGTTAAATTTTCTTTGTAAAATCTTTAATCAATAAGGCTTTGTAGTCAAATATATTATTTTTGAATACCGCCATTTTACTATATATTTTTTCTTTCTGATGAAAACCAGTCCTCTGGGGAAATATTAAAGGTATATTGTATACAAGTATTTTTTTTCTATATTTTTCTTATTTTTTTTGTATATATATATATACACAATAGTTTTTTTTATATATATATGTCAAAGCATTGACCAGGATGCAAACCTGGGCCGGCTGCTTGGAAGGCAGCTGTGCTAGCCGCTAGGCCACCAACGCTTGACATATATATATACATTAGTTTGCAATAGATTTTAAAAGTTTATGCAGCTGCACATAAAAATAAATTGCTGACAATGAAAAACTCTGCTCTTTTATATAACTAAAATTTTGAAAATAACTCATTTGTTAAAAAAATTATATAATATTTAAACGGTAATAAATAGATAATAATTATAAGATGTATATATAGAATGTAAATTATATGTTCATGTATATTTATATTCATATGTTTTTATTATGTTGTAGTTCTGAAGAAGATTGCTGGGGCAATCGAAACTATAAACTGTAAAAGAGGATAGTAAATAAAGCATTGTGAAACAGTAGTGAAGTGCATGGATGATTTAGTATTATACGATATTTATCGATATACGATTTTGTAATATTTTCATCATGTGGTCACTAAAATAAAATTTATTGAAGAATTATATATATATAAAGGTAATGCAATTTTTTCTATTATAAATTATATATAGAAAATTGCATTAAATGCATCATTAGTTACAAAGAACACAACAAATTACAATATAAATGTAAAAGTATAATATCTTGGAGGTGAAGTGCAAATGGATAAATTTAGAAATCTTTAAAGTAAATAATAATTAAAGGGATTATGCAGAATCTAATCATATAAATAAAATTAGTTACAGCCTTATGTTTTATATAAAAGTTGTGGGCTTATATACTGTAGCAAAAATCATCTTCTAAACATCCCAATCAATGAGCATGAACAAAAAATAAGAATCAGAATCCAATATAAATAATATCTAAGTTACAAATGTAGCATCCCCAGTAATAATCATTAAGAGTCAACAATCATCCATTGTGACTGAATTTAACAGAGGTACTCTATAAAATTGTAGGCTAATCATCATCTACTCAATGCCAAACATAGAGAATATTTTAAAAGCAATCATCAATATTTCATCTATATGCGAATACTTAAATGATGAAATTACAATAATACATAATTCTATATTTAAAAATGCTGAAATCAATATATTAATACTAATCATCATCAATGCTCTGGGCCTCTAGTATCATAAGTGTATTGGCTATCAATAAAATGATAATTATTATAATGTAGACTATAAAGATGACCTTTACCATTACCTCATCCAAATAATTATAATAAAGCCACAACTCGATGCCCATATACACATGTATTAACATATATATATATTTAAATAAGATATACTTTATATGCCTGGAGTTTAGATGTAATTATAGAGGATTTGAACCCATATTTTCAAGCTCCTTTCAATTATTCAATCTATCCCATACAACTGATACATATGACCACACACATGTGAAAAATATAAATGATCTCCAATATATGTCTTTCCCTCTAACTCAGCACTCATCAGTTCCAGATCATGGTCTCTGCATGCGCACACACATATATATATATATATAATCAACGATTGTTTTTTATTATGATAACAAATCTTCAAGCTTTAATGGACAAGCTTCAATTTACTTTACCATTGAAGGCTGAAGAGTAGGATAGTGGATTGAAGCCTGTCCATTAAATTTGAAGATTTGCTATCTTGATATAAACCGAGCACTCATTATCTATATGTGTGGGAGATGATGATGTGGACCAACTGATGAGTGCTGATTCAGCATGAAATACATATATTGAAGATCATTTATCTTTTTCACATGTGTATGGTCATGTGTATCAGTTGTATGAGATAGATTGGATAGCTGAAGGAGCTTGAAAGTCTGGGCTGAAATATATATAAACATTAAATTAATTATAGCTCAAATGCATATGTAAACAAAAGGAGTGTCACCCTAACCCTCATCCAGGGCTATGGATTAAAAGAAATCTAAATATTGAACAAAAAATGAATCCACCTATTCTTGGAGCTCTGATATTTATAAGCATACTTTTGTCATCAATGTTGGTAATCCAGAGTAAAATTAATATTTCATTCAGGTGAAATGCAACCTTAATATACATACTAGCATTGACATATTCATTGTATTAAGATTTATATATTGAGGTTAAGAATTTTATCCCATCTACTTTTTAAGTAAAGTGAGTAAAACTATTAAATTACTGTCTTGCATTGGTGGTCGAGAGGTCAGAGTGACTGCCTTGCACTTGCAGGCAGTTGCCCGGGTTGGGGGTTCACATCCCGGCCGATGCTATGACACTTAAAAATAAAAAAAAACTATTAAATTACTTTTATTAAAGGCTATTGTTAGAGTTTTTTTCAATTTTATATTATAGTTAGAATTTTAAAAAAATATAAATAAAAATATTAAAATTTAAAAGTAAAAATAAAAGAATAAAGCTAATTAAAATGTCAAAGTTTAAAAAAACAATTTTTTTTTAATTTGAACTTTGTTTAGACTTATTCTCAAATATTTGATTTATAGTTTTTTTGTTTTTAAAATTTTGACTCTTACATTAAACACTTTGTTTTAATGAAAATACTTTTTAAATTTTATTTCAAGATATTTAAGTTAATATATTTCTAGATTAATTTGATTTAATTATTATACTAGTTCATTCTTTATGTTAAAAAAATTATAATTTTAAAAATTATAAATTAATTTTGAAACTAATTATAAATTACTAATTATTCGATTATATTTTTAAGATATCCTTACAAAATGGACAAGTGGGTAAATAAAATAAATGCAAAAAAATTTTGAATCGATACTTCTGGCCAAAAAGAATTGAAAACAGGTTGAAGCTGAATCTGTTGCTACTAGTCCAAGCACATTTGAAAATAAAAATGATGCTAAATTAATTTCAAACAGGAATATTTCATTGCTTATTGTGTCCAGTTACATTAAACTATATGCCACTGAAATTAAAGTGTCCTAAAGCCTCAAGGAATAGACCAGCCATAATTCCACAAGAGATAAACACCACTTAGTAAAGGGAGTACTTTCAGATTCTGCCTGCATAGTAAATAATTGATACTTTTAAATAAACTACAAGTACCAATATCAAAAGCATACATCAAAGGTTACCAACTAAATTGGTAAGAATAATGACAAATATAGCTATGATTAAACTAATAATTCTTCATGGAGTCGGTAGGTGCCTGAATTCATTAATCCAAAGTATCAATGATGAAAGAAGATAATTTGTATGAACTTTATTTATTTGCTCGTATGGTTTTGTTTTACTAACGTTAAGATATTTAATCCCATATATGTGTACTTAAATTATATTGAAAATTTTGTTAAGTATTATAATTTATTTGGTATATATATTGCAACCAAGGAAAAAGAAGAAGAAAAGGAGAGATACAACAGAGACTCTAACACAAATTGTAACTGAGAAAAAAGAAAGGAGAACCTCTACAGAGAGCGATATATAACAGGGGGAGAGAAAGCATAACAGGGTGTCAAATTGCAACTTTAACAGAACAGCTACTCTACTGATTTGAGGGAGTCATAGATATATAAATTATGAATTTATAAATGAAGCAGTTTATTAACTTCTAAAGTAATTTTAACTTGTAAAATATCTAGATTTAACTCTCCTTAAATGATCTTTCAAATCAAGCCAGCCAAATTGTAACTCATCAAAGGGAATGGACTGACTTGGCTATGACATACTTGCAAATAACAGTCACATGAATCAAACACAGCTGTTTTACATCTCACAAAGATATTAATTAAAATACCAATCCGTTCCACTTATGCTTAGGGTTCTATAATTGCTTTGGTAACTCATGTCAAGAACACTGAGAATTTTGCTAATAATAAACATTATAAACTATTACCAATAAACTTTAATGACCTCTGTATTCCCCACATAAATCACCAACATCATAGTTACAATTAATTTATTTCTACAATAACTTCTCTACACTCTTCTTTTCTACTAAACTTTACTATCTTTAACTTCACCACACTGTTGTATTTTCATGATCAGATATGTACGGAATAAACAGTCTTATTGACTTAATTAATTTATAATGCCACATTAATTCTATAACAATAAGTTCATGAGCTCTTAATTCAAAATTGGAAAATTATAGTTTCAGGGTTCAAATCAGGAATGCAAAATTTCTATTGGTGATTTTACAAATTTATTGCTGACCAATGAATGTTATCCCAGCAATTATAACTTAAGTAGACATACACTTAATCTCTGAGCTAATATCTATTCTCCATCAACCAATAATAATAATAAAATTTTATAAATTACTAAACAGTTAACTAAAATAGAATATTCTACCAACTTTACCAGGAGAGGAAAAAGGGATTTTATGTTCACTCAAGATATTAGTCAACATCACAATAAATTTATAAAAATAATAATCAATTAAAAATAAATCGCCTTCTAGATATTTGCAGTGTAACCATGATAATTTGTAAAGCAAGTTATGAATATTTCTTTAATGCAAATTTTGGATATCATGAAAAAATATAAATTTAATAATTAAACTTTTGCAATGTGTTTGTACCTAAATAAGCATTAAACCATTTATTTAAAATTGCATATGATTAAGATTTCTGGATTTCGTGGGTACCAAAAAAAAGACAACATCAAATTTTAATTAACACATAACATTTATTAATAAATCAAGTTGAAAACTACAAAATTTGAATTTAACATAACATCGTAACAATCCGACTAATAAAACAAAATATTTTACAGCGGATTTAAAATTGCTATGGAGAATATGATCCCTGAGCTTTTGGGCTTAATAAGACATTTCTACATGGCATGCCTCTATCAACCATGACTTTTCATGGACTTAAATAAAATAAAATAAAAATATATCTCAACCAGTTATATTTTTGCTGGTTTAGAAATGTTTCCCTGGGAGGCAAGTCCAAATAACTATTTACTACAAAACAGCCTTGAAAATAGGCAAATTATAAAGTAACTTTTAATTGATTCTATTTATCAAAAGAAATATATGCCTCTTGATGTTACTGACTTTACAAACCAAATATTATACATTGTTTCATTAATCTTTAACAGTCACACCGATTTAACTAACCACTTAGGTTTAAACTTACAACTTTTAGTTACACTTTTAAATTATCGTTTGTCTGTTTGTTTGATATGTTAACTTTCTAACTCTAAACTAACTAATTGTTCTAAAGCAGGGGTGTCCAATAAGTCGATCGTGATCCACCGGTCGATCGCAAAGCCATTTTTGATCGATCGCGAGGCCAATCTGGCAAGAGCTATTGGGTAACGAGTGAAACAAATTAAGTCAAGATTTTTAAGTTTTTTTGTTTTAATTTTTTTTTTCCAATTCTAGATAGATGAAGTCCATTAAGTCGTATCATTATTGAAAATAATATTTTTAATCTTGATTTAATGTAGCTAATTTGAATTAACAAATATTGTTAATAATTACTCATGTTGCTTTAATTCCCTCTGGACATGAGTTTTTTGACCTATTAAATAATTATTTTTTACTAAGTAGATATATAAAATGGTATGTATTTTACGCCTCCCTCCACTTAGACTATGCCTATGACAACAAATCGATTGCAAAACATTTTAAAAATTAAAAGTAGATCTTATGAACAAAAAAATTGGCCACCCTTGTTCTAGAGATCACACTCACGCCCTTACATACACTCAATGCTTTCTATGTTCCAAGATGAGTAATAAACCATTAATCTTACCATTCCAGCAGTGACTTGCTTCCATTATGAGCTGATTATGATGCATACTGCTCATTTAGGCTTTAACATTTATCGGTCTTATAAATGATGGTGAGCAAAGCGCAGCCAAGACATTATACATCAATTCCCGATTCACACTTATGTTTAAAAGGTGCCCTGAAGTAGGTAATACATTTCAATAGGGACTACACAATAACCAACCATTAAATTAACAAATTCTTACACAAAGATATGGCAACAAAATATATATCTATAAGGAAAATAAGACCCCAAAGCAACACATCTGTCATGGCATGAACCCGGATTACTCCAATCTGAGGTCAGTAAAATATGTTAGAACTCAATTGTTATACATATAATTACAAGCATGCACCTATCAACAACTATATCATAGAATATATCTCTTACAGAGTATACTGACACTGGAGCTGGGGATACACCCTCAATCTCCTAATACATGATTAAAATACTTAATACCTATAATCGTGAGAGAGCTTTGTTCAAACTCTTTGCTCAATCTCATCCCTCAAGGCAGTGATAACTTGGCATACCTTGGACAAATGGTCATTCACAAACATCACTTAATCTCGAGAGAACAGGGTTTAAATTTTCACTAAATTCTATACTGATGTATAAAACCGATAATGCCATAATAGTCAAATATGACTAGAATAATAAAAAAAAATATCTAAGCCTTAAATAATTATGAAATAAGAAATGTGTATTATTTTTCAATATATAACAATTATACTTAAATCTCTCATCATCCAGGACATAACAATATCAAAATCTTACATAAGTAATAAAATAAAGCATTAATAATCAATATTTACTGGTAAGCATAAAACAGAATTATATGTATCTGTGAACCTTTCATGTAAACATTTCAAACTTTCACATAGATAGGTTATTCATATTACAGTAGCATCGAAATTAAACTGTAATGGTATATAAAAAAGAAGGCATATTTCATCCTACTATAACCTAAATTTAATACTGGGTATATTCATTAATATACCTTAAACAATAAACATTAAAATAAAATAGGTTTTCAATACACATAATAAATCAATGAATATAAAATAAACAGAAAAATTATACTTAAAGTCCTCATATCCAAACACAAAAACACGATTATACTTAAAGTCCTCATATCCAAACACAAAAACACACAAATGGCCATAATTCCTTAATGCAAGATTATTCCAAAATTGCACAATTGTTTAATAGCAATTTTAATTTTAGAAAACTCATATTCTTAAAAAGCAGCTGCACTATTCCTTAGGATCCTAAGAGGTTTATACATATTTTCTTGTGAAGCATTCAATATTAAAAAAAAAATCACTCTAAAATTGGTTATCAAAATTATTCATAAGTTTTAGTAGCACTTCAATGAATTCTGTCATTCCATGGTATTGTAAGTATGTCAATTTTATTTTAAATATATCCAGCTCAACATTAATTATTACTACAATAAATTTTACGATTTCATTGAAACTTTTTCAACTTTTCTTTTCCGATTAAATAATGATTACTTGGAAATATTTTAAAACTTCTCTCATTCAAGAAAGTCTTTCCTTCATGATAGAAAATGTGGAAAGCTTGGCACCCACTCCAAAATAGTTTTAGCAAAAGTACAAAATTATAGCTAATGTTCACATTTAAGTCTTTTCCATCTCTTTCTTAAATAAAACCATTCAAATATTTTAAATAACATAACAGTTCTCATATTTCATGATGGGAAAATCACAGAGTCCATTCCAGATACAACATACATTGACCAATCATACAGAAATTTTCTATCCTTGGGATCTGATTCATGATTGATTTTGGGGATCAAAAACTGTATACATCAACATACTTATAAAACTTAGTACAATTTTACTTTTACTGTAAGCTTTAACAAAATACTAGGTCAGAAACTGGGAACAAGCAGAAGAATACGAAGAACCACCAAAACAAAATAGAACAATTAGAACCTGAACAACAGCCCCCCCCCCCTCAAATTGTGCAAAGCTCTTTTATAATCTTTGGTTGTCACTCATCTTCAAACCCACCTTCTTGACCATTCATCCCTGATATTCAATTTTGATCGGTTATTACACCGAATTTTGATATTAATAATTCACACTATTAAATGATCATGTTTACTTGAGAATTTCCCGGTTTTAAATTGTATTAAAAAAAAAAATCAAGATGTAATGTAGCAAACTGAAAGTGATATTTATAATTTAGAATAATGGTTTAATTTAACTTAAAATTTTGTGACTGAATATTATCAGATATTTATTTGAAATTAATACAAAATTGTAGTCCTTTCAATTTGCTTTCAAATAACACCTTATATGAGACAAGAAAATTTATAATTGTCCCAATAAATAAAATTTCATTTATACTACCATGCACACTTGCTCACACACTAACAGCCTTTCTAGCTAACTATGGAGATTACAACTAGCACTAAACCTATTAAACAATATTAAATTTTACAGATTTAATCATATAAATTGACTACTGAATTGTATATGACTATTAGCAAGCTAAAATTTGATATAAACTTACATCGATCTTTTTTAATTATCTACATTATTTTACCAAATAAATATTACTTGTCGATCTTAACACTTAGCCCCCCCCCTCTACTTTTCAGGTACCACACTCAATCTCAACAGTTAAAGCACATTTAAATTTATTGTGTGTTAGACTTTAAAATGCCTTTACACACCTAAACCCAACTTATATATTAATTTTCTTTAAATACTCTGCAGCTTTAGGATCTCTCTGATTAGTCTAAACTACTGTTAGGTGAGAATTCTTTAATTTACTAGATTCCTTCTGTGAGAAAATTTTTCTTCTTTATTGAAAACTGCATCTGCCATGAATTCAGCTATCATTGGCCAAAGACAAAGGTTACAATATATATTATAATCTTGGGCTTTGCCAGTGAAGCTAAACTTTATTTAAATATAAAAAAATTTCAATAATTTAATTTTCTTGAAAGTTAGCTTTATCAAAGCTTTATAATTAGATGCCAATCTAATTTGTAAAGTATTTCAAGTACTTTTATAAGTCCTAAACATTAGTAAAACTTATTTTGGTATTGTATTAATCTAAACTTGTTTATAGTTGAGGTAATTTTCAAGTATTTAAACTAGAAATGTATTTTTATAAACTAGGATTGCTTTATTATAGTCCTTAGTATGTTTAAGTTTGGTATGTGAATTAAACAGTAATAATAATCCGGTCTAAATATTTAATATCATATATTAATATTAAATTTGATTACTTATAATAGAGCATTTCTATGTAAATTAACTATTGACATGAGTTTATTCATTCAAACTAATATCATTAAGATTCAAATTACAAACATTTATATCTTTAAGATTAGTTATGTATATATAGAAATATTAATCAGATTTTAATTTTTTGTATTTTTAAATTAAACTCAAAAATTAAAAGTATCTCTTATGTTATTAGTTCATTTCCTTATATCTTTAAGGCACAGAGTTTGTTAGTAAATTATATACACATAATAATTTTAATTTATTTTATTCATATATTCTAACTAAAATATTAATTTTGAGTTCAAAAAGATAATTAAAACATTTTTATAAAATGTTACCTGTGGGTGCAATAGTTGTCAAAGATGATCCACTAAATATAAAGGGTAAAAATGGTGGAATTATTGGATCCGGAATAACTGGATAAGTAGGAATTTGTGTAGTAGGTAAATAAAATTTAGAATTTGGCCTTTTTATAAAAATTAAAGTTGGAGATGAGGCAGATGGTGGTTGCTGTAGTAGAATTAGTGATTGTTCTTGTGGATAAATTTGTTGATTCTGTTGGTAAGATAATGCAAAGCGTTTTGATTTATCTCCATCAAAAAAATTGACAATAAAAATAAACAACTGAAATTAAAAAAAACACATTTATATTATTCATTAAATTACTAATTATTGATATCTACTTAATTGTTTATAAATATAAAATTATTAATTAATAGGAAAAACTAGCTAAAGTTTAGAAATATCATCATTATCAACCATTATCAATCCACTGCAGGATAAAGATCTCTCCAAGTTTAATCCATCTTCTCCAATCTTTAGCTTCTCTTTTCCACATCATCCCTGAACACTTTCTTATTTCATCCATCCATCTCGCATGTGGTCTCTTTCTGGGTCTTTTACAATCTCTTGGAATCCAGTTTAAAATTTCAATTGTCCATATATTATCATCTTTTCTAGCAATATGTCCAGCTCAACTCCACTTCAATCTTTTAATTTTTTCAATGAGGTCAGTAACACCTGTTTGTTCTCTTACCCATACATTGCGTTTTCAATCGCTTCTTGTTACTCCCAACATAAATCTCTCCATACTTCTTTGAGTGGTCTGAAGTTATATACAGTTCATTTAAAATCTTCTTACTAATATTCAAATTTGTCTTTTATGATATAAAATAATTTATAACAAAATGGGGATTATGTACACTAAATTATTATTAATTTTCCCTTTTTAAATTCTATTATCTAAACTCATTCTATATTTATTCATAGATATAAGGAATGAAATAAATGACAACTACTGTGGATATATGGTTTTTAAATTTCAGGCATTATACACCCCTTTTATTCCATCTGGGATATCAATCATATAGGCCTTTCCCCTCATTTTCTTACTTATTTTGTAAGGTTTCTCATACAGATTAAAAAATTTCTTAAATGTATATTCTTGTGGGTGACTAACATGGGGAGTTCTGACCAACATTAAATTGTCAACTCTAAATGGACTTGGCTATAAGGTCTTTGTAAACTGAGCTTATTACCCAGTTTCATAAAATTTTTCAAGCTTCCTCAAAATCTAAATTATAAACTATTTCATCTTGAAACATAGATATGGGAGTTTTAATCAAGATGGATTCTCATGACCGAAATGTAAATATCTGGGAATAAAAGTAGTAGACTAATTTTGCATTGAATTTATATATTATATTACTTATTTTGACTTATTTACCCAGCCCATATGATCCCCTTCAAGATATATTCTAAATAATTTGCCTAACTCTCTCATAACCCTTTCACGTGCTTTTAACTAGGGATTACAAATAGAAATGTGTTTGATGTTTTGTACTTAACCAAATTTTCCATTTGACTTACATAGAAGATGTGGCATAATCAATCAGAATTGACTGTGAAGTTTTGTGACAAATTGAAATTGTGAATTTTGCACAACTCTAATAACACTCTGGGCATTGGCATTTTGTACGGGATAAGCAGCTATATATTTTGAAAATATATGATATGCAACTAAAATAAATTTAAAGCAATGAATGGTAAAATAGCAAAGATCCATAGAAATCAATGGCTAAAATTTCATTTGGGTTATTAGATAAGATTGGTTGAAAATTGCCAGCATAAGATTGATTGAAACATTTAATCTTTAATAAGATTTTTCATGCTTTAAAACAGTTTAAAGTTGATGCATACATACTACGTCAACAAAAGAATCCACACACTACATGCTCCATATTCCTTGGTCTGTAATCTTCATACAAACAATGTATATAATAAAATAATTTTCACATGGAGTTTTTATTTACTTTGTATAACAGTAAATTATCTGATAATTAGTAAGATGGTAATATTTTATTAATTTCAGAAACAACTGTTTTGATAAATTCTGAGTCTTTTAATAGATGCATAATTATAATATATAATTTTGAATCTTGCAATTGTGAAGTATTCAAAATATTAAAATCATCTTCCGCAGATTTCGACAATTAAAGAGATTGCATTAATGAATAAATTGTCCACATCATGATGTGAATTCTCCAATTTGACTGAGTTCTTGCTAAATATATCAGTGGCAATATTATTTTTCCTTTGGCATTATTGCAAACCGTAATTGAATTTCTGTAAAAATAAATTCCATTGCACAAGGCCTTTATTAGTCAAATAACTGCCGTGTAAGAATTCCAGGCTTTTGTGATCAGAAATTAAAATAATGTGAAATCTTAATAAAAATGTTCTAACTATAAATATTCTTCCATACAACTGTGACAGCTTCTTTCTCCATGGTTGAATAATGTAAGTCTGCTCCTTTTAGAAGGCTGCATAGAAAAAATAAAATTTGCAGTCTTTCTTCCTATTCTGAATAAAATAATACGATACGACGATCAGTCTGTAGACTGTAGAGTAAATGGTTTATTAAAATCAGAATAATATAATACTACCTCATTTAGAAAATTAAATTTAATAACAGCATATTCATTCGCATGTTCTTGGGACCAATTCCATTTTTTTCCTTTTTAATATACTGATGAGATAGACAGACCATATCAAAAGTGAAATTTTTATAAAAATGAGGATAACAGTTACAAATGCTTAAGAAATAATGGAGTTTTTTTTTATTCTCTGATATAGAAAAATTTTGGATGGCAGCAACTTTATCTGGATGAAGTTTTATGCATTTTACCCTCACAACACAGCTTAAGAAAACTATTTCTTCTGCAGCAAATAGTATTCTTTACCAAATTGATTTTAATATTTTCTTCCTTGCCCTCATTAAAGAAAACCTTTAAATGTTGTAGATGTTCTGTCATGTTCTGAAGCTATAACATTATCTAGATAAACAAAGCAAAACACTCCATACAGTAGTGCCATCCTGTGCCAACCAGAGTAATCAATGAATGCCAGAAAGCTTGTGCATAAAATCCCTATCTAGTATAAGAGATGGTGATCATGTGATTATCTAGATACATAATATTATTTTTAATTTCTGATAAAACTTGATCTAGGCAATGATTAGACCCAGATTACTGTTAATTAAATTGAATGGCATTCACAGAAATACATAATATATTTAAAACATTTTGCAATTGTTGTGTAACTATGGTACATAGAAATCTAACTAACACACAGGGATTCTAAAGTTATTTTATATTTGTGATCTTTTAATATTCCAGATCTAGAAATAAAGATGAGCATTGTCAATATAGAAACAGTTTAATTTTAATAACTTTAGAAAAGTAATATGCCCAAAGATTCAATATATTTTCATTTTTTGCTTCATTGATATTATTTATGAAAATTATTCCCAAATTGTTATTGTATATCTCTCCTGTTACTTTCACCACTTGACCTATCTGGGCTCACTTCACTAGATGCAAACTTTTGGTGGAGTTTATGGAAAAAAATATTTATTTTTAACACTTCTTTCCATACAATATATATATGGTAGTTTTGAAATTTCAATAATATTACATTAAAGTTGGATAAAATAAAAAAAGAATGACAACAAACACATTTATGTAGGACTTAGAATTTCCGTGATTTAATGTTGAGATACCAAGAAATTAGACTCTCATTAATTCTTGATCATCTATTGTGGATTACTAGATGTAAGCTAATATTTAATCATCAAAATTTAAATCCTATTAACTTCATGCAGAACAATCTAAAGAAAACAAGAACAAGAGATAGCCTGATAACCCCTGAGGTTATTTTTACCATGACTTGGGACATGCTGGATTTATCCTCTCCGTGACCCGATCAATAGCAGGATGCTCTGAAAAAGAAAAAACAGAAGAGTAATTGACTCAAATTCGGGAAAGCCAAATGAAGGAATGAGAAAACACTCTGAACAAAATATGTATCAAATAACCTTTAATGTAACAATGTAATCTTTAATAAATTATTTTGGAAACTAATGTTGAGATATTTTAATTTTTTCTTGTACATATACACATGAATTATGCTATTAGTAATCTTCTTTTAAATTTTTTATTTAATCAAAATCATGCAATATTTTAATTAAATCGATAACTAAAAGAAAATTTCATTTTTTCTAATATAAATTAAATAAAATTTATCTTCTATTTTATATTATGAATAGAATTATATAAGTAAAAAAAGAAAATACATTATTAAATTATTATGATTAATAAGAGTAAATTCCTATGCAAAATCATATTATTGTACAAATAATTCCGTAAATAATTCTTGTGAAACAAAGAGTTGACAAAGATCGAAATGTATATTTGCTTTGACAGACAGCTAATAATTAGTTGTAGTAATTTAACTGTAAATGATAAGAAACAAACTGCAAATTATCTCAAACTAGTCATCCTAGGATATGTGCAATACTAACATATAGTAATGGAGAACCAAGTAAATCAATCTAACTTCATTGATTGGAACTCTCAAAGACCTAAGCAATTTTCGTTTTTCAATCAGAAAGATTTGCATGTGAATAACTTGTCAAGTTCTGGATATGAGTACAAGTTATTAACATTGATATACAATAATCCATTTTTCCCAGGTGAAGAAATATAAAGATACTGATGAAAACTCTACCATACTAGAAATCAATAAGTACATAGCAAAAACAACCATGAAGATTTTAATCTTGTGTTTAATGTTGTCTTAAAAATCAATTAACCTATTATCTTTTTTATTACACTCACAGATCTTAATTAAAACTTTTTTACATGATTTTCCTTCCCTCACATTTCATTAAAAGTATAAATTCAAATAATAAAAATGTAGATTGAGAAAGGCTTCAGGTCAAATAAATTTATTTATTGAAAAAAATATTCTTTGAAAAAAATTCATCCTTAATTCTGCAGATCATGATTAAAAAAATTGTGGTAAAAAATCGCATATATCTGAGATACATTCATTATGAGTATATTCTGGAATGTGAAAAGAATTTGCTTTTATTATATTTATATAATAAAATTACATGATTTTTTTTATTTCTTTTCAAATAATGTTTAGAACTTATTTTCACTATTACAATTACTTTGGAGTATACAGTATCTCTCTGACACAATTTATTACTGAATATCATCCATTCTGAAATTAATGGGTTTAATGTTATGGTTAATGTTAATCACATATTAATATAAGGTTATTCATGACCTTAAATCTCTGCAGCTATAAATGTAAAAATATTTAAGAAAATATTTTACATTTCTCAGTCATGATCTCTGGGAATTAAAAAATTCTATTTTTTATTACAAAAAAAAAACAATTAAAGAAATATATTTGAAATAGCACATATATTTTTTATATCAGTAAATATTTAGCTGACTAATTCTTTGCTAAAAAGAAAAATTCAAAGAAAATGTACCTATCATGTGCTTAATAAGAAATAAATAATGAATAATTTAAAATATAAACAAATTATATATAAACTTGTTTTTAAAATTCAAAACTGCCTAAAACTATACTAGTAATAAATAAAATACAAAACCATAAAACAATACAATATTAGATAGAAATCCAAATTTTACCAAAATCCTTACACAACTATGGGTTCATCTACTAAACAAATAGACCTTCTCAAGTGAAAATCAAAATAAAGACAACACATATATATATATATATATATATATATATATATATATATATACAAAACAAACAAAACTCTCAATAATTCATTTCAAAAAACAACTTCCCTTTCTATCAAAAGATGTCTTCATAAGATTGATAGCCTCAGATTCAAGAAGTTTTTATTAAAGTTTTCTTTACTCTTCTCTTTAATTCTTTTCATAAAAAATAACCATTGCATTGTCAAAATAATATTTTATGACCTGTATTCAATTCATGAATATATGAAGCTGAGTTTTGATACTTATGTTTAACCCTACTTATATGAATTTTAATCCTTTCACTAAGGCTAAATTTATTCTGACCTATATAAATCTTACCTCAACTACAAGCAATCTTATAAATAATATCAGGAATAGATTTACTATCAATTGACTGTTTTGAACCATTTAATACCAGGAATAGATTTACTATCAATTGACTGTTTTGAACCATTCAGTAAAGAATTCAAATCAGAACCTTTCTTCCATGCCACCTTCATTCCACCTGACAAATGATTATTCTTATAAACCAAATTACAAATTGATGATTTAAATGGTAAAGACATTAACTCTATCCTAACTAACAATAAAATTTTTCCTATTAATGTCATGACTATAAATATTATTATTAAATATAACCATTTCTAATAAATTCATGATTATAACCTAATTTTAAATAATCAGCAGCAAATTGATATTTTTGAATATCAGCATTATTACTAAAGTTATTAAGCATTTTATTCCTACAACAAAATTCAATAAATAAAATTTTTTTATGTCTAAAAGGCTGATAACTATCAGGCCTAGTCATATTTCTCAATTAAAACATTATCAACCTTCTCAACACTTACATCCAAAAATTTTAATTTTACAAAATCAAAACTACCACCCTCAATAAAATTAATACTAGAATCAAAAGCATTCAATCCATCTAAAAACTCTCTCCAATTTTTCTTTCTGAATAACAAACAAACAATCATCAACATACCTAACAAATAATTTTAAAGAAACAGAAAATTGATTAATAACACTACATTTCAAAAAATCAATATAGACAGAACACATTAAAGAACAAATAACATAACAAATAATCCAACCTTCTTTTTTTTTTAAGTGTCATAGCATCGGCCGGGACGCGAACCCGCAAACCGGGCAACCGCCTGCCAGTGCAAGGCAGTCGCGCTGACCTCTCGACCACCAATGCAAGACTAAACCCAACCTTCTTTAATTTTATAAAACACATCTTTACACATAAAATGCATTGTATCTTCTAACAGCAAAAGCAAATCATGAATAATCTTAATCTTACCTGCAGAAAAACTTTCAAACTGTTTTAAAATTGAAATAAAAACACCAATACTTTTTAATCTATCAACTGATTGATACATATTTTCAATGTTTAAACTATCAAAAACACAATTATTATCTTTATGAGACTTCAAATTAAAAAAACCCTTTGGAGTCACATAATCACTAGGATAACAACTTAAATAAGTAGTTTTATCAAAAAATCTTTTTATTTACTGTAATTTTCATAATCTTAATCAATTTACATTTTATTTTTTTACCAGGATTAGAATCTAAAATAGAATACTTTCCATTATTCAATTCTAAAGAAACTTTACTTTCAAAATCAATATTATTTAACAATACAAACCGTCCACTTTTATCTTCTTTTAACAAGATAACATCATTGACTTTCAATCTTTTTTAAAAAAGATTAATTTGCTTAGGGACAAAAACAAATTTTTATCTTTTAAGTAATTGACTATTCAAAATAATCTGTAAAGACACTTTATTTTCATCAAACATATTACTACTACATTTAATAGCAGAAATAAAATCAAAAACTAAATTTCTATTAGTAAAAGGAACAAAACGTCAAGCGTTGTTAGCCGAGAGGTCATCGCAACCGCCTTGCAAGCAAGTAGTTGGTTGCAGACGGTTGTGGGTTCGCGTCCCGGCCGATGCTATGACATATGAAAAAAAGGAACAAAACCAGGATCTTTACATAAAATAGCCAAATCAGATAAATTCAAAACATAGACAAATTTAAAACAGAAGAACCATCAGGCCTTTTATTAAAACACACCAAATTATATTCTTTTTGTTTAACAAATTTTTTTTCCAGATTTATAATTCAATCAACTGAATTTTTTAAAATATTTATTATAATAAGTAATTTCACATTTGCTCCTAAACCACTTTAAAAATGAATTCAAAATTGAATAATAAAAATTACTCCTAAAGTCTAAACCTCTTCTAATCATTTTAAACTTATCAATTAAATTAGATAAACTACCCATAATCTGCATAATAAATTACAATTAGAAAATAACCCCAATTATTTATCCAATCTAATACTTCATGAATTAGGGGAAATGCTACAAGACTTGAGAAAATTTACCTGAGCCTTTAAAGACTCTATTTATTAGACATATTAAGTAATTTTTATTTCTAAAATGTCTACACCAGAAAAATTAAATTACTTGTTTTTAAGTATATTTTCTTCTCACCAAAAATAGAAGTACTCAAATTTACTCTCTCTTGATTTGCTGATAAATGTAACATATCTATTATGTGATTGGTAACTGTTAAAATAACTATAAAACTTTAAAAAAAAAAATTCCATCAGGTAATCACAATAGTTGCTCGCCATTAAGATCAGTTTTGCCGTATTGTGGTGTCCATGAGATCTTTATATAGAAACCAATTAAGTATTAATTTTTTAATTGGAAATTCAATATAAAATTTATCTTCAAGACAAAAAATATTATTGCAGATGGTTTTTTTTTTTTTTCAAAAGGAAATTTATTTGACATTGAATCTGTAATGTACATTGTAAACAGTATGTAATTACATTGAATTCATCATCATCATCATCATTATCAACCATTATCAATCCACTGCGGGATGAAGGTCTCTCCAAGTTTAATCCATCTTCTCCGATATTTAGCTTCTCTTCTCCACATCACCCCTGCACACTTTGAATTAAGTAGAGCTAAATACATATCTAGATCTTGAATATAAATACGAACCAAAGTCTTTGGTTATCAGCTGAGTTAATCCATTAGAGTAAGTTCTGTGATGGAGTACTACTCCATCTCCCTGTCTTCATCAGTTTAAGTTATTAATAGCTATTCAGCATCTTGACATTACTTCTGATAGTGAATTGCAGATGGTTTTATAAGCAAATATATCAAGAGGAGAACTTTTACATGGCTAACTAAAATCTTGAAAATATCATAATAATGTATAATTTATTATATTTTAATAAGGTGTCATACATAGAATATATATAAAATATAGTAATTGAAATTTATCAAATATAATCTTAAATCCTTGTAGTTAATGTAAAAGAATACTTACGTAATAAAATTTGTATAATCAACACTAGTAGTGTATTGTGTAAAAAAAATAATTACGGCGTTATTTATTTACAAAACAGGAAACATTAAAAAAAGGTGATTCAATTATAAGAACCTTTCAATTTAAATAATAGCTTAATGTAATATTTCTATTTGGTAGTTGTGCATTATTCTCTCATCTCCAAGGTATCCACACTGTTTCTCTCTTAAGTGCTCATGTTCTGAGCTGAGAAAAGCAGTATTGTTTCTGAATGAAATGTGATGATGGCGCTTGATGGTAAAATATTTATATAGAAAGTGGTGCTTTGAATGTAGATAATTAAATTCAAACCTCTACATTCTATAAATTAATAAATTTTAAATGCAGCTTTCTGAGATAAAATTTGGATGACTAGAGATCAGGAAATATAATCAGGATGTCTTATGTAAATATATATACAAGAAATAAAATTTTTGATCATCATCATCAAACCCGATTTTAGTAATTGTTAGGTGCACTGATAAAATATAACTATAGAATAATGCATACACACACCAGGAGCATTGTGTGTGTGTGTGTGTGTGTAGATATGTGAATGATGAATCTAAATAAATCATCATCAGTAATGAGTTCACAGTTTCCTGAACTTTTAGTTGTAGAGCTTTTAATTTCTATAGGCACATGGCAAGTATACTCATTTATATATTTCAATACTATTTTTCAATCTTGATATGTAACTATTAGAAAAGCCTTTGTTTGAAATGGAATATTGAAAGTCTTTTTACTTAGTTTGTCCACCCTCTACCCCTCATATATATAATCTTATAATTGAATATTTATAAATACAGTATTTAGATATATATAAAGTATAACTTTAAAAATTTTATCCACTTAGGAGCGATTTCGACTATCCTTGTACTCTTTGTCAACTAACACTTTGAACGCAATTCCGTGATCTTAACATTTTATGCCTGTCTGTTAATAAACACTTTGAAAGGCTAATCTTTCCACAATTCCATGAACTTAACGTTTGCTGCTTTAAGTCTTGACTTAATTAATAGACAAGACAAGCAGCAAACATTAAGATCATGGGATTGTGGAAAGGTTGACTTAATTAACAGACAGGCAGCAAGCATTAAGATCACGGAATTGTGGGGAGGTTAGCCTTTCAAAGTGTTAGTTGACAAAGACTATGAGGATAGACGAAAGCGCTCCTAAGTGGATAAAATTTTTAAAGTTATACTTTTCATATATCTAATTACTGTATTTATAAATATTCAATTATAAGATTACATATATTGATTTAAAGAAATACAGACATATGGAATTATAATATTATATATTAATATAAAATAAGATTCATACAGAGTTTAAATATAAGCTTTTAATAATATTTATTGTACCAAGTATACTTTCAAAATTATCGCATAATATAATTTACTATAATTTCATCTACAAGTTTCAAATTTTCTGAACTCATATATTTAATATAATATAGTAGTCTGTCACCTAATACATGATTACTAATATTCATTAATTTAGAAAAAAATATAGGAATTTAATAAAGATAAATTTAAGAGTTCAATCAAGCAAAAAAAGGTACTGAGGTGGGGTAATATTAAATATGGCAAATAAAATGGAAGAATCACATCCCACATGAAGGATGATAATATAAAGCAAACAGATACACTAAAGATGATATAATGGAAGATTCTAAAACTGAAAGTATACTGAATCATTAGATGAAAGTAAACATACAGTAAATAGGGATGAGAAACTTCAAGACATTAATGAGCAAACATCGTAAAAGGCTATAATAAATGAAAAGTTGGAGAATGACCAGTTTAGTCTAATGCTGAAGCCAAAAGATGGAAGATGAACTTATTATCATGATCAACAATATTATAGATAAGTGCCTGAGTGCATTAATTAGTGATGTTTTTATAACTTCACCTAATTGGCCAGAAGAAAATATCAAAATAATAAATATGCTATTAATAAGATTATAATAAAGTTATTTCCTGTATATAGTTAACCCTGCCTTGTTATATATGCCTTTTTAAAGATATTTGAAATTTATCTTTTTTTTTGTATGGCTAACATTATGGTCAACAGAAAAACTTGAAAATTCTTGTGTATATGCATGATTATATTTGAGATGTGTTGTTAATGATATAATGGTGACACTTTCTTGGGATTCTGTTTATTGATTTCTTGTGTAAGGTATTCAAATCTCAATACATTTAGCATGTTATACAGCATGGACTTATCATTAAAATTGATGATGATTTTAGACAATTATTAAGACTTTTTTAGAGTTATTATCAAACATTAGGAAATTTGGTATAAAAAACTGCTTCTAGAGCTATGATACTACAAACTTGTAAGCATCCGCCACGTACCTAAGCTACAATCATAAAAACATGTGTAATGGAGTCACGACATTCAAAAAAAAGCAAAAATCTCCATACAGTAGTGCCATCTTGTGCCAACAAGAGCAATCAATGTATGTTTGGAGAGTTTTGCTTTGTTTTGAATTGTTTAATAACAATTATGTGCTAGTATGAGATAGTGATCATGTGATGTTTAGTAGTCATGACATTATGCATCTAATCAGTTGAATCCAATATATAATAAATAATGGATAATATAATAAGCTCAGTTTATTCAAATATTTAGAAAAATATCAATGTTAAACAATAAATTATTGACTAAGAATGATTTTGTAAGTGCTATTATAGATAAATAAATTTATTATAGACATCCAATTAATACTATTTCCTGATTGTCTTTTTAGTAGATTTTCAGTTTCTTACAGTTCAAAGAAAATCATGAGCTCTTGATCTACGTTGGATATAATTTGGTTATGTTATGGTTGTACATGAAAGGAGGAAAGGATAAGAAGTTATTCAGAGGTAACTATTTAATTGTTATTTGATGTGATAATGTTGAAAGAAAACGACAAGTGCGTTATTACATTATATAATCTTGTAGCTTCTCTCTGCTCAAATATGTTCACTACTTAATGACCATTGTAAGAACTAGTTTATATAAAAGAAAATCTTTAGCTGATCATTACATATATCATATTATTAAACGTACACCATCACTTTGTGATACCACCTAGATTTCAATCAATATTTTTCTCTCACCAAAATTATTAAGCATTTTCTTAGTTGAAGATATAATTTCTAATAAGGATTGCTAAGTACATTTATATAAGGGTTGACAAAGACAGTTAAGTAGATATTGTGATCAACTTTCGTATCTAAACATAATCTAAGAAAGAATTATAACTCTAAGGTTCGCAAATTTTGTTAAATTTATAGATTGACAAGCTACAGAAAAGAGCATGGTTTAGAATAGAACTTTGCTATCTGAAATCAATACAATAAAATAGTTTTAATATTTAGATAATAAAGATTAGTAACTAAAAAAAAGAAAAAAATTATGAAATGTACAAAATAGAATAACATCTTTAAAATTGTAAAACATAGTAAAGTTTTATAAAATTTCTCACTTTTTTTTTTGGTACATTTTTTTAAAAATTCCTATTCTGTGATCTATAACTAAATATAATTAATTTATTGTACCTAGTTTGAGATTATCTTGTTTTTGGAATATAAGATTTTTAATTTATAGATATTAAATGCAAGAGATTAAGTTTTTAAATTGCAATTGGAATATAACCTAAATTAGAAAGAAAAACAAAAAACGAAGAAAAACATAATGGATATTTTTATTATTGTTTGAATCCAGGTTTGATCACATCAAAAACTGATAAAACTTCTGGAATGACCACACCACTGCCAAAGCTTCTTTTTCTGTTACAGCATAATTACAATCCACATCTCTTAATGGTCTGCTTACAAAGTAAATTACACCAAGACTCCTCCTATCCTCTTGGGCCTGTATCAAAGCTGTCCCTAATCCTGACCCACTGCTATCCACCTGGACCAAGAAGGGTTTCTTTAAATCATGATAAACTACAACATGTGACTGAAAAACTTATCTTTAATACCTTGGAAGCCAGTTTCTTGCTCCTCAATCCATTTTCAAGGATTTTCTTTTCATAGTAATTGGAGTGATGGTTCCATGTCTATTACAAAGTTTTTCATAAAATTTATTGTGAAAATTACATAACACCAGGAAAGACCTGACTTGCTTAGGCACACAATGGGTTGGGTAATTTCTAATTGCTTGAATTTTGTCTGGATGAGGCTTAATCTTTTTTGCATTGGTCAAGTGTCCCAAAAAATTCACCCTTTCGGCTGCTATGTGGCTTTACTGAAGGTTGATACAGACACCTTTCTTTTTACATTCTTGCAAGAATATATCAAGATGTTGTAAGTGCTCCTCAATGTTTTTAGATGTGATGATCACATTATCCATGTATATATGGTTACTACGTTCTTAAGTTCCTGAGACAATATACAATCAAGGCATTTTAACCATTTGGTACAGAACAATATGTCAGTTGCATATCATAGCTGATTGGTTGAAATTTCATTTTCTTTTTTAAATTACATAAGAACTATAAGCATGACATCAACAGAAATATGGACATTCGATCCATCATAAAAATATATTTTAAATGCCATCTTTTCGATTAAAATCGGAAGAAATTTGAATTTTTTTTTAAACAGGCGGACTTATTTTTTTTCTATTTTGGTAAATTTTCCAGTTTACATGAAGTAATAAAGGCAAAAAATTGTAACCAGCCTGATTATATAGTGAAAATGGTTTAAAAATACACAAGTCATTCACATTTAAGGTCTATAATGGGATGTGAACGTAATTGCAGAATATGTATCATAAGTAGATTTAAAAAATTTTTTTTAATAATATTTTAAATTTATTAATATAATTTATTTGTATAATTTATTAATTTGCATTTATATTGGTGTGTGTAATATATAAATTATAAATAATATATTTAAAATCATTTATGCTCTTTATTATATGTTATATAAATTATTCACATGTACAATAATTTTGTGTCTTTGATATTAATAATTTATTATGTTTATATGGTGTGTTTGTGTTTGCTCTTGCATGTTATATAACAAGTAATAATTTACATATATAGAGCAGTGTAATGTAAATTTTAAAATCTGATAATCAAATGTACAGAAAGATTGTATAACAGTTAATGATGTACATATATAGAGCAGTGCAATGCAAATTTTAAAAATATAATCAAATGTACAGAAAGGTTGCAGTTGATAAAGCATTCACAAAATTTACTGGGCATAGTACCATGTGAAAATATAATTACTTAAAACCAATAAAAGAGAAATTTCAAATGATGTTTGTGTAGTAGTAGTAGCCACAATGGATATGCACATACCACATGGAATTGTATGCAGTCAAAGAATTATTCTGATTCTTGCCTATGCCTGGATACTCATGCTGTGGAGTCAGTAGTTTTGACACACCTTGCATCACATTATTTTCAAGTCTATAGCTAGCAAATGAGCTATATGCAAATAAATTATATCTTTGTGAGACAATAAATATAACAAGATAGCATCGCTGGTGTGCATAAAGAATATAACTGATGTACACAAAAAATATAAAATGAAGAGATGAAACTCATTTTATTAGTGATACAGACAGTAGCCTACAATTTCAACTTTTAGATAGACAATAAGCCAATTGCTATGATGACAAATGCATATCTATCTTCTGGAAATGATTTGTTTTGTATCTTTTATTAGGATGAATCTTTTTCTTATAGATGCCTTTGAAATTTGGTAACTTTTGGGGTACAAGATAAAAATGAAGAATTCATATGCGACTTGTTTTGGAGATTCTGAAGCTATGGATTATCTCAGGTAAAAAGTGTTATATATGGTTTGAAAGATAATTTGGTGAGGAATACAAAGAAATTATCACTGAAGATGTAATTTAAACTTAGTTAATGATAAATTAGAAATTATGAACAAACAATAAAATAATGATGTGGATGTTGAAATTTCTTTTTTTTTTTCCTTATTTTTTAAAAGATTATCACTTATTTGTCTTAGACTTATTGTTTTCCTTTGTTTTTCTAGTTTCTATTAATGTAAAGTGTTTTGCTCTAACATTATTAAAACTGAAGTTATTATGAAAATTGTGTCTCAGGTCAGTTTTTTAAAAAAAATTCAAAATGGCGCCTGAAAACTGAACTAGTTCATAAGCCTGCCCCACTTGTCTTTAATCTGAAAGGCATTCTGTTGAACTGGTATGAGATTCCACTATAAAAATGTTGTGTATTTATGATCAGAAGGGTGTAATCTGATCTGCCAATAACAAGAAGTCATATCAAGAGTGGAAAAAATTGTTTTTCCTCTGAATCTATTCACAAATACACTGATTGGTGGGAGAACATTCTGGTCTGGCCATGTGATCTTATTTAACTGTCTGTTATCCAGACATAGTTTTATCAACCCATCTTTTTTGACAATCACTAATGGATTGTTGTAAGGTGGTGAACACTTTGTTATTATCCCCAGTCTTCCATTTGGGTTAATTGTTTCTATACTTTGGTCCTGATAAGGTACTAGGTATGACTGCACCTGGTATGGTGCTTCATCTATAACATTAATTCGATATTCATAACCTTTGATTATACCGGGTATGTGTCTCTTTCCAATATCATAATTTTTTTTATTATAAATGTTTAAAGGTCTAATGTGACATAAGAAAACTTTTACTACTAATATAAACCTTTCATTGTATGTGCTTAATTTTAGTTAGTTACGTTCTTAATTTTAGTTTATAAATGTTATTAGTCAGTTTTAGAGAAGTGTATAAATTACCTTTGCCAATATGCCTTATTAATTAAGCCAGGGGAAAATTCCTAATAAAATTCTTATAATAAATTAATTAAGTGACACAAAAGTATAATTCCTGATTTTATGGTTAAGTATTTGCTTTGTAAGTCTCAACAAAAATGTGACAAGAGTTAGGAGTCTACAGCTCTGGTGCCCTCTTAAATAAATTAAACTATTTCCATCAGCAATTCCAGATGCAAGAAATTATTAGGTCAAGTTAATCAAGAAATATAGCTATGTTGTAGAAATGTTTGAACTCATACATGAATGAAATATTATTTTATATAGTTTGATTAATTAATACAGTGAGTAATATAAACCCAAAATGCAATAAAGTTACAAATGGTACCCCACATTGGATGCCATTGTAGCATTTTACATTGGGTTTTAGGCCTTCTATTATGCACTGTAATGTGTTAGTTAATCAAGCTATATAAAAGAAAAATATTTCATTCTTGTATGAGTTCAAACATTTCTAAAAACATTGCTATATATTCTGATTAACTTAACCTAATATTTATTGTGATTTGAAATACCAATGGAAGTTAGTTTTATAATTATTTAAAAGGGTGCCAAGTTGAAAAACACTAAATTCTGCCATATCACATCACTTATTAGAAACAAATAACTGAAATAAGATTGTGGTTTTGTTTTCTTATCAATTATATCTTTTATATAAAATTTCTTTATGAATTTTCCCCACGTTTAACTATTAAGCATATTGGCAAAGGTAATTATACATTTCTTCTAATAATAAAATCTAATACTTAAATAATAATGTACAATGAAAAGTTGATATTAAAGATATTTTATTATGACAAATTAAAATATTTAAAGATAAATTATTAATAAAATTGAAAGAACATACACATTCTTATTCATATAATAGTGTAAATCAAATAATTATTAATTCAAAAAGTTCATGTTTCAATTTTCTTCTTAGGCCATAAATGAAATAGTCTCCATCAGTAGTATATTATACGCTTGTAGTTTAGGTTTAATTTGCAAACATTTTTATTAGTCACAAACCAGGGCATGAATAATATTAGCTTACTGGTAAGTTTATGTAGATTCTTGTAGCATACATGTATTTATTGGAATCCTGGGCTCATTGGTAAGTGAACATTAATTTCAGTCCCATTTTTCAATTTCTGGTCAAGTTTAAGACTAGGCTCAAAGGCATTTTTGGAGCGATCTCTACATGATGAAAGAGTTGTCACAAAAGCTCGAGTTTCCACTTCCACATGAATTCTTATTTCAGCTATGTGAGTAGTCCCAAATAAAAGCATCTAACAACCATTGTGAGAACATGACAACCTTGATTAGCCCCTTGTCTCTCTATTCAATACATTACAGAAAAACTGCAGCTCCAAATAAAACAAGACAAAAATGCTCAAAGTTATTTGGTTTTATACCCCTCTACCAGTTTTGAGATTTCTGCACATATTGTTATCAGAATGTGCAATTTTTGATAATTGTACAATTTATCCAAACTGCTTCAAACACTTTTTAGCAAATATATATATATATAAATAAAGAATTGTAGGGGATATATATTTAGTTTAAATAATATGTAATAGAGGGAGATAGGGTATAAGATAATTTTTTGAAAAAAAAAAGATTTTTTTTAAAAGACCAAAATAAACTTGGTAAGTTCAAAGATTATAATGTTTATAGGTTTTAAATATTCAGAAATAATAATAAATATAAAATATTATTTTTTAAAAAAAGAATGAGTAAGGAAATAATAAATATTATATGATTTAAAATTAAAAGAATTTTAGTTACTAATCATAAAGTTTAAGTTTATGAAGAATAGAGATAATTAGTAGATTGTTAATAATAATAAAATAGATAATATATTTAAATTAATAGTTGTCCTTGAATGTATATATGTATAAAGTTAGGAATACAAATGTATAATTTATATTTATTTTCTATTTATGTTGTACATTTTATTTTATATTAATTGTTTTATTTGGATTTGATTATTTGTTTTATTTTTAATATATATATATTACATTGCTTTTAGTTTTTTATTGTTTAAATTTTTTTTTATCTTTCAAAAGGACTTTATTGAATATAACAAGAAAAGGTTACATTTATCACTATTTTACCACATGCAGATGAATTGAAGTCAGTATAAATAAGTTGAAAATTGTAATTGGGGGGGGGGGGTAACAAAGATAAAGGATATGCATGTGGTTTACAAATTTGAGTTTACATTATTTTCTTTAAAATATATACATCCAATTAGTTTTGTGCACTTGTAAAGCTCTTAGTTCTGTTTTTTATTAGTCTTTTTTTTTTTTCTCTATAATTTTGAGCGCTGTTGTAATATTGACCAAGTGGTGTGTACATCTTTTGGGATACAATTTTTTCATCCCTTAAGCGGAGCTGTTCCATTTTGTTCCAGAATGTGTTTGGATGTCTTCTTGGATTGTTGTTGTACATGAAGGAGCATCTTGTACACCATAGTGAAAACAATATAAAAGTACTTGCTCAAATATGTGGGTAGCTACCCTTAATAAATGATTGTAAAAGGGTTTGAATGTCGCAATTTCTTTGTTTGTACAATGATGGTATGGATGAACGAATGTTATCAAATACAGGGCAGGTAAAAAGAAAATGTTCTTGTGTCTCAGTTTCTCTATGACACAACCAGCATATGTCTTCTGTATTTATGTAATGCCTTCTATATCTACAAAAGTGTAATGTTGGCAATGCTTCAAGATTTAATTTGAGTAGAAAATCAAAATATTTGGGTTCTAATGACCAGAATTTAAATTTTCGGGTTAGTTGTCTATTATTAATGTTTAAAATTGGTTTTTTATCATTTAGGAGAGAGAAAATTATCTGGTATACATCCCAATATTTAAATTTATCTTGCGGTGGTGAAAAAATAATGTTTGGAATGTTAAGAATTAGTGTAAGCAAGGTTTTCTAATATCCATTGGTTGGTGGTGGTTTATCTGTTGGGGTAATCTTGAAGAACACTTTCATGTATGGAAATAAATAAGCACATGCAGAAATGAGATTTAATGTCTTTTGAATGTTAAAAATATGTATTGAATGTAGTCCTAAACCATTTTGTATTAGAGGAGCTTGAATATGTTTTAGTGAAACCGAAACAATCTTTTTTCCCCACAGCAACTTTCTACATAACGAGTTTATTTTACTAGTAAAAGATTTAGTGTATAGTATTATTGGAGAATAGTATGTAAAATGGCTTGAAATTATACAACCTCATTTGCTAGGGCTACTTGAAACAAAAATTTATCATAAATCTCAGATTAATCCATCAAACTATCTTAATAATCAAGGGTACTCAGCATTCTCCCAGCATCATTTTCACCCTCAGCAGGAACAGGAGTAGTAGTAATGAAAACCTGCCCCTTCTATTCATTCAAAATAATATATATAGATGCACACATATTAATTATAACACTATGTGATAAAACAGTTACACTGAATGTAGCATTTGTTTATTTACCTCCAAATCACACAGTAATTAATAAAGTCATTCAAATTATAAATTCCAAAATAGCATCCTCATCACATCCATTAATTTTACTTGGTGATTTCAACATGTCATACAATGAGTTTGTCACAAAATGGTTGCACTTACTAGCCATACCACTCATGAGTGGAGAAGGCTATCTCCCACAGAATTCAGTAACATTTAATAATGGCAGGTTTTCATCATTAATTGACCTGGTCTTCTACTCACCAGTGTTACATCACATGATCAGCCTAACAATATAAAACTCATCATTATCAGACCATTCTGCAATTATTGTTTCACTAAAGAATGATTTTATATACAGATCAATAACATCTATTGGAAACACAATTAGAGTGCTTCTTCCATGTCGAACCCCAGAATATTTATTCTCAGAAATATATATATATCTCTTCAAACTTCAAGACATTGAAATGGATCCAGTGCAAACATGGATTGCCTTTGTTAACATTATTTCATATACAATTGATGTCATAACAAGGGCTACCCCAGCCCCTTCAAGGCTTCTAGCTCTTGTAGATGAAACACACAAAAGAATCACAAACAGTACTACAAATAAACAAGGCTGTTCAAATGTGATTGCTCTGAAGAAACTTTATAAATCAGTCTCTGAAGAACTTAAAGAATACCTGGCAATTAAAAAAAGAAAACTCTTCTTGACACAGACACACACATGGTCCAGACACTATATTCGCTGGGCACTGGGACAAAAGCCATCAACTCGCATACCGACAGCAATTAAAATACAAGAAGATATAATTTCCGGTTACAACATGTTGCTACCTCTCTACACACATTTCAAATCCAAACTTCAAGAGAAGAAAAATTCAGCCCTGCACCATTTTTTCTCGGTGAGCCAAAAGAAGATATAGTATTTACTCCCAAAGACTTTATTCAAAAATTAGCATCAACCCCAAACTCCAGTCACCCAGGAATGCATGGTATACCTTGCTTTGTATTCAAGCATTTAGAAAATTTTACTGCTCAGTATCTGTGTAATCTAGCAAACTTTCTAACAAAAAAGATCCATCATATACATGGATTATACCCTATTTTACTAGTACCATTTATCAAAACACATGAAAAAATAACCACACTAAACAATCTAAGGCCCATATCAATGAGCCCTCTGGGTATCAAACTGCTGGAGTCAATCATTAAAGACAAAATAGAACCCTATATCATACCTATACTATCTAAAATGCAGTTTGCTAAGAAAGGCTCATCTACAATGCAAGCAGCCTTTCTATTCAAAACAGTTATTGATTCTGTCAGAAATAATAAAAAATATAGTCCAATTGTAATCCAATTGAATATAAAATCAGCATTTGATATGATTCCAATTGAACTCCTTGTTGAAGCATTAGCAGACACAATAATACCAAGATCCTTAATATATTTAATCACCAATCTTCTATTAAGTCGAGAAATACATATTACACTTAATGGTAAGAATTCCCCCTCTTTTGTACCTTACAGTTCAATTCCACAAGGTTCACCACTAAGTGCTCTTTTTTTTACTTTCTATATCAATCCCTTACTGAATATGATAGAAAAAGAATTATCAGGCATATACCTACCTGGTCTAAAAGCAAACATCTCCTGTATTGCCTACATGGATGATGTCTCGATTTTTTTAACTTCTAAAAAACAGATCCCAACTCTATTGAAAATTCTTAATTCATACACTAATAAATACAAGCTGGAGTTTAACATGGATAAATCTTCTGCATGGTCAATATATATGGGACAATTTCACACACAATATTTTAAAGGAAAACCCAGCTCTTTTGTGGGATTCCCCTTCTATTTGAGCAATCTAGAAATGCGTCGACAAATACAAGACAAAATTAAAAATAAAATAGAAAATATAATTGATTCACTATCAAAATCTTACCTTTCACTGTATTCAAAAGTATCCCTGTTTAATCTATTAATTATGACTCGAATCACATATTATTGTTTAAATTTTTATGGTGTTATTATAGTTATCTTTTTTATTTTATTTTGTTCATTATATCATAGTTCTGAAGAAAACTGCAGGTCAGTCAAAACATAGGTGTATGAATATGTACAAATAAAGAGTTTTGCTAAAAAGTGTTTGAAGTGGTTTGGATAAATTGTACTTATAGGATATTACAGCAAAAATAAAGAAAAGTGTGATTTTTGGTAATATTTATTGATAATTGTGCATTTTTTTTTCTTAGATACAGTCTCTTTTTTATAAATTATTTTGGCCATCTTCAATCAGCGTTAAAACATTTTCTCTGATTGTAATCTCTCACATTTATAATTTCTTTCTTTTATTTAGTTGGGTTAGTAATCTGCATTCTTTCCAATCCTAACTTTTATTTTTAATTGAATTAAACAGATAATAGCAACACACAACTTTCTTTGCACATATTAAAAATAAATAAATTATACTAACTAAAAAAAAACGAAATTGTGTCATTAGCACAATCTTTAAATTGTATCTTTTTTAAATATTATCAATTGCCAATATAAATGTACCATATATATTTAAATGGTATATACCACTGCAGTCTGAAGACGAGAATAAAATATGGGTTTGAACTTATTTTATTCTGAGTAAGTCTTATTTCAGTATTTTTTTTTTATGCATTAGAAATGATGATAAATTTCTGTAGACTGTTTACAAGTAGCATGTGGTGTATAAAGCCCATGTTTTTAGGATCTAATACAGTGGGAACAAGGAATATTTCCACATTCACCTGTATTTCTACTGCACACATGTAAGACTAAAGAGAAGAAGCCAAAGTCTAGCCACATTGGAGCATTGCTCATCTTTTTGAGATTTATAGGCTGATGGTCACTTGGTCTGTCCCCTTGCTCTTATAAGACTGAGAGGCAATTAAGGACAGTCTTATTTTACATACTGTTGGATAAGGACTCGGGGTTATGATTTTCCCCTCTCGAATATCCACCTACCCAGTCAATGCTGTAAATTTAAATTTTACAACAGCTGAAATCATGTTTTCTTTCTATAAAAAAAAAATCAAAATATACTTTTTAGAAAACATGTCTATATAAAGAAAATATGATTGCAGCTGTTGAAGACTTTAAATTCATAGTGTTGACTAGTTAGGCAGATATTGGAGAGGGGAAAAATCATAGCCCCAAGTCCATACAAATCCATATGTAACATAAGACCATCATTAAATGCCCATCAATTTTATCAGAGCAAGATAGACTTGGGTTTCTTATCATTAGTCTTATGTATGTGCAGTAGGGATACAGGTGAATGTGGAAATATTCCTCATTCCCACCATATTAGACTCTAAAAACGCGGGCTTTAAAGCCAGACGCCACTTGTGAAGTCTACAGAAATTTATCAGCATTGCTACTGCATAAAAAAAAAAGAATACCAAAATAAGACTTTTTCATGATAAAATAAGTTCAAACCCATATTTTATTCTTGTTTCCTAACTGTGATGGTATGTACCATTTACGTGTATATATATATATATTGGCAGTTGGTAATATTTAAAAAAGCTTTAAAAAAAGTAAAATTTAATGATCATGCAAATGACACAATTCAGTTTTTTATAGTTAGTATAATTTATTTTTAATACATGCAATGAAAAGTTACTTGTGTTGACATTATCTGTTTAATTTAATTAAAAATAAAGATTGGAAAGAATGTAGGCACATGCAGATTATTAACCAAGATAATTAAAAAAGAGTCATATATAATGTGACTGCTTGTATTTATAAAAATGCAATACAGAGAACTTACCAATAGCGCAAACAAGCTCTTAATTAATAAGTGTGGTATGAGAAAATATTTAAAATCTCTATCCAGAATACTCCCATCTCCAGACCAACTAGTTTTGAGCTTATGGCTCACATCAGTGGAGAGCTAGAATATTCAGACACTAGATCTAAAATATAAACTCAAAACCCAGCACTTATTTCATACATATATTTAAGTAGAAACTCTGAAATATTCGGACATGAAAATGTCTTTAAATCCAGCTATCTAACTTAAATAGCTATATTTTCCCATACTGCACTTATTAATTAAGAGCTTGTTTGAGCTATTGGTACGCTCTCTGTATTGCATCTTTGTAACTACAAGCTTATAAAAGTAATGTCACGTTATATATGACTAGTTTTTTAATTATTATAATTTTACCTTTAAGGCTTTGGCTATGCTGAGGCTATTAAAATATGGTAGATCTTAATTTAGTTCAGTCCCACATAGCTGTTTAAGTAAGATAGCTGGATTTAAAGACATTTTCATGTCGAAAATTTCAGAGTTTCTAATTAAATATACATATGAAATAAGTGCTGGGTTTTGAGTTTATATTTTAGATCTAGTGTCTGAATATTCTAGCTCTCCACTGACGTGAGCCATAAGCTCGAAACCAGTTGGTCTGGAAATGGGAGTGTTCTGGATAGAGATTTTAAATATATTCTCATACTTCATTTGTTAATTAAGAGCTTGTTTGAGCTATTACTAACCAAGATAAATAAAAGAAATTGGAAACTTTTTAACACTGATTAAAGATGGCCAAAATGATTTATAAAAAAGAGACTATATATATATAAAAAAATGTAAAAGATTATCAACTTGAACATTCTGATAACAATATGTGCAGAAACCTCAAAACTGGTAGAGGGATATAAAAACCAAATAACTTCAAGTGTTCTTGTCTTGTTTTATCTGGATCTGGCAGTTTTTCCTTAACATCCTACATAGAGGGACAAGAGAATAATCATGATTGTCTTGTTCGCACAATGGCAGATGCTTCTATTTGGGATTGTTCATATTGCTGAAATAAGTATTCATGTGGGATTGGAAACTAGAGCATTTGCAGTCAATTTCTTTCATCACTAAGATATCATTCCAAAAATGCCTTTGAGCCCAAGTGGACCAGGAATGGGAAAATGTTGACAGAAATCAAAGTTAACTTACCAATAAGCTCGGGATTCCAATAAATATATGCAAGAATCTACTGAAACTTATCAGTAAACTAACATTATTCATATCCTGATTTGTGACTAATAAAAATGTTTCCAAACTAAATCTAAACTATAAGCTTATAATATACTACTGATAGAGACTATTTCATTTATGGCCAAATAAGAAACTTAAAAGAAAAGAATTGAAATATAAACTTTTTGAATTAATAATTATTTGATTTATGTTATTATCTGGATGAGCATGTGTGTATTCTTTCAATTTTATTAATATTTTATCGGTTGTTTACTCTTAGCATGTTGAAAATGTTTGAGGGTGTAATTTTTATGTAAACAAACAGAATTATAATGTTACCTGGCCCTTGTTCTTTTTTCAACTTTAAAGTGCTCTTTTGATTTACAATAAAATCATAATTAATGAAATTTATCTAAAATAAATAAAAAATAAATTGGATAAACCTTTTTTTTTTTAAATTTTATTTTTCTAAAATGAAATCTGTAATTTTAACAAGAATAAAAACAAATAAAAACAATATCATGGTGACGCAAATCAAATTTTAACATGAAGAAAAATAAATAATTTCTCCAAAACAACATCGTGGCCATGGAAATAAAATTGTTAATTTTAACAAGAATAAAAAGAAATAATTTCCCCAATACAACATCATGGCCAGGCAAATATAATTTTGTAATTTTAACAAGAATAAAAAGAAAGAATTTATTCAAAACAACATCATGGCCAAAAATAAAAACGGTATTTTTGATTGGTCTCGCAATTTATCTCACGCAAACATTAATTTTAGCACGATTTCATAAAAATCATGCTTACACCTCCCCTGTGACAATTGATTAAAGTGTCACCCTGGACTAGAGAAGTGGGGTAAAGTTTCCACAATTTTTATTACCTCATACTACATCATTGGATTTGGAAAATAATGACTTGGGCATGCGAATTTGAAGACTTTTGACAGTCTCAATTACATACACCCTTACAAAATACCGTAGCAAAATTTAAAATGGGATTGTTCATATAAACTGTGTAACACAAAATTCACCATAAGCGGCAGAATAAACATCCTACTTCTGTGTTGTAAAATACCTGTACTGAAATGTTAATAATGGGATTGTTTGTATAAACTGTGGCAGAATAATACATCCTATTTCTGTGTTGTAGCATAGAAATAGATACTGTAGCGAAATTTACAATGGGATTGTTCATATAAATTGCATAACACAAAGTTCACCGTAAGTGGCGGCATCCTCTGCAGCAGAATAAACATCCTATTTTGTGCTGTAGCATAGAAATAGGCACCGCAGATAAGTAAATGGGCTATTTCTATGCTTAACCATTGGAATAGAATGTTATATAGTGGTGCAGCCACTTAAATGGCATATTTCTGTGCATTTGCATAGAAATTACACTCTCGACCAGTTTCAACACACTAAGAATAAACAACCATTTTATCTTTAAATATTTTAATTTGTCATAACAAAATATTGTTAATGTTATATCGACACTTATGACTGTGCCAATGTTATATCTGCAAGTCATACTGTGCGGTCAGCAAATAATGTTATACAATTCCCACGCTGTTCTTTTCCAATGCGTGCTCTCCAACGAATCGGTCTGCAACGAATGCTCTCTAACGAATTGATCTGCAATGAATGCTCTCCAACAAATTGGTCTGCAATCTCTCTGCTGAATTGGTCTGCAACAAATGCTCTCCAACGAATTGGTCTGCAATGAATGCTCTGAATATCTCCGCTGCAGTCTCTTTCAACTACACCCGTGAACTACATTTCCACTGGGCACTGGTTATTAATCGCAAGCACTAATGTGAGATATCTCTACTTTAATACTGCTTACTCAATACTGCGTGACTGCTCTCTACTACTCTCTATATTACACTGCGTAGATGTTACACCATCTTTTATTGCTTGCTGATAACTGTAGCAATTAATCCTTGTCCAATCAGGTAACGTCTTTTATCCAGAAATATTTGCAATCAGCAAATATCTCTTGGAATTATTGTCCGCCATTACATTAGTTAACTTCCTCCATTATCAGTGCGTGATCTACAACCACTCGAACAAATTATAGTTTTTCTGGAGTGCACAAACATGTCTGCCATTTTTATAAAATGCTACAGTTAATATCAACTTTTCAGTGTACATTATAAATTTTAAGTATTAGATTTTGTAGTATTGTTTGAAAAAATGTATAATTACCTTTGACAATATGTGTAATAGTTAAACACAGACAAAATTCATAAAAGAAATTTTATATAAAAGATGTAATTGATAAGAAAACAAAACCACGATCTTATTTTAGTTATTTGTTTCTAATAAGTGATGTGATATGGCAGAATTTAATGGGTTTTGCAGTATTCAAGGTCAAGGTGTAAACACATATAATGTATACCGAATATGTAAATAATAATAATTGTATAAATAGAACGAATATGTAAAACAGTAATAATAATTGTATAAATGTAGAATAAAAGTAATAACTGTAATGTATAATAAATATGTAAAATAACTGTATAGTAATTAAGAATAACGATTGTGTAAAATTGCAATGTTGTTAAATTATAGAAAGTTGTATAATAATAGAAAGCCCAGCTGATCTTATAGGGTCAGAAAACTATGTAAAATACCATATATGGTGAGAAACGTGAAAATACTGTGTGTATGTGAAAATGTAAGTGAAAACACCATATATGGTTAGGAATGTAAAAGACTCCAGAAGTCTTGAGGGGTATATAAATCCCCATAACCTGATCTAATTGTTCTGAATACGTTCTGAGTTTTAATTTAGTCAGAGACTCCTGCCTCTGTAAGTCCAAAAGCAGGACTAGGGTATTTATATGCAGGTCACCACAACCTTTTATTATGCCTTATAATAGGCAATGTATATAGTTAAAATTATTCATATTAAATTATAATCTTACCATCTTAATTCTGCCTTTGTCTATTTATTTACTTGCTGGTCATAAGACACAGCAATTGGTGCAGTAATGACAGGAATAGAACCTGACAGCATATTGGCGCAGTAATGATAGGAATATTGAAACCAGTTGAGAATGCAGAGTGGGCCACTTCCATAGTAATAGTGGAAGGAGCAAATGAAAAGATTAGAATTTGTGGTGACTATCAACTACTGTAAATAGATATTTAAATAAAAGCCAATACCCAGTACTGAATGTAAGAGAAGTCTTAGCCTCCATGGAAAAAAATACGCACTTTTCCAAACTGGATTTGAATAGCGCTTTTCATCAAGTACCTGTAACCAAGGAAACTGCCGAGATTTTGATGATCACAACTCACAGAGGGCTATTCAATTACAATAGAATACCTTTTGGAATCACAATAGCTCCAAATATATTCCAGGCAAAAATGGATTCGCTGCTCAGAAGCATGAATGGAGTCATCTCATATTTTGATGATATATTAATAATGGCAAACTCCAAAGCAGCATTAAAACACAGAGTGATGAAAACTTGCGAACTGCTCAACAAATTTGGAGCTAGATTAAATCCAGAGAAATGTATTTGGAATACAAAGGAACTTAAATTTCTCGGACATTTGATCAATAAGCATGGGCAAAAAACTGCACCTGAGAAAGTGAAGGTTGTAAAAGAAGCATCACGCCCAAAAAATATTAAGGAACTTCAAGCATTCCTTGGACTACTAAACTATTTTGAAACATTCTTAAAAGGCAAGGCTCATGTTGCCCAACCTTTATATAACCTGCTAAAGAAAAACGAAGTATGGAACTGGGATGCGATCAAGAGAAAGCATTTGAGCAAGCCAAAGCCTTACTAACATCTGAAGGACTCCTGATACATTAAGATAACAAGCAAGAAGTCACGCTAACAATGGAGGCATCAGAATATGGATTGGGAGCTGTAATGTGTCATCCATCAAAACATGGTGATCGCCCCATAGCATACGCCTCCCGAACTCTAACGGTAGTTGAAAGAAACTACAGTCAGCTGGATAAGGAAGCACTCGCTATAATTTTCGGAATTAAAAAGTTTCACCAATATCTCTATGGACAAAAATTTAAAGCCATTACTGATCACAAACCCCTACTGGGATTATTAGCGAAGGATCGAACAATACCTGATCACGTAAACCCTCGAATGATTCGATGGCTAG
This sequence comes from Epiperipatus broadwayi, assembly GCA_028023455.1. Classification (NCBI taxonomy): domain Eukaryota; kingdom Metazoa; phylum Onychophora; class Udeonychophora; order Euonychophora; family Peripatidae; genus Epiperipatus; species Epiperipatus broadwayi. The sequence continues at coordinate 16,306,502 of JAQFVV010006208.1, read as the reverse complement.
AATTCTTATCAGCATATGACTACGAGCTCATGGACAAGAAGGGAAAAAACATAGTGCATGCAGACACATTATCCAGATAAAGCTGAAATGCCTAGGACAGAAACCTACGTAAACTATATTGACCAGTTCGCTCCAAATAGCATTAATAGTAGAATGATAGCGGAATGGACTAATGCAGACTCTGGCTATAGAATCCTTAAAAATTGGATAGGAACCAAATGGCCCGCTAGATGTCCTCTCTACCTAGATAATGGATTATGGAAAGTATGCGAAAGGCTATCCGTAAACAAAGCCTGTATATTGATGGATGACAAAGTGCTAATACCTAGTGATGGATGCGTAAAAATACTTAGATTACTATATCAAGGTCATCCAGGAATAGTTAGGGCCAAAATGTTGGCACGCAGCTACGTATGGTGGCCAGGTATAAATAGAGATCTCGAACTGTACATTAAGAAGTGTGAAGATTGTCAAATCACAGCTGACCAACCACCAAAGAAATATATAATGTGGCCTATGCCGGAGAAGCCTTGGGAAAGAATCCACATTGGTCCATATAAAGGACATTATTACTTGGTAGTAATGGATTCATATAGTCGATGGACTGAATACCGAGTTGTGAATAACATTAGCTCATCAGTAACTATAGAGAAACTTAAAGAAATATTCACTACACATGGAACACCAGAGATCCTCGTGTCAGATAATGGCACTGCTTTCTGCTCAGAGAAATTTGAAAATTTTATTAATGAACAGAGAATTTACGTGCAAAGCGATGGAAAGTAGCTACCTAAAAAGTGCTACTATAGACGAATCTGATCGAAAAATAACCGAGTATCCCAAAAGATGGCACCACCATACAAAACTGAACAGAGAATTTACGTGCAAAGTGATGGAAAATAGCTACATAAAAAGTGCTACTATAGACGAATCTGATCGGAAAATAACCGAGTATCCCGAAATATGGCACCACCATACAAAGCCGAACAGAGAAATTATGTGTGAAGCGATGGAAAGTAGCTACCTAAAAAGTGCTACTATAGACGAAACTGATCAAATTATGCTGAATGTAAAACTATTCGGCAAACCATTAAGCATGGAAATTGATAGCAGAGCAGGGATATCGCTGATAAAGAGTAAAGATTGGGGAAGACTAATCCAGAATTTAAAATTCCCTCCAAGGATAGAGAAGACTCAACTCAAGGCCTGGGATGCAAATAAAAATCCCATAAGGATATTAGGAGTTGCAAATGTAAAGGTAGAAACAACAAAAACTAAAGAAATACTACCAATATATGTCGTGAACGGAAACATTAACCCGATCATAGGCCGTGAGTGGTTCGTGCCCCTAGGTATAAAAATATGCGTTATTAGAATCGCAAGTCAAAAATAATTACCCCAGCTTGTTCAAAAAAGAAACAGGAAAATTAAAAACCTCACCTGTAGATATAGAGCTAAGAGACAGAGGAAAACCTATTGTAACAGAACCTCGGAAAGTACCTATAGCACAGCAAAAATTGGCGCATCGAAACCACCATCAACAAACAGTAAATAGGCAAAGCACAGTAAAGATCGCCAGCAACCGTCTCAACTCAAAGACTATGTTAGATGAAAAACCATACTTCTGGAGTGGGGGAGGAGTGCAGTATTCAAGGTCAAGGTATAAACACATATAATGTATAATGAATATGTAAATAATAATAACGAATATGTAAAACAATAATAATAATTGTATAAACGTAGAATAAAAGTAATAACTGTAATGTATAATAAATATGTAAAATAACTGTATAGTAATTAAGAATAACGATTGTGTAAAATTGCAATGTTGTTAAATCATAGAAAGTTGTATAATAGAAAGCCCAGCTGACCTTATAGGGTCAGAAAACTATGTAAAATACCATATATGGTGAGAAACGTGAAAATACTGTGTGTATGTGAAAACGTAAGTAAAAACACCATATATGGTTAGGAATGTAAAAGACTCCAGAAGTCTTGAGGGGTATATAAACCCCCATAACCTGATCTAATTGTTCTGAATACGTTCTGAGTTTTAATTTAGTCAGAGACTCCTGCCTCTGTAAGTCCAAAAGCAGGACTAGGGTATTTATATGCAAGTCACCACGACCTTTTATTATTTTATTACGCCTCATAATAGGCAATGTATATAGTTAAAATTATTCGTATTAAATTATAATCTTACCATCTCAATTCTGCCTTTGTCCATTTATTTACTTGCTGGTCATAAGACACAGCAGGTTTCAACCCTGATGCCCTTTTAAATAAATATAAAATCTATTCCGTCAGAATTTCAAATCGCAATAAATATTAGTTCCAGTTAATCAGGAAATATAGCTATGTTTTTAGACATGTTTGAACTCATACATGAAAGAAATATTTTTCTTATATATAGCTTGATTAACTAACATTATAGTGTGTAATAGAAGGCCTAAAACTCAATATAAAATGCTATAATGTATATCAACTTTTTATAAACATTATTATTCTGCATAAAATTCTTAATTGCCATCTTTAATCATTTTTATGAAATAAGAAATTATTTTATCCCTATAAAGTTCCAGCAAATCTAGTGATATGAAAATGCTAATTTGTAAGTTAAATCATAAATATAAGATCTTGAAAGAATTTAAAAGATAAGTCAAAAAAAGCAATAACTGTATGTTAATAGTAAAAAAAAAAAAGATCTTTAATAAAAATTCAAATTTGCATTTGAGATTAAAAGTACTGTAATAATTTCTAACTTGATAAGGAATGATTGATTATCATGTTAAAAATATTGAGAGACAATGATTGTGATTAAATGCAAGAAAGGTCTGAAAAGTAATTGATGTAGACATTAGCAACACTCGTGAGGATGCGATGAGTTGGACTAAGTTAAAAGAATAGGTCAGTTGAAATGCATATTAATAGTAATTCACTTTTTTTTTTATAGGATATATATGTTTGAAGCTGTCTAAAAATAAAACCAGACAAATGCATTTTTAAATTTCTATATCATACATTTCAGCTTAGTCTATTGCTTTTAACTGGTGGCTACCTGGTTGTTTAATACATGGGCAATTCCCATTATAATTTCAATGTTTACTTTTTAACTCCATGAAAATTTTAATTTTGACATGTATGTATTATAGAGAAAGAGAGATACAAAGAGAGAGGGAGAAAATATAGATTAATTAAAAATAAAACAACTTACCCACAAAAAAACACGCTTTCCATTTTTTTTATTCATTGTTTTTTATATTATTTAGATATCCATCTAAAAAATGTAAAATACAAAAATGTACTGCAACAAAATTAGCTTCACACATAGACACAAGCACACTCACACACACATACATATTTTTAACAAATGTTAGTGTTTAAACGTTTAAATATGTTATATTTTTATATTAGAAAAATCATAGACAGTAATTAATGAAAATATTTGTGTGTGTGTATATATATATTATTTGGAATAAAATGTATGGTGCACAAAAGGCCAAAAAAATTATAAGCTAAATAGAATTTAAGTATTTATCAAATAAATTAATACCAAATAATTTTTTATATACTTCTTTTTTAGAAACTCACTTCATTAGAAGAGGAAAGTTAAATATTGTAGATAATTTGAAGCTATTAATTTTTTAACCACAACAACCGAATTTGAACTAATTATTAAAATCAAAGTAATGAATAGATTGTGTTTTCCTAAAGGTTTGTGATGATGGTGTTCTAGTTGTATTTTTATATTGGATTATTTCCATCATCTAATATGTGTATTTAATGTCTTTAGAAAAATTTAACTTTATTTAAATATTCCAAATACATTCAACTGTTAATAATAGCACATCAAACAGGTTAGTATATGCACAACGTTTCAAGAGGTATTATTCTCCCTTCTTCAGGTGTTGCTGGCCTAGCCAATGCCAATAGTAGCATGGGATTCGAACCTGGACCCTTAGATTCTTGGTATTGAATTTTTAAGATAACGCTCTAACCAACTAAGCCATCCTGCCAGATGATGAAAATAGTCCAATATAAAAATACAATAATGAATCAATTGTTTTTTTTTTTCATATGTCAAAGCGTTGACCGAAGCGAACCCAGCAACGTATCGATTGTTTATAATTAAAAGTCTAACATAAATAAGTTTGTGTGTGTGTGTGGGGGGGGGTTAGTATTTATTACATTTTCCGTCTTTATTTTCAAAAATTTACTTTAATGTCTTCATAATATTTTTTTTTCTATAGCGATTCTCGTGAAAATAACTTCTTAAAATTTAAGTAATGACTTTATGCAGATAACTTACTTTATACAAAGACTTAATATATTAAAAAATAATTATAACATACACCAAATCTTTTAAAAACTTGTTTTTTATTTTTTTGCCACCAAAATGAAATATATATTAAAATAGATTTCCAACGTTTCGACTATTTCTTTATTTTTTTCTATAGTCTTTTTCAAGGAACTAAAAATATATAAAAAGGAGAAAAAAAAAATTCACAACAATTTTTAAAACAAACAAAAATAAAAATCCTGTCACATACACATACGTTGGAAATCTATTTTAATATATATTTCATTTTGGTGGCAAAAAAATAAAAAACAAATTTTTAAAAGATTTGGTGTATGTTATAATTATTTTTTAAAAGTATTTTGACCACTTTTAATAAAGAATCTAAGGTGAAAGAGTTTATTTTTATTTACTTAATATATTACCTTTATCAAAGAGAAATTTTAAAAATCAAAAGATAATATTCCAAAAGGCTTTTAAAATTAGACTTTTTGTAATTTAATTAAAATTACATGCTCATAATTAAGTTATCCTCATATAAGTAATAATAAAATTATTATATTTTGTTATTCAAGTGTCAAACTTTATGTACTCAGAATTTTAATATCTATCATTTCATAGATGTTTCAAAACTTTACACACAAACCTTCTTCCATTCATTGATTACTAAGACACTAGGTGGCACTATTGTATGGAGACTTGGCTAATGATTCAAGATTGTGTGGTGAAATGGGGATTTCATGTGCATCTTCAAAAATAAATAGTATTAAATAAGACTTTTTTTCTCATTTTAGATTTTGCCACTGGAATAAAAAAAGTATCTACATTTGATAATTTTCATTAAAGTTGTTATTCATTCTATTTACTCAGCTTTAGAGTTATCTGCAATGAAAATATATCTAAAAACACTTTTCTAAATATTGCTTCATTATTTTTATATTATTTAGACTAATAAATTGAAAATCATAAACACTATGGTTTTGAATCTAATCTGTCTTACTTCTATATTTATATAATTCTACACTAGATTGTTGCTACATGTTTACTAAATATATACTATTCTTGACAAAGATATCATAAAACTAATATGACTAAAATATGTACAAAACTGGTATCAGATTTATATCAATATATGAATGAATCCTTTTTTTAATAGTTACATAAGATAGTTTTTATCTAATTAAATATTAGCTGCTATTAAAAAAAAGTAAAAGTCCAATCTAGATGCAAATTACTTTCCTCACCAAATATGATTTATAACAGAAACTAATCAGAAACATATAACACTATTATCTAGTATTTATTATTACTCAAACTTTCAAAGGTTAACTTTAATGTAAAGAGAGTAAATTCTTTCTCTTAATACATCTGTGGAAAGTAACCAAGAGAAGCCATCTATACTTTGTTTTATAGATATCATTATACAGAATTTTTTTGTCAAAAAATCCAAAATGCAACATTCTATCAAGACATCGTGAATACAGTACTGAATAATGACAGAGAAAAAAATATTTCCATAAATTTAATTCCTTTATAATTTCGTTTAATTTTTATTTACTAAAAATAAAATGAATTAATAAATAATTTTATTACATAGTTATTATATAGTAGAGATGTCTTCCCATCCCTTGTACATGTATTAAATGGATTATGTCCTATACATGAGGGGTCAGATTGACCTATGGTCAACATGGGTGTGACAAGAATCTCAGCCTCAGGGTGTCCTTTGAGCGTTACATCATCAGATTTTCAATTGGATGGACGGTTGAAGAGTTGGAGTGTGGAGTAGATTGAAGCCTGTCCATTAAAGTATGAAGATTGGCTATCTTAATATATATCTGAGCACTTATAGCATATATGTGTAGAGATGGTAATCTGGACCAAGTGATGATTGCTGGTTTAGCATGAAATACGTATATTGATGATTATTTATCTTTTCGACATATATGTGTTCAAGTGTATCAGTGTTATGAGATAGAGTGGTGGGTGGTGTGAAAGTCTGTGCTCATGTACCCTATATATTAAATAATTTTAAATGAATATAATAATAACCAGTCAACATTTCTTTAATGTCAATCTAAACTTCAATCAATTTTACTTAATAATTCTTAATTCTACATAGAGACAAAAATTTTTTAATACCTAATAATTTTTATAATATAAAAACCATGAAAGAAAAGAATAATAAGTGATGAGAAATTAAATCGTACTCAAATTCTAATTACAAAAAAAGGAAGTGTTGTTGATAGGAATAATCAAAATGACTTTCTACTGCAGCAAAATTCCGCACCGCACCACAACGTAACATTATATTAATATCAAATGATCATCACCAATATCGTTAAATTCTGAAGAATATTTATCAAAATGCAACAGCAATATTAAACCACAAGTTGATCCTAAAAACCTAAACATGGCTAAATGGTGCTTGTCAAGGTAATTTTAGCTTTTCAAAATTTTTACAGCAATTTTAGGAATATATTTTGTAAATTACAGTAGGCAGTTTACCTTAGTCAGCTAAATTTTTGAGCACATGTAACTGCATTTACAAATAATTGGTATATATCAAGGATAGTGGCTTGGGTCAACTGATGAGTGCTGGTTCAGCACAAAATGCATCTCAGAATCATTTGTCTTTTATTGTATCTTTATTCATATGATTTCAAAAGAACGTGCGTTAGTGTAGAGATTATTTTATATGTTTATAAATTCTTTCGAGCTTCAAAAATTATTACAAGAGCTATCACTTCAAAGCAAAAAACAAAACAAAACAGGATTGATGATAAATGCTAAAAATACTAAAGTAGTGTTCAATAATTTTTCAAAAGAAGAAATAATTAAAAATAGATAACATTGAATTGGAAGAAATGAAAAATCATAAATGTTTTGATCAAATTATTAATATAAATAAAAACATAATGAGCAAAATTAATCATAGAATTAAATTTGGATGGAGGATTTTTATTAAAAATAGCTTAATTAAAAATGAAATATGCCTATCCATTTTGTGTTTGAAAAGAATTAAATTTACTAGTGATTAATTTTAAATCTGACATTTGGATACTTAATATAAAAACAATACAAACATTGGAGTGTGCAGATATAAATTAGTAATAACAAGGAGAAATTAAAAATAAAATACATAGTGACATTATTAAAAAATAAAAAACAGCTGAAATTGAATTATTCTGGATATGTATCAAAAGAGTTGGCAGTAACAGATAACAAGTTTTAAATTGTATCCCAAGACAGTGTAAAAACCTAAAAAGAGTGATTTGTGAGTTGTGTTAACTAAATAATAAAATTTTGTAGAAGTAGTCTGGAAAAATGAAATTAGATTAAACTTGAATTAAGTTAGATGACATGAGAAGAAGTGAATTGATTTATCACTTATATATAATATATAAGAGATTCGAACTCAGATTTTCACAACCCTCAACTCTCCATGCCAGCTCATATTGCTGACCCACCTGATCACACACATGTGTCTAAGTCTGTACAGTGTATTAAGTTATATATATATAATAACAATATTACAAATCGATGTCTGTATACATATATTTTTATATATATATAAAAAAAATGATATATATTTTTATAAACTTTTAAGTACTGTATTTTCAAATATTTATTTATAAATTTATATATATAATATTTTCATGGTTATATGATGAAATTAGTTTTTGGGAGGTTAAACCTTGTAGTATTTTGTTTAAATTCCCAACGTTTCGTTTTGTCATCATTGTCAAAGTTAAGGTCTTAATGTAGAGCCGTTATGTTTTAAGTAATAATGAGATTAAGCATTAGGTAAACAACAATTATTCTTATATATATCTGATAGTTGATTATTCAGAATAGATAGATTAACAATTTTTTTATTTCACTCAATTTTACAATTAATTTATTTCAAGTTGATTTTAGAAGATAGAGATCAAATAAGTGATCTCCATTTAGCTGGAATTCATCAGATTTATTTAAACAACCCGATTTAAATAAATTCTTGCTAATTTGGAAAAACATGATTTGATGATCATGAGAGAAGCTATTGAAATATTGAAAAGACCGCGTGGCTTAAATAAATTTGTTGAAGCACAACGTATTCCAGCGTTGTAGAGACCACTTATTTAACTCTATCTTAATACATGAATTTTTTACACAGTATAGGCTTTTTCATACCTGCACTCCAATATGTAATATATAGGGGGTTTGAACTCAGACTTTCATACAACACTCAACTATCCATGTTATCTCATACTGCTGACACCCTTGATCACACACACATGTTGAAAAAATAAATAATCACTAATAACTCTATTTCGTGCTAAACCAGCACTTGTCAGTTGATCTAGATTATCATCACACAGATATATACAATCAATGCTCAGATTATATTAAGATAGCCAATCTTCTAAAATCAACTTGATATCAATTAATTGTATAACTGAGAGAAATAAAATTTTTGTTAATTCACCTATTCTGAATAATCAACCATCAAATAATTAATTATTGTTCTTCCTGCTCAATCTCATTATTATTTAAGACATAACAGTTCTTCATTAAGACCTTAATCTTGACAATAATATGAATTTGATTTATTTTTGTATTTAAAAATATAGAAAAATTGTATATTAACTCTTACTTACCTGTCTTTTTTCCCCATAAACAAAATATTAACATCCACATATTTTCTTCAAAGTCTTTATATATGTTAACTAAACAATAGATTTAGGCCATGGCCAAGATAAATTTTATTTATAGGTTAATACAGTATATAGAAATTAGTAGAAAAAAAATTTAATTTAAAAGCAAAATTAAATTAAAGGGTGGAGATATATGATAAATTAAACAAGTTTATATATATACTATGGTTGACTTTTATAATCTTTAAAAATTAACTTTCTTTTGCAAACAGTATTTTCTTTAAAAATTGAAATTTTTTTGTCAAGGACAGCCAGATCAAATTTGATAAATCTGCACATGTATATTTCAGTTACATTCAAAATAATTGTGATATATTGTGTTTATTTAATATATATATATATAGAGAGAGAGAGAAATACATTTGCCTATATATATATATATATAAATAATGTATGGACAATTACATAATAAATATACAGTATAATGAATGAAATGCCTCTTGAAATATTGCTAATGTAAATAATTCATCTACTCTTTAGTCATAGTGTTTGTTATATTTTTGCAATATAAATATAGAAATTTTGCAATGTGTCATAACAACTTTAATTACAGGAGTGAATGTTAAATCATTGATATTTTAATGTACAAATAAGTGCAAGGCTATTTCTCACTATTTTAAAACTCCTCAAATACATTTCAAATGAGTAGATAACAATAGATAATTACACTATGGCTAGAAGTCAAATCATTTATTTTTTATTAGAGGCTTTCAAGAGTCATTTCATGTGATGTATATATATATATTGTAATGATCAGAAAGTATAGTTGCTTTAACCTGATCCAGAGACTTAGGTAAAGGGGGTTTGAACCTCATCCATCTCTCTAGATCATAACTAAGAGACTCACTCCCTTAACCTTGCAAGAGTTAATTTTCTTAATGCAGCCTGGTGGTTAGATAGAGAGAAGACTTAGGAATCCTAGTATGTGATGATCAGATTTAAACATAAAATAATGGACATCTACAACTTTATTACTAAACATCACATCTATTGAGATGCTTGCAGTTTTATTAACTTTGTTACTATTATAAAACATAGTTTATTGCTAGTATAAGACTGTCTATGTTTCATTTAATGTATTTACAAATAATTTGAGAAAGTCCCCACATATGTACATAAGATAGCTTACAATTAATAAAAGAAAAAAACCCATTAGATATACATTATTAAACAGGGTGAATTTGACTAGATAGAGATGATATGCGGAAATCAATCTATGGTGTGAGAACATGGTAGAGTTAACATGTCTTAGTTTGCTAAACAAACTGGAGGTTGACTTAAACATAGCCTCAATTATGCAAATATATATATAACCCTAATAAATCTTTAACAATAAATTTACAAAGCAACGCACATAGATCACATATCAACATACATAATTATAAACAAAGAGGGTAAGATTCAGTATGGTACTCAATGATCATATATATATTTAAATGTGTGTCTCTAATGTAGTAAAGTCTTCATCATTATGTCAAATTTGATTGATGGATAGCTGTTTCACCTATAGTTATTTATTAGAGAAAGGAATCCATTACCTAATTATGACCTGGGTTCAGAATTGAAGTGTCTTTGGTTATCTTAGTGTCCATCTCTCCTTGCTGCCCCTCTAACAGAATTCAACTCCAGGCAATTGATATATCCAGTATTCACAAGCTGGCTGGATTTGGAAAAGCAATAAAACAATGAAAAGACACAATACTATCACCAAGTAACACAGTATTAACAATACGGACAAATGACCATAAACATTAAAGCCTTATTATATTAATATATAATTATACGATCCTGTATGTTACTATGCTAGAAAATCCATTTTACAATAATAAAACCCCATCCTTTTAAAGTCATTAAATTAACTTATATGCAACTATTATACAAACATCTTATTTTAGCATGTCTATCAATAATTGTCATTATTTAACTAATTTATCACACATTGATTTGATGAATATTTTTTATATAAATATGTAAAAAGGATTGCACCGTGCTTTTTTATTACAAAATATTAAAATAATAGTTGCTTATATAGCATGTCTTCTAATGCGTATTTATTTAATAAGCATATCTGGTTTGATTAAGTCTACATATATAAAAATAACAATTATGAGATATTTTTCTTAAAAAAAAAAATCAATATATACAATATGAACATCTTTCTCAATGTTATTATAAAATGAATCTAGAGTTTGGCTAAATAACTAAATGGCAATGTATTCTTTTTCTCTCTCCTTTTTAAAAAAAACATTTAATAAAAAAAAATAACAACAACTGGGGAGAAGGTGGATGAAAAATCTTTTAAAATCAAAATAACTTTTACAAATTATTTAGAGTATAGAGGATTTGAACTCAGATTTTCAAGCACCCAACATCTTTCCACACTATCTCATACAACTGATACACATGACCCACACCCATGTAGAAAAGATAAATAATCACCAATACACATATTTCGTGCTAAACCAGCACTCATCAGTTGGTCCAGATTATCATCTCCCACACACATATATAATCAGTGTTCAATTTATATCAAGATAGCAAATCTTCATACTTTAATGGACAGGCTTCAATCTACTCCAACCTCCAAACTTTCAGCCATCCATATCAGTGAAAATCTGATGATGAAAACCCAAATCCCATACTGATGCCAATATTTATTTAGAGATGATTTCCGCCTTATACAGTGGTTGAGGAAAAAATAAAAAAACGTTTTAATTTATTTTTAAATTTAATCATCCAATTTCTCACTTATATACATATACATTCCATATTACCAATGAAATAATAAATAACAAATATTGCTGGTTTTGTATTGGAACTGGTTGTTTGTTAGAATACATATGTTAACTTTATAAATATATGTGAGGTAAAAATGAGATAATACATGTTAAACAGAACAATAATAAAAAAAAATGACAAAGATAAAAGTTACTGGTAACTAAGAAACACTATATGGATTATGCTTTTTTATAAAGGTGGTAAATTAAGAGTCCATTTTAGAGGCCACATGTTGCTGTCATTCGTTTTTGATGGCAGTTAAGGTCTGCATCACAGACATCTATGCTCGTTTCCATTTAGATGGGTCTTTCTTTCAGGGAGCAAAGATGGGCAGTTATCAGATATGGGTCTTCAGTCTTCTGCTGGACTACATCTCTAGAACACCTTCTGAGAACAGTCATGGAGGCAGAGATACAACTTCTTTGCTCAGGCATGACTTGTACAGAGATTTACATATTGGTCAAGATTTTAATACAATATGATGTTGATTGATCAGAACAAAAAAGAACTTTAATATTTATACCTTTTTTACACTAATTAATTAATTGAAGTCTACCCATGCTTCCATTATTTACAACCTCTTAATAACATCATATCATTTTACATTATTGTTTAGTTGAGAAACAATCGGTTTATATTCCATCATTTTTCTTTAATGGACCTTATGTTAAATTTTTACTTAATTTATTTAAAGTGCTTAGCTAACATTTCTATTTACTGATGCAAGACTTTTTTTTATTTATTTTACTTTAAACTCTTTCTTTAAATTTTTAAATTATATACATTTAAATTTCATTAATACTTTTAATCCATGATCTACATATATATTTTATTAATCATTTATTGTAATATCCATTCACTGTGGTTGGCTTTATGGTCTGTGGTTAACTAAACAGTGAATGGTGAAGCACACATATATAAGGCTATATATGCACAGCTTCAATATATATATATATATATATAAAGATATTCAAATATAAGTCTATTGTCTATACTAATTTGAATGCATTTATAAGAGACTTGAATTCAGTCATTCAAACTCTCTACAGCTATGAACTCTTATATATCTGATACACATGACTGCATACATGTGAAAAAGATAAATGTTCTTCAATATACATATTTCTTGCTGAATCAATTGATGAGTGCTGGTTCAACACAAAATATATATATTGGAGAATATTTATCTTTGTCACATATATGTGGTTATGTGTATCAGTTGTATAAGATGGAGTGCATAGCTTAGGAAGCTTGAAAATCTGAGGTCAAGTCCTTTATAATTACATTAAATTTATTATAGAGATTATACTACCTGTTCAGCATATATTATGTCCATCCCTCTTCTGTGTAATTAAATGGATATATTATGGTTCTATATGTGATAGGCCAGAGTAACTTAAATTCAACATGGATATGACAATAATATTGGCATCAATAAGGGCTTTGAGTGTTCTGTCATCAGATTTTTTTAATGACATAGATGGCTGAAGAGTTGGAGGATAGAGAAGATTGAAGCATATCCACTGAAGTTTGAAGATTTGCTCTCTTAATATAAACTGAGCACTGATTGTATATATGTGTGGGAGACAGTCATCTGGACCAACTGATGTGTTAGTTCAGCATATAATACATATTGTAATGGGATGACATAAATGTCATTTTACCCTCATTTGATAATCCATTAGTTTAGGGTAATATGTGTAATGGATTGAGGATTTATGACAGATTGAACATGTGCATAGACAAACAAAAATAACTTAATCATCAAATGTTACATGCAACAGCGTAACATAAATTATTTCCATCAATATAATTAGAAAATTATTATATTAAAACAGTAGGAAATTAATTTTATTTGCCTATTTCATGTACTCTTTAAATTGCTCTCGTTATTACATGCAATTCGAACTCAGGAAGAATATACATGAGTTCTAGTCCAGAGGTATGATTTCATCCTGCTTGTGTACCAATTATAGGTTTGTTTGGTATGTTGCAATATGATGAATTATGAAATAGATAAATAATCACAAATGTAATTATAATAACTAATGTACAATAGTCAAATATGTTTAAAAATACATATATACAAGCAACAAAGATTACAAATTATAAAATTATCATAGAAAAGCCTTTTTCGGCAAATTATGTCTTTTGCCCTTTTCAATATGTCTCCATGATTTAAAGCACATACAGCGACATCTATATCAATACATGAGAGAAGACAGATAAACAAATGGATATCTGACACGATCTATTATGTGATTTTTTCTTTCTCAATCCTACTACAAAATTACTCTGTTATATATATTGAATTGATATATATCCACATATATTAATTAATTAACTATCCATTTTTTATCCATTAACCACTTATTATTCAACTTAATGGATGTTTTGTATATATTCATACAGTTGTTTTTATTGTACATGATCTAATTTGTTTCATATATTTTACGTCTATTAACATTTTTAATATAATCAAGAACACATATTATCAATACAATTTATTTTATGTCCATACTCCAAATAATGAACATATAATGCAGATCTATCTTCTTTTCTAGCAATAGCATCATTGTGTTCTTTAGCTCTTTCTCCCAATTGCTTTGACGTCTGGCCATAGTAAACCATATTACAAAAATTACATCTAATTTTATAAACCATTCCTCTCTTATATTTTATATCATCTTTCATCCTACAATTAGTTATCAATTTATCTAAATTTTTGCTATTATCCCATCCCACATTAATGTTTTTATCTATATAATTTTTATTTTTTTTATTTAATATATTATATACACTAGACAAATATGAAATTTTTATCCACTTCTTTTGTTTATTAGTCCTACATTTATTATTACTCATGCTATTTACCCCATATCGTGAAAATATATTGTCAATACTATGCGCTGCATATCCACATTTCATATATGTTTGTTTAAATTTATCCTTCTGTAACATAGCAATATTTCTATCTGTATTAAATCTATTGTTCTTATATTTAAAATTCTTTATTACACTCATCTTTTGTATCCATGGTTGTTTTGAATCAATTGATATAATTTTCCTTAATTTACAATCCTTAATAAAATGCTTAATTATAATATCATTATTTGGATTTAAAATAATTTCAATATCTAAATACCTTATTTCATTATCAATTTCTTTCATAGTAAACCTAATATTATCAACATTATTATTAAATTGTTTATATAATTTATATCAGGGGTCCCCAACCCTATGCCCACGGGCATCACGGCGCCCGTGGCCCATTTTATGTGTGCCCGCCGCTATCCGAACATGATAAAAAATTATTTATCTGATACAAATAAATTTAATTTTTAATTTTTTTTTATTAATTATTGTATTATATTGTAATCAAATTGTAGGACATACTATACTTTTACAGCGTAAAAATATAAACTTTAATTATATGTTAAAATTTTATTTTTGAAATAAATATTTTTTTGTACATTATGTGTATTATTAACAATATCCAACTATAAATTCACATTGAAAAAATAAATGGTGCTCGCCTTCTGGCCGGTATTATAGAATGTGCTCTTAAGTGCAAAAAGGTTGGGGACCCCTGATTTATATATTGCCCTCTTATTACCAATTATCAAACTATCATCTACATATCTAAAATAATGTAGTACTTCTTTTTTAATTATACTGCCTTTTATAATATTGATTTCCATGTCATTAATGAACATAGATGCCAGAAGCCCACTAATCGTGCATCCCATTACCCATCCCTTATTTATACTCCAATATTCATTATTATATTTAAAATATAAACTATTATTTATTAGGTTCAATGCTTTATTTATAATACTAATTATGCTATCATCATTGATATATAGAGATAAAGCCTTTATGATGATACTAATACTTTTAATTCTAGGGATACTAGGGTACATCGATTCTATGTCCATCACAAAGATACTGTGGTTTCTATTTATATTCATCATATTTAATTTATCAATAATAGCCTCTGTATTTTTTATACAATATTGTCCATAACCAATTATATCAGCTATCCATTTGTTTAAATATTTACAAAATTTATATAAAATGAAATTGCTAAAATTAAACAATAATCTTAAAGGGTTATCTTCCTTATGCATTTTTACCTTACAAAATATATATAACTAATGTTTAATGAAATCATATAAATAACAAACTGTATACATAATTCAATTTAACATAAGTTATAAAAAAATATAAAATGAAATAAATATGATCATTCTTTGTTCTAACATCTCTATTATATAATAAACTATCATTATTATGCTATTACAATAGATGATCATTTATTATCTGAATGAAATAATTCAATATTATAAAATAAAATAAATTTGTCCCTTCGTTCAAATAGTGATCTATATTTTATAGTGGACTTTCCTATTTCCACGATGTCATATCACATGGATATAAGTTATAAATATTATTCTTTATTTTGAAGCTATTCTTGATGACATGAACATATGATACAATAAATCACTTATACCAGAATGTTAATCATTCATTCTGAATAACAAAACAAAAATTTAACTAATATATTAATTACAGCAAATGAATTACATTTATAATATAACATTATAATTGTCATAGTATGTATATCTAAAATTAGATAGAGTAATAAGTCTTACCCTTTTAGTCTGTAGATAATCACTATGGTTATTAAGTTAACTTGGGGTCTTTACCTTTATATTTCATTAATAATCACTAAATATCAATAAACCATTAAGCATCACATGATCAACATCTCTTGTACTAGCATATAATTGTTTATAACAAGGCAAAACTCTCCATACAGTAGTGCCACCCTGTGCCAACCAGAGTAATCAATGGATGCCAGAAGGCTTGTGCATAAAATCCCTATCTAATGCCTACTCATCCAATATCCCCAGGCTAGTTTCTGGCTTGTGGCCTTCATCAGTGAGGAGCTTTGGATCTGAGAGCACTGCACCTAAATCTTAGGATAGGGATTTTATGTGCAAGCCTTCTGGCATACATTGATTACTCTGGTTGGCACAGGGTGGCACTACTATATGGAGAGTTTTGCCTTGTTTAAATATCAATAACTTTAGAATATAGTTGAATGAAGCTTGCCCTATTATTAAAAGAAAGAAAATAATAACAAAAAAAATATATAAGTGAATCATATATATATGAGGTTAATGAGTGGTCGAACCTAGGATTAATTTAGAATCAATTTATATTGTGGAATGAAATAAATTTTCATTTTAAGGATCTTTTTTTCTTCTCATCTTTCAAAATGTATATTCCATGTTCGAATTTCCAGATAGTAACTCCATTCCTTCATTTATGAGAATAATTTCCATCTAAGGATTTCCTAAGGTTTGTAGTAGTTCATTCTTATCTGATGTTCATCATCAATAGGCAGTAATTATTTTTATTAAAATTATATTTGACATTATAGTAGTATGGTTGACAGTCCATCTCTATAATGTTTCTTTCCCTCTAGTCCAGTGCTTCTTAAAATTTTTTCATTCATGACCCCTTTTTATCATTGAGATTTTTTCACCACCCCAGATATTAAATATACAATAGATATAGAAATAAATATTCCCATAAATAATTTTAGGATTTGTTTTAAGTATAGAAAAATTATTAAAAGAAAATCATGTTTTAATGAGATGGATGTACTTGTTTTTTGCTGCACAACAAATTAAATCTTGGTGAAATATTTGACACTGCTGGATGTAAATATCATCTTCAATGTTTTTCAGCATTAAACGATATTTGGATTTAATATATATTAAAGCTGAAAAAGCCACTTCACATAAGTTGTGGTGATAAATAGCAGAAGAACATTTAATGCCATTTCAGAAATTGTGGGAAATTCAGTCCTAGCTCCGATCCAGAATTCAGTCAAGAATTTTTGTGAATCACTAGATAGCTCAGCAATTTCTGCTTGGGCTTTATATGGCAAATGATTAATCTCATTAATGTCAATCAAAAATGGTCCTTGAATCCAAGATAACTTTTTGAAATCTAAATTCGATATAAAGTATTTACAAAACTGTGTTTCTAGGGTTTTTAAGTGATCTATAATAATTTTTTGCAATTAAAGTTTTACAATTATTTTTTTCAATTATAAAAATTGAAGATAGTCGAAACATTTCCAATGAATCATTTTCCACCCTACTCTTCCAAATGTTGGATTTTTTTAATAAAACCTTCAATTTTATCATTCGAAGTAAAAATATTCCAATTTTTTCCTTGAAGAGACAAGTTAAGAACATTTAGCTTCTCAACAATATCAGACAAATAGCACAGCTTTGATAGCCATAAGTCATTTTGAAAAAGAGCAGCAAGATCAGATTTTTGTTCGGTTAAAAATACAACAATTTTTTATTTTAATAACAATAATCTTAAACTTCACCCTCTTGACATCCATCTTACTTCTGCATGTAATAATAAATTTTTGTATTCAGAGTTGATGTCTTTACAAAGATTTGAAAATAAACGGCTGTTAAGGGCATGGCTTTTAATAAAGTTTAGAATTTTGATAGCATCCTGAAGCAAATCATTCAATTCCATTGCTAATGTTTTTGCTGCAAGGGCTTCTCGATAGATCAGGCAGTGTGTAAAAGTTACATGATTATTACCAGAAGCTTTAACAAATGATTTAAGGCCAATATTTTCATCAGTCATTGCTTTTGCACAATCTGTGCATACTCCAAAACAATTTTTCCATTCTAAACCCACAGTTTTAAAAAATTTGTCTACTTTATTATATATGTCTTCCCCTCTTGTATGTCCTTCCAAAGAATGACAAAATTACCAACAATTCTTCCTCAATGTTTTCTTTATGAATGTATCTGACATATACTAATAATTGAGTTATTTTTGAAATATCAGTTGTTTTGTCCAACTGAATTGTAAATATTGGGCTTTCTTTAAGTCTAGTAATAAGTTGCTCAAATTAATCATTGCTAATTTCACAAATTCTATTAGCGACAGTGTCATTTGACAAAGAAATTTTCCAAATTTCATCACCATATATAATTCTGTGAAGTATTTCTACCATTTTAATAGCAGCAGGTAATATAAGATCTTCTCCAATGGTGTATGGCTTTTTATTTTTAGCAATCAGATATGAAACTTCATATGATTCGAGTAAATATTTTTCATTAACAATTACAAATTTCTCAAAATATTGTTTTTCTTTACTTGAAGTTTTTAACAGTCGTTTGAAATATTCTTTTGATTTATTGACATATGAAGGATGCTTGGATTCAAAATCCCTTTTTAATTTTGTTGGTTTCATACTCTCCATAGACAAAACATTATTGCAAATTAAACAAAGAGGTTATTCATTACCATCACAATTATTGAAAGTAAAGCCAAATTGGAGAAATGTTTAATCATATTTTATTTTTCACATTTTAGATGCCTTTTTGATTATGAGATCCCACTTGAAGAGACTTTGTAGCACTGCCATCTGCGTCATTACCTTTGGTACTCAAGTTCAATCATTTATTCATGGGTAAAAAGTATTTTTATCCTAAAATATAAATAAAATAACTGTACTTATTAGTTAGCAGAGACACCAAGTGGCAAATGTGTTTTTTATTTAATTACATGAAGCATATTTACTCCTGTATGTTCTATTTTTTAATATCTCCGTATGTTTTATTTTTTAATATTTAAAAACTATCAATAAATCAATTATAAATTATCTGTTAATTTTAAAAAATAGTAATATGTTTTGGTAAACCTGCAGTTTCCAGGTCACAATAAAATTCGAATTTTGTTTCAAATTTTTCTCACCAGAGTGTTTCTTGTCGAATTATTGTGCATTGTAGTTTTCGTTTATAGAAAAGATAAAATTTGCAAAGCAAATTCCTATAGGTAGGATTGGAATAAAGTATTTCTGGTAGTGTGAAATTGTTACATTGTCTTGAGGCAATGAATCCTATAAATGGTAATGTAGTTGTTGTGCCAGAAAATGAAATGTTACATGCTGCAGATATTTGCATAGAAAATTGGACATCGTGGCTATTGATGGCTGAACTTCGAACTCTGGAGTTAGCAATGAAGTGGTTAGCAAGGAGGTACCTGCTTAAGAATAGTACCCTATGTCAGCATTGTGGCATGCAGTGCAGACAGATGGGGTGCATACAGCAACTTAAGCACAATCCGTAATGATGTATATATGCACGCTGTCATCATACACCAGGAGAACATTGTAGATCCTCATGACCCTGATATCCACACATAAAATGTGAAAAATATGTGGATGAGAGCTAAATGCAAGCTCAAACATCGTGTGGTACCAGCAGTACTTTATTCAAATTCTATCTGCAGGAATTTGCTTTCAGGACTCTCTACACAACTGACACAGTCTTTGCTAATTTTATCGCTATCGTAAGCGGAAACTACAATGGACAGTAATTATAAATGTTGGTAGGATATATTGTTATTATTTTAATAAATTATTTTTTATAATATAATTATTTATTATTTATAATTTTTTTATATTATAATTTCGTGTACACCCAGGTCTCTTTTTACGCGGACTTATTTAACACAATTTTGAAGTTACGTGATTCGTGTTTCACCGGAAGTCGAACTCCGATATTGCGTATTACTTTAAATAATAAATTTCGCGCACTTACATTATATTGAAAGTAATAGCACATTATTGGAATTCGACTTTCAACTTAGTAATTTCAATATTTTCAGTGCTTTATAATAGTAAGATTTTATGCAATAATGAAATTAAAATCATGATTTCCACATTTTATGTATACACACATTAAATTTTACAAGATTATAATGTAAATTTGTTCAAACATTGTGCGTGTTAATTTTGCATTTTAAATCACATTCTGTTTTTTGCTTTTTAAAAAAGAATGTTTAATCAATTATTAATCATTTAGTGTCTGCAAGTTTATTTTTAAAAGGTCAGTAATAGCAGTGGGCACAATTAAATTTGACAATTAAAATCTGATTTTTAATTGTAATTAACAATTTAAAAATTACTTACCGCGACTTGAAATTTGATTTTTAAATGGAATTGAAAATTAAAGACAAAAATAAGAATTTAATTTTTAGTTGTTAGTTTCATAAACAATTAATAAAATCATCGTCTCAAAGATTAATTACTAATTACGTTGTCACCAGAAAACCACTGTCACAACATGAGTGTGAAGTTGGCGCTAGTTGTTTGCAAACAAACATGTTTTTCGGCAAATAGCTATAATAATTAAAACATGTATAAAAAAATGTCAATTACTGTACTGTAAATTATGCATAAAAATATATTATTTTGAATAAAATTAAATATTATAGTTAAAAAAAGTTTGTCTTGTATCAATTTTTTTCAAATTTGAAATTTTTTATTAGTCATATTTTATTTCCTTATTTTTTTTTTTTTGCACGAATTTTAAAGTAATTTTACGTTGGTGCTTTGCTTTTACGCGAATTTTGAAAACTCACAGACCAAATCCCCCCTTTTTCAATGTAAGTTATGTCTATTTTTATGTGATTTCGTTTGCGCGTGTTTTCTGAGGAACCTATCTATCGCGTAAAATGAGACCCGGGTGTATTTGATATTTCACAACAAATTTTTAAATAATTCGAGAAGAAACCCTCTGGTGAAAAAAAAAATTGAGCTACAAAATTTTGTCGTGACCTGGTAACTGCAGGTTTACCTATGTTTTTACTTGTTAATAAATAAATGACAAATTTCAAATAAAAAATACATTTTTATAATAACTAATAGGATGATAAATTTTGAATAAAAAAGTGAGAAAAAAAAGTACACAAGCATTTTTATATATAAAAAATAATCTTTCATAATATTTATTCAAATACATACTAACCTTAGTCAAGCAAAACAGTAAAATACAATATTGTATTGTTCTAGTGATTGTTTGTTGAAATGAAACCGAAACAAATAACTTGACCGGAAAGCATTATATAATTACAATGGCACCAACGTTATTCTCGCCACTGCAGCATATATTTTGATTTTGAAATAACTTATATGCTGAAATTGTAATACGACACCACTATTATGATGCATTTAGTGTTATTTTCAACATATAAATATAATTTACAGCTCAACTTGGCTATCATTACGATTTTATAATTGTGCTATACTTAGGAAATGCAGCTCTAGATATAAATAATTAAGTGATTGGTTTCTTTTAATATTCAGCTTCAATTGGATTGCCAAAAGAGATTTTTTTTTGATAGTTGTAAAATGTATTTTTTATATAGATTAAGTTAATTCATAATGGTTAAGCGTTTGACAGATGAAAAAAAAAAGAGTCTATTCATAATGATAGGTTTTTTTATCCTCCAAAATTATTTTCTCCTTTGAAGAATTGATGATTTACTGATTGTTGTCAAATGACTTTGAGATTGACTAATCAGAGTTATATCTGAATCTCCCTTTCATTTTCAATAAGAGAAAAAAAATGTTTTATTCTCTTTTTCTGTTAACCGTTCTATATATCTTGTCGATTTGAGTTCATGTTTTTTTTGTTTCAATTATGTTGTCATTTTATAATTTATATATTTAATGAATGGATGACAAATTAAGATTAAAATTTAATGGTTATTTTCTTTCTTTTAATATTTTTAGGGTTTATATATATATTTTTTTAGTGTGACTAAGAAGTCGTTAAAGTTATAATTTTTAAATGACCAATTTTCTTTTTCATATGTCATAGCATCAGCCGGGAAGCGAACCCGCTAACCTGGGACAACTGCTTTTAAGGCTGCTGTGCTGACCCCTCGACCACCAATGCTTGACTGACCTCTCGCAAAAATGACCCATTTGTACGGAATTATTAATAAATAAAATCAATATAATAGGATTTTTAATGGTTCTTATTAATAATAATATTCAAGATATGTGTGCGTGTTGTATTTTTTTTTAATATATATGTGAGGAGTTTAACGTATTCTCATATTTCCCTCCCACTTAAGGGATTAAAATAAATTCAATGTTTTTATGTTAATTCTCAATTTTTTTATTTACACCTGAAAAAATGTTTATCATTTATAATTGGTATATTTAATGATATTTAAGTTGGTATTATTGATAATTTGATTTTATACTTATTGGAGAATTAATTGCATGACAAAATTACTCTGTTTTTACATATGGTTTTAGTATTCATGCATTATATGTGCCACAAATTTCACCTCCACAATCTAACCACTAAGCATTTCATCCTGCATGCTTAATTATAATAAACAGTCCTTCATAGATGTTACAAAACTGGTAAAAAAATGAAGTCTTGGGGTTTACTAATATGTGGGGTCTTTATGAATACCTTGTCACCTATTTTAAATTGATGACTCGCTTTGGGTATGTGTTTATGACGTTTTTGGACCATTTGTATCTTTTTTTTTAAAACTTCCTTTTGGTCTCTTTCTGTGTCTATTGTTAGTTTAGTGACTGTTGGTATATAATGTTGAAACAATATTGATATATTTTGACTCAATTGTAATCTAATGGGTGCAAATCTAGTGGATTTGTTAACTCTCCAATTTATGTAGTTAACTGCTTTCTGTGTGTGCTTTATCATGTAATATTAGGAAATGGATCACTTGCTTCTTATTCTTCTCTTATTAATGCTTTTCACACAATGTGTCTTTCTTAATATATTTGATGTTATCAGGTCTGATTTATTTCAGGTTATGCTTATTATTTATAGAGTGGTATACCAAGAAATTGTATGGTGAAAGATTTTGTTATTTGCAGCTAAGTTGTAATTTACATAGTCTATGCATATTTTATGTATAAACCTATTTGAAGCTGCTTATCCTGCTCTATAATTTTGAGACTAATTGGATTTTCTCTAGCATCCATTAAACATGCCAGTTGCAATTCCTTTATAAATTTGACAACTTGTTAACAATCAGTTTCCATTTTCATGATAATAAGATTTCATTCCTTAAATATATTTTCAGACAAGTTCTAAGTTGTGTTTTTTTTACACTTTCATTCATTGATCTATTTATTTGTAATCCTAATAACTATTACATGAATTCGCATTTACAGCTTGTGAACGTTTTATTTAGTATCAATTGGTTTAATTATCCCCATATATATATATTTAAAAAAATTGAAAAAAAAATTTGATTATTCCAATTTGCATAATTATATTTCCATATCCAAGGTCGTAATCCTTTAGGTACATTTTTATCATAAGCTTAATAAGCATTTGTGTTTATGTACTTAATGAAAGTGAATGGGCCTTCATAGATATTACACAATTTATAGAACGTAGTACCCTTTTGTTTTTTTGTATAGCTCATCATAATAATTGTTGAGTATTGTCCATCAATTGCTATTTTAATTTAGAGCATTGCTTCCAGTATGGAATGTTTTCAGATATAGTAATAAACATTTAAGGTAATCAAGTATCGTAGATTCATTTAAAATTTCTCAAACTATATTATTGTAATTGAGATATTTCTGCACAGGGAGCATAAAGTGTGTAGAAAATTTTAAACTTGATGGTTGTTAATTAGTTTAGAAGTATTATCCCTGGCAACTTTTTGAGTTTTTATCTTTTTTTTAAAAAACTGAGGTCTAATTTCTCTATTGGAAAATCACATTCATCTTTTGATTTTCTAATATTTTGAACATCTTGCATTTTATTTATTGAATTGTGTATACTTTCTATTGAATTCTGTATACTTTCTATTTGACTTTGTGGATTACTTTGACCTTCAATTAACTTCTCTACATTATTTTTATTTTGAGTAACTTCAGCCTCGATTAAGTTTTGTTTAATTCTGACACATTTATTATCATTTCCTAATGTGTAAATTTTCTTTTCATAATTTTCAAATTTGTGATCTTGTTCTTTTATAGAACAATTTGTTTCTGAATGTATTTTACTTATTTCTTTATTTATTCCCTTCTGGAATTGTTTCTGATTTTCCCTAATTTCAGTTTTAAAGTTCTTACAAGATTTCATTATTTCAGTAAACTTATCATCAATTTTATTTTCAACTTGTTTTCCAAATTCGTTAAACCTTATCTGAAATTTACAATACCTCATTGATGTCTTCCTTTATTTTTTCATCTCTGTCTTTAATTTATTAAATTGAATAGATAAATTATTGTTTTGTTTTGTCATATCTTCTTTCATCTCCGTCTTCAATTCATTAAAACGAATTGTCATGTTCATTGATAAACTTTTTACCATCACGATTAACACATTGAGAACAGAATCATCGGCATTTGTTCTTTCTTTTTGTTCTTTCCTTATATTCATCCCTTTTCTTGGAATGTAATATTTTCTAATACCTCATCATCAGATGAATGAATAATTATTTTCTTTTTGATTTTCAATTAGAGCTGGTTCTGCATGAAATATGTATACTGGAGATTGTTTATCTTTTTCATATGTATGTGGTCATGTGTATCAGTAGCTGTAGGAAGCTTGAAATTCTAAGTTCAAATCACTTCTAATTATATAATGTAACTCGAGAATTAAAAAATTTCAAAAGCAATTTGAATCCCTTTTTAAAAAATGAAACTTATTTTATCTCTGATACTTTAAAAAAAAAATTAATCTTGAAGTAAACAAGTAACTTTAAATTTTCATACACCTGATAATTTGTATCCTATTGAAAAAAAAAAGATGAATTATAAAAGATAATTTAGTACAAATAAAACAGTATATAAAAATTTGTATTTTTAATAGATGTTATGCAAATTGAAATGGCAGGTCATGTAAAAAAGAATGTAAAAATTGTGGGGGTTCTATGGTAATTAAAGTGTATTAAGTAAAACAGCTAATGTGATGTGGTTTTATTTTAATCTCATTGAAAATTATGATATTGAGATTTGTTGATATATTTTATCATTAACCATATCGGTGTCAAACACAAATTTTTGAATAGACTAGCAAGTAATATTTTTACTAAATCGCCATGTTTGATTTTTTTGTGAGCAATTAAATCTTTTTTACCTATATTATATAATTAATTTCAATAAAATAATTAAGCTATCTAATAATTACAATAAAAAAGATTAAATATTAATATTTTAAAAATGTGAAAATAAGTATCTAACTGAAAATCTTATAGATAATAAAGGAGCATATCATTATTGACTGCATGATATTCAAAAAGTTAAAAGAATGAAATATTAGATAGAATTAGATATCATCAAAGAAACAAAAAAAAAACCTCTAAAAGTTAATAAATTATTAATTTTTATTAAAACATTTTACTTACAATTTTTACAGAAACAGTTTTCTCTTTAGCCTCTAATGGCTGCTTCTCTGGTAATTTCTGGTTCTCATAATGTACTTCATATATTTTTTAAGAGCTGTCTTTTTAAAAATAAAATGTTTTCAAAGACAACCATCCCCCTAATGTATAGATTTTTTTTCATGTGTCATAGCAATGGCCAGGAAGTGAACCCGCTAACCCAGAACAACTGCTTGCAAGACAGTTGTGCTGACCTCTTGACCACCAACACTTGACGAATGTGTAGTTTTTGGTTTAATAATAAGTCTTTTTTTTAAAAGTGTCATAGTATCAGCCGGGCGCGAACCCACAACCCGGGCAACGGCCTGCAAGTGCAAGGCAGTCGCACTGACCTCTCGACCAAGACAAATAATAAGTCTTTTACAAAAATATTGCATCATAATCATTAACAATTACTGAAAATCTCATTTTTTGTTGCATTTAGCTGCAGGGGAAATGAATCTAAAGCACCAGTCATTCAATTACCACTTCCATAGATTTTTCAAAACAATAGAATGTACTGTCAGTCACAGATAAAGATCTATATACTGCTGACATCTCTTGGAATTTTTTAAAATTAATACATTAAAAATTAAAACTTCATAGAAAGAATCACTGCAGCCTGTCACACACTGTAATTTAACATATACAATGCTTTAAAACTATGTAGAGAAGTAGGTATCACAGTATCATTGTGCAACCTAAAATGCCAAATAGGATAATGTGATCACAGTTCACTTTTGTAAAAGAGTATAAAATATATATGTAGATTGTTCTGTAATTTGTCATCTAAATGCCACTTCAACCATAATTTCCAGAGCAGTGCCAATCTCATCCAGATCTTGGGTCGTTTTGGGCATTATAATGGTGCTATGATTATTTTAGTTTCTGTATGTTGTTTTAATCCTATCTACAACCTTAAATTAACAAATCCATTTACTTCTGTTAGAATTATATAACCTTAAATTACTATGCACAGTTTATTTTACTACAGTTACAATTTTAAAATTATTAGTTAAAAAATATGAAGATGTCAACATTATATGAACCTTTTAGGCTATGATAATAGTCAATTTGCATGATAGTTCTATAAAGGAAGTGACTCTAAATACCAATAGAAATGAGAATTTGAGTTTGGTGGAGTATGTTAGCCCAAAACAAAATTTAAAAAATTAGTAAACAAAAAGGACAATTGTAATTTTTTGTAATTTGTTTACAAATTAAGGTTATTTATGCAATATTTTTTGTAAAAGACTTATTATACATCAAAATCTTCATCACTAAAAATTTTTTAAATAGGCAAGTCTTAAAATGTTTGTTACAACAAAGTAGTAGTAACATCTATTGGGTAAACTAGAATCACCTTTGTCAAAATGGTAAAGAAATAATTTTTAAAAATTTTAATAGCTTATAAATAATATATTTACTTTTAATATTTTTTTCTCATAATGATAACTAATTCTAAATATATCTTGCTTTTAATAACATAGAATTCAAATATCTAATATTTCATTCTATTAACTTTTTCAACAGACAAATTATATCTAATGATGTCATATTAAACCACTAAACATTACATGATCAAGGCTCCTCACTGACGAAGGCCACAGGCCAGAAACTAGTCTGGGGATATTGGATGAGTAGGCACTAGATAGGGATTTTATGCACAAGCCTTCTGGCATCCATTGATTACTCTAGTTGGCACTGGGAGGCACTGCTGTATGGAGAGTTTTTGCCTTGTTTATGATGTCATATTGCCATTATTATAGATAAGAACTCCATTTAGAAATTTTTTTTTATATTTTTCAAATTTCAAATATTAACTTTTAGAATGTTGATCATTTGAAAGTTTACATTTGTAATAAATAATATTAAGATTATTAATATATAATATAGATTAAAAATTTAATTATAAAAATAAAATGTTCAAATAAGGAGGTATATAGATAAAAATCTCACTAGGGATTATTCAAGATAGAAAGCTGATACTTGCAATTGAAAAGTAATTTTATCGTAGAAAGCTACAAACTTATTAGGGTTCTGTTTTCCTAAAGGTTTGTGATGATGGTGTTCTAGTTGTATTTTCATACTGGACTATATATGAGTATTGACTGTCTTTAGAAAAATTTAACTTTATTTAAATATTCCAAATACATTCAACTGTTAGTAATAGCACATCAAACAGGTTAGTATATGCATGTTTTGAGAGGTATTATTCTCCCCTCTTCTTCAGATGTTGCTGGCCTGACCAGTGACAGTACTAGTATGGGACTCGAACCTGGACCCTTAGATTCTTGAGTATTGAATTTTAAGGCAATGCTCTAACCAACTGAGCCATCCTGCCAAAGGGTCCAGATTCGAATCCCATGTTAATCCTGTCACTGGTCAGGCAAGCAACATCCAAAAAAGAGGGGAGAATAATATCTCTCAAGACATTGTGCATATACTAACCTGTTTGATGTGCTATTACTAACAGTTGAATGTATTTGGAATATTTAAATAAAGTTAATTTTTTCTAAAGACATTCAATACTCGTATTAGATGATGGAAATAGTCCAATATAAAAATACAAATGTTAGGATTCTCTCTGAAGGCTTGTCCAAATTAATATTCTATAACACTTTAAATAATACTACCATTTTTGAAGTGAGTTTTAAAGCTTTTGTATCTTGTGCTTTTTCTAGGCAATATCTTACTTTGGCAGAGCTCTTAAGTAGGATTTCAAATTGGTAACTGAGGATTTAATGCCAGTTGTGTTTTTTTTACTGTTTTTATTTTTATATTTTGCATAAATTATTATTTTGATTTGGAATATTTTAGATGCTCATGTTTTATATGTAAATATTGTTGATTTTACTTTTTGTTTGTATTTGCAATTCAAATTTGCATACATTTTTTTATCTGTGTAAGGAATAACTGAAACATGCAGGCTTATTATATACCTGTGTCTATATATGTAATATATAGGATATATGAGGATTATGTCCTGTACATGAGGGGTCAGATTGACTATAGGTCAACATGGGTGTGACAAGAATCTCAGCCTCAGGGTGCTTTTGAGCATTCCATCATCAGATTTTCAATTGGATGGACAGTTGAAGAATTGGAGTGTGGAGTAGATTGAAGCCTGTCCATTTACGTATGAGGATTGGCTATCTTAGTATATATCTGAGCACTTATAGTATATATGTATAGAGATGGTAATATGGACCTACTGATGATTGCTGGTTTAGCATGAAATACGTATATTGGTGATTATTTATTTTTCGACATATATGTGTTCAAGTGTATCAGTATTATGAGATAGTGTGGAGAGTGGTGGGTCATGTGAAAGTCTGTGCTCATATACCCTATATCTGTGTAAGGAAGTAATATTATTAAAACAAACAAGACTCTCCATACAGTAGTGCCACTCAGTGTAAGGCAGAGTAATCAATGGATGCCAGAAGGCTTGTGCATAAAATCCCTATCTAGTGCCTACTGATCCAATATCCCCAGACTAGTTTCTGGCTTGTGGCCTTCATCAGTGAGGAGCCTTGGATCTGAGAGCACTGCATTTAGATTGTAGATTCAAGGCTCCTCACTGACAAGGGTCATAAGCCAGAAACTAGTCTGGGGATATTGGATGAGTAGGCACTAGATAGGGATTTTATGCACAAGCCTTCTGGAATCCATTGATTACTCTGGCTTGCACTGAGTAGAACTACTGTATGGAGAGTTTTGCCTGTTTTAATAATGGTTATGAGCAAGCATAAGAAATGGTGATCATGTGAAATAATTTTATTCTTTATAGCCTAAAGTTGAGTGCACTTTCAGTGCTATGATTATGGTGAACTTCACCAAAAATGCCCTCAGTATTAGGTTATAAAAAGAAAGAAACCACTTCACCACATAGATAAACAAACATATGCAAATTTGAATAAATAGATATTATTAAATATAAAATAATATACTTGGCATTAAATATAAAAACTCTCTGCTTTATATTTTTGGAACGTTTTACTAGTAAAAGCAAATTAGTAGCATTAACAATAAATTTCACTTACATATATTATGACTAATATTGATTTTTTTCTTTATTTATATTTGCATTTCAAATTTGCATATGTTTGTTCATTTGCATAATGAAGTGGGTTTTTTTCTTTAAAATGTAAAGCTGAGAGTACTTTTTTCTTTGTAACTTAAAGCCGAATGAACTTTCAATAAAGTTTACTATAATCATAGCTACATATGATTGCCCTTAATTTAATTCTAAAAACAATGACACCTTATATGGAATGCTAAATTAGATTTAATTTTGCAAAATTAAATTTTGTATGATAATAAGATACAGTTCTGCATATTAAATCAAATAAACAAGTTAAAAATGATTGTGTAAAATATTTAATATTTTATTATAATTTTTTTTTACAAATAATAATAACAATAATGTTAACAAATGATTTTACTTATGTTCAAATAGCACAAACAAAATAAAAGATGGATTTCCATTTTGTATTAAAAATGTAATTAGGCTTAATAAAAAATGATGAGCAATTAATCACTCTACTTTAACATGTTTTAGCAAAAAAGTTTTTATTGTATATATGTGCATACACAATATTACATTTCAACTCTTTTGCGGTCTTCTTCAGAGCTATGATATAATGAAGAAGACTGCAAGACAGTTGAAATGTAAGATAGTATATGCATATAATAAAAGATTTTTTTTTGCTAAAAAGTGTTCAATGTAGAATGATTAATTGCCTTTATATAAGATATTACAGCAAAATAAAGAAATGGAGAATTTGGTAATATTTCTAAAGGATGATGAGGTTTAACTAAATATTAAAAATATTGGTAAGTAATATTTTCTATATATGTATAAATATTACATAGTGACATTATGTTTTATTTATAGAACAAAATAATTAAAACACATAATTTAATTAGTCAATGCATTTATGCTTTATTTATTAATTTTAACATTAATATTAAGCAACTTTACATTTGTTTAAATACAAAATTGCACAGTTATTTTTTAATTATTTTCTAAGTAATAATTCATATCTTCTATTGAACACTTTGAATGAATTACAAATTATTAGTTTTGACATGAAAAGTGTAAAACAGTTTTTGACAGACTTTCAACTTGATACAAGTTACAACAATATATAAAATAATTAATTTCATATTACATATTTTTAATGATAGTTAACAAAAATTTTAAAGCTGTATGTCTTTGATTTTTTACTATGTAAGAGAGAACTCGTGTGATTGTTAGCACTTCTGTGAACTATGTTAATAGTTTGGGTTTTAAATCACATCCAAGTATATTTTTATTATTTTTTTAGAAATTAATAAACTTTCTGTTATTCCATACAAAAATTCTACATGCAACATATAGTCATTAAATTCTTGGTCAATAAATAAACGCATAACTAGTTTAGATTTGAAATACAGGCATTCTTATACCTGAAACTTAATTGTAAATATAGGGGATTTAAACTCAGACTTTCAAGCAACCTTCAACTATCCACACTATCTCATACTACTGATACATATGATTACACACATGTAGAAAAGATAAATAATCACCAATATACATACTTTGTGCTAAAACAGCACTCAACAGTTGGTCCATATATATAATCAGTGGCATTCTATCATCAGATTTTCAATGGTATGGATGGCTGAAGAGTTGGAGATTGGATTAGATTGAAGCCTGTCCATTAAAGCATAAAGATTTGCTATCTTAATATAAACTGAGTACTGATTATATATATGAGTGTGGGAGATAATAATCTGGATCAAGTGATGAGTACTGGTTCAGCATGAAATACGTATGTTAATGATTATTTATCTTTTCTACATGTGTGTAGTCAGGTGTGTCAGAAATATGAGATAGTATGGGTAGTTGAAGGTTGATTGAAAGTCTGAGTTCAAATCCCCTGTATTTATAACTAGTTTAGGTAATAGGGATGGAAAATCTACAGAAACCTTTATTTTCCAGCAGTTTGTGAGTCTGATATTAATATCTTCTTCTTTTGGCAATTTATTTATTATTAAATTGGATATTGAAAAAAACTATACACATTTGTCTAAGAATGTCTGCTATAATATAGTATGAAATTTGTATTTAAATTTGGGAAGATGCACTTAAAATTAGTTTAAAATTGAAAGCATCTGACAAAGAAAATATAACATTTAATGCTAGTGTGTATTTAAAAAATAGAAAGATATTTATTAAATATTATCTTGAAGAACTGATATTATATCAAAGAGAAGGAAAATATTAAGTCATGAATTATATATAACAATAAATCAAAATAAGAAAGTTATACAGACCTGAGATGTGTATAAATGTAAACCATATAAAACAATAAAAAAGAGTAAAATGAATATAGGCATACACTTTTGAAAACATAAGAGAATTGGAACAATATAAATAGTTTGCTGCAGGGAAGCAAGAGTGAATAGGGGAAAAAATATTTAGTATGACCAATAAATAAGATTGTACTAACAAAAAAAAAAAAAAACAAAGATGGGAAATAGAATGACAGTAATAAAAAAAGTTGTTAGAAGAGAGAATTATTTGAATGTTTCCTATTTTAAGTACAATATAATAATCGATTATTTTAATAATCTCCATATTTCCTCTGTCTTTTTTATTCTTCATATAAATAAAGATACAATAAAAGACAAATGACCACCAAGATGCATTTCGTGTTGAACCAGCACTCACAGTTCTCATATATATCTTTATTACATGAGTATTTATCTATGGCGAATTGTCACATATTTATAATATAATAAATATTTGAAAACCAGGCACTCCTCACAAACCTGGGAGCTTAATTGTAAGTATAGGGGATTTGAACTCAGATTTTTAAGCACCCTTCAACTATCCACAGTATCTCATACTACTGATATACATGACCACACACATGTAGAAAAGATAAATAATCATCAATATATATATATATTTCATGCGAAACCAGCACTCATCAGTTGGTCCAGATTATCATCTCACACACATATATATAATCAGTGCTCAGTTTATATTAAGATAGCAAATCTTCATACTTTAATGGACAGGCTTCAATCTACTCAAACTTTTCAGTCATCCATATCATTGAAAATATGATGATGAAAACTCAAATGCCATGCTGATGCCAATATTATTGTCCATTCCTCTAATATGTATTTAAATGGATAAGGTCCTATACATGAGGAGTCAGAGTGACTTGAGGTCAACATGGACATGGCAATAATATTGGCATCAGCATGGGATTTGAGTTTTCATTATCAGATTTTCAATGATATGGATGGCTGAAGAGTTGGAAGTTGGAGTAGATTGAAGCCTGCCTATTAAAGTATATAGATTTGCTATCTTAATATAAACTGAGCACTGATTATATATATGTGTGGGAGATGATAATCTGGATCAACTGATGAGTGCTGGTTTAGCACGAAATACGAATATTGGTGATTATTTATCTTTTCTACATGTGTGTGGTCATGTGCATCAGTTGTATGAGATAGTGTGAAAAGTTGAAGGGTGCTTGAAAATCTGAGTTCAAATCCTCTATACTTATAATATAATAAGTAAAACATATTTAGAAATTTTCCATTCTAATTATAAAACAATATTTGGAAGGTCAAATTTGTGTTTATAAAATAAGTTATGAATAACAATAATTTGATTCTAAATGAAAAAACAAGTTTTTGACAAACAACTTTGTCAATAATCCCGAAAATAAGTAAATAATCAAAAAAGCTGTTGTGTAGTCTAAATAATTTTTAAAAAATTATATTTTCAAAAATTACATTTAAAATAAAGGACTTAAATATTTAGAGAAAATTTATAATTAAGATTTAGAAAAAAATAATTTAGCTTCTTATTAAATATTTTTTTAAAATTCAGCACTTAACACAGTACAACATAAGAGTAAGATTTGAATACTGAGAGCACACTTCATCTAACCCATGGATTAGATTATTTATAAAAGCAGTTATTCACTCTTTTTTAAAATTATATATTAGATGGTATAGTGCTATAAAATCCCCATTTTCAGAACAGTCAGTTTCTAGTTTTTATCTTTATCAGTGAAGACAAAGATTGAAAGGTAGTTCTAGTCCACTTATGTATCTGATAGTCATCTATTACATTTTAGTACTATTCGGGCTAATAATATAAAATTTAAATAAAAAAGATTGAAGGTTTTGAACCTAAACTAAGTCACTTCTTTATCTATATAAATCTTGGTCATTTCCCATATATTGTAGAGGCCTCAGATTTATAACATCTGAAGTTCTCTTTTATATATTATCTAGGAAAGTTAACTCCAACCAAGACCTCCCATATAGTTAAGAATGCACTTTTAGAGCATATACTTTCATTATTACCTGAGTTATCAATAGGCATCAAATGATAAAGTGCTACAAAATCCAAATCTCCAAACAGACCAGTTTTGGTTTTGCCTTCATCAGTGAACTAATGCATTTTTGCACTTAGCGCCACCTATTCTTCTTATATTTTTCGAGCTAATAACCTAAAATTTAAAAAATAATGGCTTCTAATTGCATAAGTGTATTATTTTTAGTTTTCAATTTTAGTCTTCACTGATGAATACAATCAGTGAAACATTAGTTGATCTGGAGATAGAGATTTTATAGTAATATACTCTCTGGTATTTGTTGAATATTCAAGCTCACTGTAGATGGCTTTAGAGAAGAATGATGTTAACTGGTATTGAAAGCACATATGTATAAAATAAGAATTCATGTAATTATATTATTATAACTTTTCAGCCAATGAAACCTTGGCTTTTTTCAAATCTCAGATTATCTTGAACAGTTTAATATTTACTGAGGCTATAACCTCGATAATATGCATGTAAAATGCGATAGTAGGGACTTCTACGGGTGTTTTAACCACAAGCTTACGCTATGGAAGAAAAGTGGGGAACCCTTCTTTACTTCAACCTATTTACTATTTAAATAGGTGAAGCTGAAGCAGTTAGATCTGCGAGCGTGAAGCTATTCAATACTTCACTGATTAAGTCCACATTTCTTATTACACATTAATACTCGCGAAATCTTTCGATTTACAACGAGTCAATGGAAAGATTTTATAGTTAGAAATCTATTAAAGTAATTTAAAGTTGTAATTATAAATTTATTAAAAAGGGATACTAGATATATAAATACATTAGTCCAAGTTTGAATCTGAATCTTCACTGAAAAAGGCAAAAGTCTGATGTCAGTAATGTTGGAATTGGGAATTTTTCAGCAGATAGCTCTAGAGTAGAATGAAGATATCAGTTCTTGCAAGCATATTGATGTCATGTGATATTATTACTAATATTATTTATTTGAAAGAAAAAGTAGTAAAAAACATACTCTTAATATACATCAGCATTAAAAAAAATATTGGATAAGATTCTACTCATCAAAAGCAGTGAAGAATTTTGGTTTTTTGAAATATATATATATTTAAAAGGGATTTGAAGTCAGACTTTCAAGCTCCCTACAACTATCAACTCCATCTTATACAACTGCTATTTATGACCATATGCTTGAAAGTGTGAGCTCAAATTCTTACTAATTACATTAAGTTCAATATAGACAATATACTTGTATTTATATATTACATATTCAGCCTGTATTCTGCTCATCTCTCTTCTGTGTATTTAAATGGACATATTAAAATCATATACATAAGATATCAGGGTGACTTAAAATCAACATGGGTATGACAGTAAGATTGGCATCAATAAGGGCATTGAGCATTTCATTAGGTGGAGAAGATTGAAGCATGTCCTTTAAAGTTTAAAGATTTTTTATCTTATTATAACCTGAATACTGATTACAGGCAGTCCCCTAGTTATGAACACTCGAGTTATAAACATTTCGCTATTACGTAATCACTTTTGGACTTTAGATCTTTATCTATGCACATACTTTCATGTATAATTAGTGCTATATATTGTAGAAAGAAATGGGTATTCAAAATTGTACAGTATTTTAGTACTTTAATAATTAAAAAATTTATTTTAGTAATTAACACTACAAATTTACAGTATCTGATAAAAAAAACTATTTACATACATACATAATTGAATTTTTTCTAAAGAAAGATAAACTTTGTAATTTACAAAATAATTAAAAGTATGTTTTAGAGAACAATAAAAACTTATATAAAATACAGTAAATCTTCCCACCTTTGACATTAATTACTTTTATTTTTAGCATTATCACAGACTATCTTGAACAGGATCGTTTTGTTTTTAAAAGTAGTTTGTGCTCGATTATGTTACATATACACTGTATATATTTCTGTTTTGGTTTTTTTTTTATTCTTATTAATTAAAAACATGAGTGAGAAATAAAAAACAAAAGTATTGATACAAACAAAAAGAAATCAAGGTCTCATAAACTCCAAACGATCGAGACAAAAATGGATATAATTAGATGTTCTGAAAATGGTGAATCTTTTGCTTCAATCGCATATTCATGTAATTTAAATCAATCAACAATATATACAATTGTGAAAACAAGAATAAAATTAAGGAATATGTTAAAAATTGTGGAAATATTTCTTCAAAGATTGTTTCAAAAAGACATAGTACAGTAATGGATGAAATGGAGAAATCTTTGGCTTTATGGATTAAAGATCAACATCAAAAAGGCATCCCAGTGAGTTTATCAGTTATTCAAGCTAAGGCTTTTAGTTTTCATGAAGATTGGAAGAAAGAATTAAAAGAAGACTCTGCTGTTGAATTTGTAGCAAGCAATGTCACTGATGAAGATATTGATGAGTCAATGCAATCTCACTCAGAACATCTGTCAAATGAAGACTTGATTAAACTACAAGAGATGAATGAAATACAAAATGAAGAAGAACCTGATAATGAACTTATTGTTAAGAGTTTGACAATCAAGAATATGAATGAAGCCTTCATGCATCTTGACAAATTTTTGACCATCATGGAAGAATGTGATCCCAATGGAGAGCGTATATCTCATGTATAAAGGGCAATAGAAAAAGACACAGAATGCTACAGAACTCTTTATCAAGAGAAGAAAAAGAATACAATTCAATTAACTCTTGATAAATTTGTAAACAAAATTCCAGATACTAATCAATAAAAAATAAATACTATATTTTGAAAACCCTTTTTGATGTTTTTTTACATACCTCTACTTTCAAACAATTTCAACTCCCAAATACACAGCAGGAAACAATTAAGTTCATAACTAGGGAACTGCCTATATATATATATGTGTGGGAGATGATCTGGACCAACTCATGAGTTCTGGTTCAACATGAAATATACATATTGGTGAACATTTATCTTTTCACATATATGTGGTCATGTGGATCGGTTGTATAATATGGAGTGGATAGCTGTAGAGAGCTTGAAAGTCTGAGTTTAAATCCCTTCTAATTTCATTGTCCCTTCTAGACAATATACATACGTGTATTTAAATATTATATATATAATTCCATTTGTAATTTTGAATATATATATATTATGGAAATTAGTTTAAAGATGATTTATAAATATTATTTTTCAAAAGTTCTTAATTCATGAGCTCTCTAAGTAACAAATCAGATCAGTAAAGTAGATATTTTAAAAGAGGCAGTTATAAAAAAAAATTGAATAATGATCAATTTTTCTCTTATTTTATTAAAACGTTAATAATTTAAAAAAAATGTAAATCATCAATAATTGCAAAAGCTTATTTATTGTCCCTTTTAAAAATGTGTTGACAAGTTTTTATTAATTATGGGGGATACCTAATTTATAAATGCCACAAGGACATACCCGAGTAAGTTTAGTGACATAAGGATTCCTCAAAATAGATGGAATATTATTTGATCAGAATGCCCTTGTTTACTAAACATAACAACTATATTGAATGCAAGAATGACTGCAAGTCGTGGATTCTATAAAAAAAAAAAAAAAGAAAAGAAAGAAATGTAAATATTGCAATATTTGGAGTGAAAATTCATTAAACAATTTCTATATCGGAAAAAGAAAAAAATGCCCGGTAATAATAAACTTTCTTAATAACTCTGAACAATTTATTATTATTAGTGTCCATTTTCTCTCTCTCCAAATCATTATAATAAGCATAATTTGTTTAAAAAGGGGGTTTGCTAATGATGAATATTGACCGGTTCAAGATTATTTATTTTGCTATAATCATTATATGTATTTCTTTTTATGAAATGTTTTTTTTTTTATTATTTATTAATTTTGGTGTCGTAAAAAGGGGAAAATATATATATATTTTTTTAAGTGTCATAGCATCGGCCGGGACGCGAACGCGCAACCCG
The DNA here is from genome assembly GCA_028023455.1 of Epiperipatus broadwayi. Classification (NCBI taxonomy): domain Eukaryota; kingdom Metazoa; phylum Onychophora; class Udeonychophora; order Euonychophora; family Peripatidae; genus Epiperipatus; species Epiperipatus broadwayi. The sequence goes on along the minus strand of JAQFVV010006208.1, from coordinate 16,268,134 downwards.
GACAACTGCCTGCAAGTGCAAGACAGTCGCGCTGACCTCTCGACCATCAATCAAGACTAAGGGAAAATATTGTTTATATATCATTCTTATTATATGTAAAGGTTAAACACAAGATTTATTAATGGTGGGTAACACACACAAACACGATATTATCTGTATGCTTGGATAAGTCTTCTGTATGAATGCTCGAATTTTGGAAAGGAAACAAAGATAGAAACATATTATAGTGAGAAATAGATTTTAAAGTAATTAACAGTCTAGCTTAATAGGAATTGAGATGAATAAGAATTATAACTAGCAATAGATTTTTTAAAATTCCTATCCTTATGATTTAACTAAACTTTTCTCTACCTATTTTTCAATTACTGTTTTTAAGATTATAGGCATAAAATTTATTATATATATAATATGTGAGTATGTGCGTGCTTCGGATGTTTATGAAATTAAAATTTTCTATAATATGAGACTTCTATTCACTTACTGAATATATTAACGCGCACATATCATGCTATGTGCATTTGACTAAGGAGTTTAAATTTCATTAACGGAAAAAGGGGACAAATTTTAGTTATTATTATTAGTGATAATTATTAAATGCAATTAATTTTTTTCTATTAATTATATAAAATTTTGTTTGTATTTTGATGAATAACCAATAATAAAATTTAATTTTTCTGATTAAAAGAAGTTTATAAGTTTCTTAAAGTCTCCGATTTTTCTTGTGAAAAATAGTTTAGTTATCGTCATCACAGGTGAATTCCGATCATAAAACGGAACTTACCGGTTTTTATAATATTATTTTAATAAATAATTGAAAATATTAGAAAACTACATAATATTACCTAGGGAGACTGTGCATATTAATCCATTGTCATTAGAGTATCAGTTGGGTGATGGAGAGTTGGTATAAGGTTTCCTCACTTATAGAATAAATAAAAGACATGATTTTTGTTAGTTATGAGTTAGTTAAAAAGCTGTGGCTGGGAGCACCATCATCATCATTTTATTAATTGATAAACAATCTAGGTAAATATATTAAATGGCCGTACAAATAAAGGTTTTCGTTTTGTTTGGTTGTTGTTTGTGAGCCAGCATAAGGGATATGACTACCATTGATGACCTCTAAAGATTTAGCGAATTATTAAGACTTATGATATTATAGTATTAAACATGAGCTAGTAAAATTATGATGTATATTATTAAATATGAGCTTGAAAAACTTATGATGTTAAACTATTAAATATGAGCTCTTAAATGATTGATAATGTTAAGTGATTAAATATGATCTATATGAAAATTTGTATAAGAATTTGCCTTTTAGAGTTTGAATAAGAATTTGTCTACACAATTATGAAATAATGTTAATGCTGTACCGTTAATACAGGTGCAAATGATATACTGTTATAAAATGGAAATCCTATATACCATTATAGATCATGTACCATTTGAGGTTCAAACTAGTTACCATTATAAGTAGGTATCCAATGTGATTTTATCTAGGTTCAGATAGCCTAGTGGCACCCATGTAAGTAAGAAAGGAGTAGACAGTAAAATTGTTAGTTACAGTATGGTTTTACTGACTGAGATGTTTATGAACATTGGTTACTTGTTTGCAAAATAATTTGATCTAAACCAATTACTATCATACAATAGAAACCAACATAACAGGTTGATGATGAGGAAAAACTGTGTATTGTTATGAAATGGATGCCAAATTGGGACATAAATGAATTATATAGTTATAAGTAATTCATCTAAAACAAACGATCCATTACAAATGGCTGCCCAATGAGGAGCAATACAAAAATTAGATTTTTCTAGATTTTCTTCTGTTACAATATATATATATATATATATATATATCACTTGATGGTTATTCCTTTTTATATATAAAAAAGTATCTGTTTGTGATCATATTTATAGTTTTTAAATATTTTACTTTAACTCTTATTTGAGCAAATTCCATTTTAAATCAGAATAGTATTTAATTCTTGATGTTATTCAGACATGTTAATGGTCTCTATGCCGGTACTTGTATTGCAACCTTGTGCTAAATACTTCCAAATAATTGGTAAAATAATGTATTTTAATTTTCATTTTTATTAGTAGATAGCATAAATTATCAGAAAAATATAAGGCTTTCATAATTCAAAGATTAAATTATAAAATTATATTTACACAAAGTAGTGTCATATCTTCATATTGTATTGGTTAAGCAGAAATTATTGTAACTGTATTTTTTTTTGTTTTCAGATTGTTTATAATAACCTAAAAAATATTTTTATTTAATAAATATAAAATATATTTACTTTTTTAATTTTGTGATGTTTTTAAAAGGAGTTAAACTTATATTAAGGGGAATAAAAATATATTTTATATTTAAAATTAATTAATAATAAATTTGTTAAATAATAAATATATAAAAAAAAACTATTTTATAATCAATGCTTTTATTTTACTTTGCATTAAAAAATAATTGATTCCTCAACCACAATTAGGATTAGTATATTTTATTTGAAATAAAAATGTGAAGAATTAAGTGTATCCACTGTTATAAAAATTAGGGATTAATTTAATTAATTTCTGAAACTCTCTCCCTCACAATTTTATTTTACATTAAATATAAGAAACTGAGTTATGGTTGAGGAAATAATTATTTTTTAGGGCAAAGTAAATAAAAACATTGATTATAAAAAAAAGTTATACCTATTATTTAGTTTCAGATGGTAATTAAAAGTTTGTTTTTATTTTAATTTTAAATGTTGCTAAAATACTTTTAAGGTTAAAACTAAAATCATAAGTATTAATTTTTTTTGTTTTCACCCATTCATTGTTCTGTTTTTAAGTATCCTACCTAAAATATTTTAGTGTCATATTGCATTCCAAATTAGAACAAATTACATTGAATATTAAGATATTAAACCTAAAATTTAAAATCTTATTCTAACCTCAATAAAAGCATTTAATTAAAGCAAACCACCTACCGCCCTCTTGCATGCATTACTGAAAACATTTTTAATATTTTAACAACTTATTTTAAATTTGATATCAAAATATTTCAAATTTCATTCTTCTCCTCCTCTGTATTTAAGAAACTAATTGACTTACTTAAACTATTTTAGTGTCATATAGCATTGCCAGTGATTTATATCAAATTTCAACAAATTCTATTGTATATAAACATTAAATCTTGACTTTAAAATTTATTCTAATTTAAATAAAAATATTTACAAACAAAACAATGTTATAACTTAATAAATGCACTTAATAAAAATAGTTCTTTTTTGATAAAATTATTACTCAAACTGAAGAGCACATGTGTAAAATTTTTATTTAATTTTGAAATTTGTCCAGTAAAAATATCTAAAATATGTATGAAATTTTATAATCTTTTTTAAAACTCTTTTCTAAATATCTAATAGTTTCTACAAACATGATAATTAAAAATGAATTTAAGTGGAAATTTAGATTTTCAATTTTTTTTTGTTTTGTTTTTCAAATGAATTGTTTATAAAAGAGACTTTGTACTTGAAATAATTAAAATTACAATTTCCTTTTTTTGTGTTTCAACTTCTGTTATTGAGTGTGTAATCAAAACATTACATACGAGTTGCATTTTGGATAATCTATAACAAGGCAAGACATTTTTTATCATTGTTTTCTCCATCTGATACATTGCTGGGACCTTTAGAGTCACAGAAAATTGAAATCTAATAATCAATAGTTAAAGTGTTAAACTTGGTGTGAATTCTATAAGCACAATTGTATTTATATATTGGACTATTTCCATAATCTAATATAAAGTATTGAATGTCTTTAGAAAAATTATTTAAATTTTTAAAGTACATTAATTTCTAAAGCTCATTAATATATGCACAATATTTTGAGAGGTATTATTCTCTTCTCTTTTTCAGGTATTGCTGGCCTGACCAGTGACTTTCCTAACATGAAAATCGAACCTGGATCCTTGGATTCTTGAATATTGAATTTTATTCTAACACTCTAACCAACTGAGCTACCCTGCCAAATTTTTCTAGACATTCAATCACAGTATATAAATACAACTAAAATACCATCACAAACCTTCAGGAAAACACTACAAACACAATATTTGTAGACTTTTTATATGTGAAGTTTCTGTAAATATGTGTGACTGAAATCTCAATTGCTGTATCTGATTACTTGACCATTTCAGAATTCATGATCAATTCTCCATCTATAAAATAGTATGTCCAGATAGCCATAAGAAGTGTATTTTTATTAATATGCCTGTACTTTTGTTTTACAGCTTTACCAGCACAGAAACTGTTAGTACACATAAGACTTAAAAATTTGATCAGCTCAATCAATAGTTTTAAGATAAATCATTCTAATTCAATCTTTACCAATAATTTCACGAATGTAGTCTGGAGAGAATCTTTCTTTCTTCAATATAAAGATGTTTTTCAGTATCAAGAAGAGAATCTCTCTTTCTTCAATATAAAGATGTTTTTCAGTATCAAGAAGAGAATCTCTCTTTCTTCAATATAAAGATGTTTTTCAGTATCAAGAAGAAAAATAGATACTCTTGCATTGTCTGGAACAGTATGGATGGTATTACTGAGTCAAACGCTGAGGAGAAGTCCAGTTGTATGACCAGTGGCCTTGACTTATTGGTTTGTCTGACATGTTCAGTTAGTAAAAGAAAGCGCTGAACTGCATCAATGGTGGATGATCCTTTTCAGGCAAATTGAAAAGATGAAATATGTGAGTAAAGTTGGGGTTGAATATGGTCCTTGATTAAGGATTCAATTGTCTTAATTAGCAATGGTATCATGGAAATAGGTCATAGATTGTTGAGACTAGATGGATTTTCTTGTTTTTTAAGAAAAGAGACCAATGCCACTGGGTACAAATCTGGAATGTTCTGAAAGTCTTTGGCCAGCACATCAATCATCTTCTTGACTATGGGAATAGTGTAGTGACTAAGGTGTAATAATAAAAATTTAGGGATTGCGTGAAGGCCAGGATGAGTGCTTTCAGGAAATGCCTGTAGCTTTTGCAATATTTGGGCTTCATTTATGTTGTGATTGGTTGTGGTATAATGCCATATGTTTCCTGTTTGAAAAGTATTGTTTTGCAACTTTGTTTTGAAAGTGTGAACGAATTCTCTCCAACATTTCTGGTCCACTATAGCACTTGCTGTTAATGATAATCATAGACAGTGTTGGTCTATCAGCCAATCCAAGCGTCCATTGAATGTAGCTTCTAGTCTGGTTATGACTATTGGTCAAAAAGATTTTGGACCTCTTTGTAGCAATGTATTGAGCTAGAGCTTTTTATTTTTTGTGATATTGAGTTTTTAATTCCAGTATTTCTTGAATTTTGGTACTTGAGAGGGGTAGTAAACTTAGCCTGTTACTAATTGAATCAAGTTCTTTTAGAAGTTGTGTACATCAGAATAATAGCAAACCTTTTACTAAATCATTCCATATTTACTTCTTTAGATGGAAGGTTGTCTACAGGTTTTAGACTTCATATCTCAATTTCACAGGGTTCTCCCCTAGCATCACTATGTTTTATAACTTACATCAACCCCATGCTCAAGGACATCGAGAATATCTTGCCAGGCATTTATGTTTTCGCCATCAAAAAACAAATCAACCATATCTCCTATGTGGACGATGTTACCATTTTTCTTCCCAGTGAAGCTAATCTTCCAACACTCTTCATAATTATTGACAAGCCTGCCAAAATATTAAACTTCCAAATTAACAATAGTAAATCTTCTATCTGGAGAATTAAAACAGGAACAACAATTCCATCCAGTTCACAGCCAAGTGACAGCTTTTCTTAGGATTCCCCATGGCAAAAACAAAAACTATCATGACTAGAGAAATTCAAAATTCAATCCTTCAAAAAACCAATAAAACAATCAACACTCTCTCTAGTATTTTGCTTTCAATTCTTGGTAAAATTGCACTCCTTAATATGCTAGTGTTTTCAAGACTCAATTACTATCTGCCAATCATCAAGCCTACTAAAATCTTCGGTAAACAAATAGGCTCATTATGTACTAAGCTATTGTGGAAAAGGAAGGTTGTGGCCATAAGCTTGGCAAAGGCCCAAATGCCTAGAGAACTGAACGGTCTTGGTCTACACTCGGTTGCTATGTTATACTTGCAAAAATCACTAAATCTGCTACACAACTATTCATTGGAAATGGACTACACCAATTTAATCTAAGAATTTCAACCTACTGACACACTACCTCCCCATAGTAAAGGATGGTTGACTGACATCTGGACGCATGTCAATGGCTGTACAAACTTAACTCCAAACATCTTCAATAAAAAAAAGTCCTATTGGGAAACGTATAGGCTAAAGAAAGATTGTCCCTCAGCTCTCCATAATGTTCTTGGATTAAACAACAAATTATTGATCAAAAAAGCCAAACACTGGTTTCTGGAACCCAAATTTATTGATTTTCTTCTGAAATTAAACCTCTCATCACTACCCACTAATCAGTTTCTCGTAATGAAAAGGGGTTTTAACAAAATTAGCTCTCAATGTCAACTCTGTCAGAGGGATGAGGAAACAATTCAACACATTTTCCTAGATTGTCCATCTCTCAGCAATCTTAGGTTTCTCATTGATGAAAAGATAAAACACTGTTCTACAGACACATTCTTAATCCAGAAAGCAATTAAAGCTGGCAATTTCACTAACATTAGATTAGCAATTTTCTTATCCATTGCCATCTGGCTAACAAGATACAGTTTTGTTTTGGGCAATAGCACCCTTCAAGCATTTAAAACACTCATCAAGGGTTAGTCATCAGAGATAAAATGCTTGCTCTGGATTGGCTGCATCAACAAACCTGGGCCGGCACCTCCATGTTAGTTCACTGATTATTGCAAAGATATCAATGATCAAATTTGAGTCTCGCCTCATCAATGCAATACCAAAATGAGCTCAGTCATACATGAGAACTCTACCAGACTATCTAATGACTACCAATTAGCAGATTGATCACACCATCTACCTCAACAATAAAAGTTAACATATTTAATCATGAACTGAATGGCTTAACTTATAAGAAAGTGATGGACAGATCTCGGGATGCTTGGGCTCAGACTAATGGATTGGGAGTGAATCACTGACCTTGCCAGCATTCCGCCAGCCCGCTTGGTCTCTGCTTCGCATCTTGATTTTAAACTTATACTTATTATAGATTTTGATGTGCCTTTCAACACTCAAAGAGGCATGCATAATTGTTCAACTGGGACAAAGTATAGTCCAATCTAGAATTCTACTGAAGCATTGATCCAAAAATCATGTATGTATTCACTTTTCATTTAGCTATAGACATTGCTTGTATTCATGTAATCATCATTGTATAAAGTTGTATCAATTGTTTAAATAAATCGTTATTTTTTTTTTTTTTAAAAAAAGAAGAAAAATAGATTAAAAGTTGTAATAAAAAAAGAAAAATCAAGAGTGAAATAACCCGAGATGATAATAATTAAAATAATAAATATGCAGTCAATTTTAATAGAGTTATTTTATTTCTTAGTAATTTTGTTTATACTTTTAATAGCAATGAATATTTAAATTACTTTAGTAATTTCAGGAAGATATTTAATTATTTATAATCATAATTAATTTTTATCTTAGTTTTCTAAAAAAATATTTTATGTATGCATTCAAAATGAATTAATTCAATTTAGACAGATAATATATTTTAAGCCAATAAACATCACATGACCACCATTCAAGGCTCCTCACTGATGAAGACCACAAGCCAGAAACTAGTCTGGGGATATTGTATGAGTAGGCACTAGATGGGGATTTTATGCACAAGCCTTCTGACACCCATTGATTACTCTAGCTTGCTGTGTGTGACAATACATATAGTGAGTTTTGCCTGTTTTAGATAAAATATTGTATATCCATCCGAGTGACTGTAAAATATGTATTTATTTAAATTAAATGCATAAAGTTAAAATTAGTTGTAATCCGGTTTAAAATGCAATTAAACAAAATGAACTAAATAATCAGATAATGGGAAGAATTTAATTAGCAAAACCCAATTTAATTGCTAAGCTAATTGCACCGATTAATTAAATTCCACTCTAATCTTACATTGTAGCTTTACTCCAGAAAACAAAAGAAACAAACCAGATAAAAAGGGGTCATATTTGAAAGGAACAGAGTGTATTCAGTGAGTTTGTGGAGAGCGACAGTTACGAAGGAACAGCTTTGAAAATTGCGAAGCACCCTCCATAAATAAAAGAGAAAATTAAGATGTAGAAGCTATACACTCAGGATTATAGTTAGTTAATACTTTTTATATTGTGTACATATTGTGTCTTGCTAATGCAGCTTGGTGTGGGCCAGAAATGATCTAAATTTATATATGTCTATCTCTCGTCATGCGCTTAAACTGGAACAGTTGAGAACTTTGTTTAAACTATAAACTAGTTGGTGAATTAAACTAATTAGTGAATTAATATCCGTGTGCTGTGACCATCTCAAATCAAATAATAAAAATTGACATTAAATTTTAAGTTAGTATTTGTGAATAGTTTAAGTTCATGCTTTTTTTCTCATGTGTCATAGCATCAGCCAGGAAGCGAACCCGCTAACTGGGTACAATTTCTGACCTCTCGACCACCAATGCTTGATTTAAGTTCATGCTTTAAAGCTCATTATTTAAAAAATGGTTATGCTAAAGAGTAAAAAGAAATGAATTTAAGATTAAAATGCATGATTTTTTATATTCGTTTAAAGTAATTGACTAATAAATTTACTGATGCAGTTTCAAATTATAATTCTAAACAGAAGGTACTCAATCAATTCTTTATTCATGCACTATACTTTTATATTCAATCAATATTGTTTTTGTTGAATGTGAGCAAACTCTCAATTAAAGCGCATGTAACTGCTCACTTTTGCTTTACTGTAATGTTATGATATGCTTATTGCAAATAATCTTTTACTTAACATATATTTATTATATAGTCAAAACAAGAGTCATAGATCACATGACCCTATTCTCTTAAGCTTGTAAGTTATGAAGAATGAGGATTTCCAATTCCTCAACAAGCTTTGTGATAAATGCTTAGCCAGAGAAAGCTATTAAAATATCTCGGTCAGGAGACCCCTCCCCCCAAACCCCTGACCATGGTTTCATGCTTTGGCATTCCTAAGAGAGGTGCCAGAGTAGGTTCAGACTGTAAAAAATTATAATTCCATTGGTAATTACATCTTGTTGTTTTGATCATGCATCTATTTTTGTTAATATTGCTTTTTTTTTTTAACGTAAGTATCAGACCTAATATTTTATTTAGGGTTTAATTGCTTGCTTTGAATAGAAATTCTTGAGTATGTTTTATATTCATGTGCATAATGCCGGCTACTTTATCATCATATACAGGTCAATATTTTGTACAGTGGCATCCTTATTTAAAAAATTAAGTTAATGATGATATATTTTGTCCAGTAAATTTTTTTCATAAGCATAGAATTACCTATATGGAGGAGTACTATGAAAACATCACATGATCACCATTTCATATGCTTACACATGCTGTTGATAAGAATACGAAACTCTCCATACAGAACTCCTAAGTGCGAGGCTTTGTAATCAATGAATGCAGCAAGGTTTGTGCACAAAATTCCTATCTAGTGCCTACTCATTCAACATCCCCATACTAGTTTCCAGCTTGTGGTTTTCATCAGAAAGGAGCCTTGGATTTAAATCCACCCAGAACTTAGGATCAAATGCAATACTCCAGCAGCCACATTTTACCTATTTGGATAATTATTAAGCTGGAAGCCCAAGATGAAACACAATGGTGACTGGTTTTTGAAAAATCCAGGACATCAAAATATATGGAAGCTAAACTGAGCTCAGATCTATATAACTATACAAATGAATGAACTTGGGCTGGAAATATTATAGTGTTTTCATCCTAGGATTCTAGCTTTATAGTTAACCAAATAGGTAAAAGGTGGCTGTTGAGGGGTTGCATTAAATCCTAAGGTCTAAGTGCAGTGCTTTCAAATCCAAGATTCCTCTTTTATAAAATCCACAAGCTAAAAACTAGTCTGGGGATATTGGATGAGTAGGCACTAGATACAGATTTTATGCAAAATCTTCCTGCATCCATTAATTACACAGGTTTGCACTTGATGGCACTACTTTATGAAAAGTACTATGTTTGCCAAAAATGTTCAAGCTGAATTATTACACTTAATAAAATTATAATAGCAGATATAAAATAAAATATCAGTGTGTGGCCAGAATTGCATCTTGAGTATAAATATATAAATTGGTAGTTTAATGTATGAGTTTAGCTAGGACCTAGTATATAATGTTACAATCTGTAAACATAAAATTAATATACTTAATATATATCTAATTAAAGGCAATAACCCATTCTCTCTCAGGTTATGAATAAATAGAACTCCATTTTTAGCAAGGATCAAGAATAGAATGAATTCTCATATTCTTTAGTTTCTTTTATATTTGTAAGCTTACTTTGCCAACATTGATGGAAATTCAAAATGAACTTAATATACCAGGCAGACAAAAATATGGTATTAATAATTATTATACTAATAATCAAAGATACAAAGATGGAAACAATGTATTAACTTCTATTTGACATTAAAAGAAAGATTTTTCTCCATCCTCGTATAACTAATTATTAATTTAATAATTATTAATGCCACATTTTCATGTTGTTTGTGTTTTAAATTTACTCTGAATTACTAATGTTGGCAAGAGTGAGATTATATCATAAAGTTTAAAGAATAGATGGATTAATTCTATTCTTGATTTTTGTCAAACAGTCTTTTTATTTATAGCCTGAGGGAGAGTTTTTTAGACTCTTTCTTTTCATATGTCATAGCATCGGCCAAGAGGTGAATCCGCAACAACCATCTGCAACCAACTACTTGTTTGCAAGGCGGCTGTGCTGACCTCTCAACTAACAATGCTTGACTATTCTCTTTAATAAAATATAAATAAACTATGGTACAATTTAATTCTTAAAAACATTAAGCGACAAATAAATTGCAGACGTATGTCGTTAATTACGTTAATGCAATCCTTTTTACATGCATGTAATAAATTGAGTATACTATTTATTTTAATGCTGTATACAGTAATTGAGATTTAAAAGTATTTGAAAATATTCTTTTCCAACTTATTATTTAATGTTTTGAAGGTTAAATTGTACAATGATTTATTAATTTATTAAATGCACCCATATGAAAATCTAATGGACATTTTTTTTATGTAACAATCGAGACAAAATTTTGGCTGTAACATATTAGGCAACAAACAATTAAAATAGGTAATGCAAGGTGATATCACAGAGTCCATAAGTCTGTGCCTAAAATGGTACATTGTTGATATACATGCATTTACCAATATGTAAAAAAATGTAAATTAAAATTTTTTTTATAATCCTAATGTAGGTGCCACCACTGGTCCTGGTGGAGGAGGATAATAAGCTATGTATCCAGGATACTGAAAAAGGCCAACTGGCCACTGAATTGGTGCCAGATCAGAATTTTCATTATATTCATTCTTAATATTACTGTTTAAAGGTAACTGATACAACTCTAATGTTTCATCTGAATAAAATGGAACCCCAGGGTTACTGCCAGTTACTGAGGCAGCATCTACGGAAGGAAATGATTTTTGTAAAGTTAAAGATGTAGCGGTTATTGAAGGGAAGACATCTCCAGCATTTGGATAACTATTATCAGAAGAATATAAATAAGTATTATTGGCTAACGATTGTTGCTTTGCTGAAAAATTATTGACACTAGGATTACTTGCATGAAAATAATTATTTCCAATTGATGAATAATCGTTCTCCACCACATCAGATACTGGATTGTTATTAGCATTCCCTGGTGACATAGATGCTAGATAAGAACTTTGTGGTAAAACATAGTTGTTGTTTGACATTTTTGGCCGTACTGAACTTTCACTATTATAAAGTGAATAAGCATTTGCTGTATTTATTACTGGTGCATTGGTATAGCTAATATAGGAGAAGTTATTTCCTGATGACTGGTAAGAATTGCCTAATTTTTCTGATGGTTCAGGACTGATGCTACCAGGAGAAAAATAATTGTTTGGTGGTAAAAAAGATATTTCTGGTACTTGCAAGCTATTTTGAGAAGAATAATCATTTGGGGGAATATAAGAATTACTTGGTGCCAGGATATTGCCTGGTGATAAATAGACATCATTTTGTGATGAAGTTGGACTACTTCCAAACAAAGGGGAATTGTTTTGGTAATGGCTGTTGGTTGGAAAAAGTGAATTACTTGATTGGGCATCAAAGCTTGGTAATGAAAAACTATTACTTGACAATGAATATGGATTTTTTGGTAAATGGTATGCAGTGATTGGTGGTGGCTGAAGATTGTTTTGTAGTGAATAGGCATTACCTGACAGAGAAACAGCATTAACTGATGATGGATAAAAACTGTTAGGTGAATATGAATTGCTAGGTGAAGAAAAAGTATTGAATGGTGAGGATAAATTATCAGGTAGAGGTTGTGCACTTTTTGTTGGCAAAAGTGGAGGTGAATATAAATTATTTGATTGAGAATTAGCATTTGGTGATGTTGATAAAATATTATTTGATATGTAATTGTCACTTTTTGGTGTCAGTGGTAAAAATGAATTGCCTGGGGGCAATAAAGTATTGCTTGATGGTGAAAAAGTCTCACTGGGTGAAGAATAAGCATTATTTGATACATAATTAGTGTTTACCTGTGGAGAATAAATATTACTTGATGGTTTATTGTTTGGTGAAGAATAATCATTGTTTATTTGTAAATTATCATTGTTTAATGGAGAGTAAGCATTAATGGGTGGAGAATAAGAAATATTTGGTGGTAAATTAGGATTGTTTGATGGAAAATAAACACTATTTGTTGATGAATCAGCATACCTTGCTAATGAATCGTAATTGTTTCCTGAAGAATAAGCATTAACATTATTATTTGAAGAATATACATTATTTTGTGGTGGCTTTGCAGTGATTGATAAAGAGTAAGTATCGGCAGGTATAAAATAGCCGGTATTTAATTGTGTATTACCATTGCTTGGTAGAGAATGAAAATCACTAGTTAGTGAATTAACATTAACTGATGAAGAATAAATATCGCTTGATAAAGACTTGACACTGCTTGGTGAAGAGTAATCATTGCTTGATACTGGATTGTAATTATTTTCTGTAAGATGAACATTAGTACTGCTTGGCGAAGAGTACGTATTAGTCTGTGGTGATTGTCCAACACTTGATGAAGAATAATCACTGGTGGGTGGTGAGTAAGCAATGCTTGGAGATGAAATAGAATTTCTTGGTGAAGAATGAACATTATTTAATAGGGAATTACCATTGTTTGTCAGAGAATTAGACCTAATGGCTTGAGAATAATCATTATTTGATGGTGAATTAGCATTGCCTACTTCAGAATATGTGTTCATATTTTGAGAATATCTAGCATTAGATGGTGGAATAGAAGCACTTGATAAAGAATTATACACAGTATGTGCTGATAAATTAGCATTGCTTGATATTTCTGGTGAATTATTGTTTGGTGAAGAATAGCTATTACCCAATAGTGAATTAGGATTATTTAATGAAGAAGAGGAATTATTATTGATTTGTGGAGAATATACATTTTTTAAAGGTGAAAAAGAGTTTGATTTTATGGGCGAATAAACATCAGAATGAAAATAGTTGGGTGGTGAATAATCATTTTGTAATTGTTTATCATCTCCTTTAGGCGCAACATCACTTCTTGCTAAAGCTTGAATGTTTGATGGCGCGTGAATTTCTTCTTGGTTTTTATTATCTACATTATTTTTTAAATCAAACGTATTTTCAAGTATTTCTTTTTGCCCTGGAATTTTATTAGCTGTAAAAATATTGTCCATATTAGCAGTAGAATAAGCATTTGCTGATGTCTGATTGTGATGTGAATTTGATTTACTAGCAGCAAACAATTTATTCTGCGCAGAATCGTAATTATTTTTTAATTTTTGACGTCTAGATTCAGCAGTATCTGCAGTAGGAAGTGAATCACGTGACTTCATATTAGTTGAGGTGTTCTTTATTTCTTTTGTTGCTAGAAGTGACGGATTTGCATCAGAGTAAGAGCTTGTTGAAGAAAACATCTCAGTCTCATCTTCATAGGAGTACTCTGTATATGATTGGGAATTGATAGACGCAGGTGCATCAAAGTGTGACAAATTTTCAGATGCATAATTATTTGCTGGAAATTGATTGCTGTTGTTTGATAATTGATAATTTCTACCTGATAAAGAATAGTGTGCAGTATTGCCATTTGAATTTTTATAATTACTTCCAGATTGTATTGTTGTGATGACAGATGTGGTAGTTGTCAAAAGATTATCAAGAGATGAAAATAAATTATTCGGTTTAGAATATCTGTAATTGTTTTTTGGTAATGAAGATACATATCTTTCTAAACAATAACACTGTAAAAACACCTGTAAAAATAAAATAAAAATATCTATAATAAAAATTATTTGGCAAATGTAAATAAACTCGCAAGTTAATAAAAAAGTAAATAATTAAATCAAATAAATAGATTATTACTATTTAAATATAAATGACTTTATTATAAATTTATTTTAAAGCACATTATTATATTAAGTAATATTTACTAAGGCTGTAACCTCAGGAATATGCGTCTGAAAAATGCGAAGGTAGGGACCTCTACAGGTCTTAACCACAAGCTTATTGTGGTTAAGACTTGTAGAGGTCCCTACCTTCATATTTTTCTGACGCATATTCCTGAGGTTACAGCCTTAGTAAATATGACTATTATGTGTCTAAATGAATAATTGCAGTAAAATATAATTTATACAAAAGTACTTTCATTTGAATCATAATTATTAGCGACTGAACTTATGTAGATATATCATAAGTATATAATTTGCCAGAATCTGCATATGTCAATATTGATGCTTTATCTATTTATTACAGACTTTAAATTGTTTTATTAGAATTACTTCCCTCCCCTTCCATCATGCACCAATACTGAAATACATATTCCTAGAAAATCATGTGACATCAAATTCTGTAACATAAATTCAGTTGATAATAATTATGATCTAAATAACAAATAACTGAAAATGCTTACGCAAAAATTATATATTATTATGGTTAATTCATAGCTTTTGTATATTTTAAAATAATTACATATAAAACAAGTAAATTATTAATATATATATAATAAACAAAATTATTAAATATTAAGTGATAATAAATAATCTTAATAATTGTTAAAACACAAAAAGTACTTTCTGTTACTTTTTTAAACTTTTTCATTTTCTAAATTGGTGGCCTAGCGGTTAGCATACCTGCCTTCCAAGCAGCTGGCCCGTTTTCGCTTCCTGGTCAACGCTTTGACATATAAAAAAATTAAAATGATTATAACTAAAAAATATTACGAAAGTAACTGAAAATATTTTTGCTTTTATAGTTATTATTAGAAATATTTATTATTATCATTTATACTTTATAATTTTATTTATAATTACAATTGTCAATCCATCTTTAAGTTAAAAAATCAAATCAATTCTCTTCATTTATTCATATATTTCAAGTTATCTCTTTAGAAACATGTATTTCAAAAGGATTGCCAATTCCTCTACAAGCTTTGTGATAAATGCTTAGCCAGAGCCAGCACTTAAAATATCTCTGTCAGGAATCCCTCCCCAAACCCCTGACCATGGTTTCGTGCTTTGGCACTCCTCAGAGAAGTGTCAGGGTAGGTTCAGACACTAGATCTAAAAATACCAACCCAAAGCCAAGCACTTATCTAAAAGTTATCTATTGAGTGGACAATCTGAAATTTTCAGACATCTACATGTCTTCAAAGCCAGCTATCCAAATCTAATAGCTTGTAGAGGAATTGGCAATCCTCATTGTTTATAACTTACAAGCTTAAGAGATAGGGTCATATGATCTATGGCTCTTATTTTGACTATTTATAGTCTCTGCCATAAGTCTTATGCAATTTTTATATTGCTAAGACTACTAATATATGGTATGGCTGAATTTCTATCAGCCCCATATAGCTATTTGAGTTGGATAGCTGGCTTTGAAGACATGTAGATGTCTGAAAATTTCAGATTTTCCACTCAATAGATAACTTTTAGATAAGTGCTTGGCTTTGGGTTGGTATTTTTAGATCTAGTGTCTGAACCTACCCTGACACCTCACTGAGGAGTGCCAAAACACGAAACCATGGTCAGGGGTTTGGGGAGGGGTTCCTGACAGAGATATTTTAAGTGCTGGCTCTGGCTAAGCATTTATCACAAAGCTTGTAGAGGAATTGGCAATCCTCATTGTTTATAACTTACAAGCTTAAGAGATAGGGTCATGTGATCTATGACTCTTATTTTGACTATGTATTTCAAATGATTATAATTAAATTATATGTACATCTCTGGGAACTGGTTTGATTTTTTAGGTGGATTTTATTTATATTATTTTAAGTCACAGATGACAAAATGATTATTGTGATTAATTTAAGAATATATAGTGTAGATATCTTTTATTATTTATGTGTGTGTGTGTGTGTGTGAATTCAAATTACTTACAGTTGAAAGTATCACAAGAAACCTTGTAATGTCTGCAAAAGAAAAAAATACATTTTAATTGCTTTTACTAATACAAAAATTAAATTAAATTTTCTGCATTTTTATTATTTCATTCAAATTATAATTATGGATTTTGGCTTTATAAAAATGATCCATCCTCTTTTTCTCTTGCTAGAAGTTATTATTTGAAGTATTTAAAAACTATTGCATGGAAATAAGTATATAAGTAAAGGATTTATTTTACATATTTATTATAACGTAACCAATACAAAACAGAAAAATAAGCTCTGAAATAAACTGTGATCCAGTCAAATTCACAAATGGAAATAAAATGCACACAAAATAATAATTAGCAACTTTCATCTTATGTTCAGTGATTTAACAATTGTTCCTTAAAAATAGTCAAACATAAATTTGTCCATAATGTGTTTTCAAATCATTAATAATAATTCCAACACAATTGAAATAAAACTATATAAAAAATAAATATTTTCTTTATTATTGAACCGGTTTTCGCCCTATATTAGGCCTTTTCAAAATATCCTTTTCTAATACAATCACATGACTCATATCTATCAATACTCCTTCTAATGTTCATTTTACATAATCATTTTATATAATCACATAATCTATTTACATACCCTTATCAGCGGTCAAATGTGATATATGTAATCATAAATTGGTCCATAATGTTGCTTCCAATAATATTATCATTAATAATCAATTATACTTAATTGAAATAAACAACTTCTTTATAATAAATATTTTAATCAAACCGATTTTCATCTGATATTCGGACTTTCTTAAGACATATTCATTAATACAATTATACCATTACTCCAACTAACATTATTACACATTAAATTAAATTACTTATATATATATACACATATACATACAATTCTATAACCCAACAATAATAACTAAAATATATACATAAATCATAATCAATACATATTGAAGCAGTCAATCTTAGCTTAAGATTGAGCTTCATAGTTCCATCTATTAACTTGTATTCAAACCCTATATCCCATCCCGCTCCTCTTTTATGTATATATTTGAGCTGCGTGCCTAAGTTATAAAATTTTAACATTTCAATAACACTTTTTTTAAAAAATTATTATTAATTCTTTTTTATTAAATTAAAGTATATATATATTATAGGAGGAAAAATACTAACAAAATATTGATTTTTTAAAAATATTTTATTATACATCATTTTTTTAACTTTTTCTTTTTAAATTGCTTGTTTTTTCTTATTAAACTGTATATTTTATAAAATCCAAGATGTAAGATGCAACCGCTAATTGTCCAAAAATAACTAAAGGGTTGGAAACACTATTGTTTTAATCTGGGGAAGGAATTTTTAATTAAAGTTTTTACTTAAAATAAAATGGGGATTAAGATTAACAATTGTACTTTTGTTATAAATATTTTGTCAAATCTATTTCCAATCTGGAAATAGATTTGAATATATTTTTGGAATGTTATCTAACAGTTGCATCTTTCAAAAACAATGGTCAAAGAAATGTAAAATTTCTGTTAGATTAACAATTACGTTTGAGCTAGAGATAAGAAATGGAAAGCATTCTTCAAATACCTGGGCAGGAGTATAAAATGGACAGATTTTAAATCACCAACAGATTAGCTACTACTGAGAGAACGGTGTTGTTAACATACTACATGTTGCTGTGAAACTTAAAATGATCTAATAGTAAGTTCACTAACTTTCTTATCCTTGTGGGTCATTTTTCCCACTAAGGTATTATCTAACTGCAGCCCTGAAATGAAGAAAAGCCTTAAAAAAAGGAACTTTGGAATACTGATCAGAAGCTGGTTGTCACCAAGAATTCACATGGATCCATTAAATGCTGTACTTTAAAAAACGGACTATTAAATGGTGCAAGGTAAATTATTTCAAACCATCACCATTGAAACTAAATCTAGCTTGCCTAACTAGTCTCAAATGCTACTATCAATTTCTCCTAAATGTATAATTTAATTTTGTAACTTTTCTAATATGTAAATTGTTCTCAAATAATTTCTATAAACTTAATTCTCTCATATGCTCTAACGTTCTTTAACTCTGGTGCGGTCATTTATTTATATGTATGCTTTTATTATTAATATGCCAATCTTAAGCAAACTGGTGAGCTTAATTTCTAAAAATCTTTTCTTTCTTTTTTAACTAAACCCCATAAAATATAATGTGATAAATCAGTATGCTCACCAGATTGTTTTTATGAATCAACAATTTGTTTATGTTTTAGTGTAAAAATTTATTTGTTTAAATCTGGGTTCTACCCGGGGTGAATCCAGAACTTAGGCTAGTTAACGCTCTGAAACTTATTTGTTTGATAAATGTTATTTAATCAATTCTGAAAGGGCGACTTAGTATTTGTTTTCTCTATAACTGCAATTTTACTTTATTATTCATACTCTTAAAATATCAAATAAAGTACTTATATATTCTAGTTATTATAAAATCAATGAAGGTAGGATTTATTTATTTTAAATAGCAGAAAAAGGAGGGGATCAAATCTTAAGGTATATTTTATTAAATGAAATCTTCCCTAAGTATATATTATAGTGGTATAGCGTATTATTTGTCTAAATTATGGCATTCAAATAAGGGTCATTTATTTTAAAGCAGTAAATCTTATTCAATGTCATTAGTGACATTTATCCATACTGTGTTACTGACATTTGGCCTATCTTCATGAATTATATATATATATATTACGTGCTTCTAATATGGGGGTTATGACAAGTTCGAACCCATAGATTTCTTCTCAAGCCTTGTCCTGAGGATAGTTGACCTACCCAGGACCACTTACTTCATATAAAAAGGCCTCTGGCAATGATTCCCATAAGTCTGGCACATGCTATGCATATCCACTTCTTTGTAGAAAAAGGCCTCTTGCATCAGTTATACCAGTAAAAGTCTGGGCCACGCCATGCCTATCCACTTTTCTCTAAGAATTGCCCTAGAAAAGGGGGTGTTAGATTTCATTTTTCATCCAGAAGCATGACCTTATCTTTGAGTTCTCTGCCTATGTCAGTACTGCCTCTTATTCATATTATTATTTCTTTTGCTTATGACTTAATTTTAGTGCTGTAATAATATTGAAATTGCACTCTGTTCAAAATATATATATATAAATGCCAAATAGTACTAGCTTGATTAATTACTAATATTATTTTAGTTTTATTATACAATCCCACGGGCGTAATTTATTTCTGTGTTTAAGAGTATCTATCAGCCTTGGGGAAAAATCAAGCGTTCTGTCTTTTAAATGTTTTTTTTTTAATAAATATTTTGTCATAAAATTAAATGTAATTTTCTAATGTTTTATTTATTTTCACGACTGCAATGGCATGAAAATAGTTTGTATTATATTTGTAATGAATTCCAGAATGCTCCCCGAAATCATATGTTGGTCATCGTGTTTCAGAACCATAAATCAGAGCATTAATGGCAACATTATGTAATTCTTAATACTAATTGATTGGCATCTTAATATTGGACCCACCAAAGATGTGTGTTTATTTATAATATATGATTTAGCTAATAAAAGAGCATATGAGAAATAATAGCGTGAATGACACTATGTAATCATCTATTGCTTGGTAGGCCGCTTGCTCATTCACGCACACAATAATGTATACAATTAAGTCATAATGTATAATAATTTGTCATTATATTAAACTATATTTTTATTGTCTAACTTATTTGAGTTGTTCGAATTCCTTTTTCTTCACTTCCACTCCTACAGCTATTCGTGTATATATTTTAGTTAAGTCATAGTTAATAGATGTCTTATTGTCTTCTCCACTCTGCTAGTGGGCTGGACTTAAGAATTAATTCTTGTGGGCCATCATTGTTATGTTATCCATTAGGTGTTTGACCTGGGACTTGGGGAATGGGTTCGAATTCAGGTTGGTCCCTGACCTAAATCTCAGGCTTGACTGGGTTTGAAGAACATTTTGTGAGTTCCAGCTCATGTTAGATGGATAAACATGTTTTGACCAGTACAATATTATATGACTATTAGATCAATTCTTTACATAAATTAAAACAAATCTCAAAACTGTTCTATACATACATTAAACAAATCTTAAAAATTATAACAATTAACTGTTTATATTTTCTTAACCCTAGTCATATTTCCCAAATACTATCAATGTAAATTATATAAACATAAAATTAAATAATAAAATTAATAAAACAAAATAATTTAACATGTATTAATAAAATTTAATAAGTGTCTACCCAAGCCATATCTACCCTATTAACAATATACAATCTTAAATTTTCCAATTACTTTTCAATGACCATTTGCCACTTAGTTTACCAGGCCCTTTAAACAAATTAAAACATTTATCTATATTCTCTTGAATACATATTTCACAATATTTCCTTTTGTTATAATCTTTTACATATTTTATAGTTTGTATATCCCTTACACAATTCATTTAATGACCATTGTCTAAATAATGAATATATGGTCCTGAATTCATATCCTTCCTATCAATGGCGGCTCTATTATGTTCCTTCCCTCTTTCTATTGCTGTTTTTGCAGTCTGACATATCTATATATATATATATCTTATTACAACTCCTACAAATAATTTTATATACCACTCCTATCATATTTTCACTGTTATTACCCTTCTTCATGTTCAATATCCATTTCTTTAATGACTTACTGTTTTTCCACACAATTTTAACATTCTTTCCTTAAAACATTATAAGTGTCTTTAAAATAAGATATGGATACCCACTTACTATTTGTACTTTTATCATTATTCTTAGTTTTACTCCTCTCTCCTAATCCACGATTTTCTTTTATTATTATCACTTAAAAATTATCCTAATAATACTCCTATTATACCCCATTTTTATAAAATTATTTCCTATTTTACACTTTTTCTCAATAGCCTCTCCTTCATTTAGTGTAAATTTATCATTTATAGCCTTAAATCCTTTTAAAACTGCCATTTTCTGAGATCAAGGTTGATATGACCCAGGGTCAATTATACTTCTTATTTCTATGTCCTTAATATAATGCTTTATCTCTATTTCATTTTCTTTATTTCTTCCTAAACAAATATCTAAATATTTTAAACCTTTATCTCCTTCTTTTTCTATCGTAAATCTAATACCATATAAATTACTATTCAACTCATTAAAGATTTTTATTACACTCCTGCTATTTCCAACAATGATTATATCATCTATGTACCTATTACATTCAATAATCTCTTTATTATTAATGTATTTATCCACTACCCTCCTTTCTAAATTGTCTATAAACATTGATGATAACAATCCACAGATTGAACACCCCATAACCCATTCTTTTATATTTCAAAATACATCATTATATTTAAAATATAAACCATTACTTATCAAAAGCAAAACCTCTTTTATAGAATACAACCATTTTTTATATAATACTTTATTTTCTTCTAACTTACTCATAACTAAATCAATACTTAGCCTTCTCGGGCACACTTTGGTACATCTTTTCAATATCCAATGAAGCTATCAAACTATTTCTGTTTAATGTAATGTTATTTATTTTCGTAACAATTTCCTCTGAATTTTTAACACTATATCCACCATATCCAGTTATCTTTACAACATTTTTATATATAAATTTACTTAACTTACCAAGAATATGATTATTGAAATTTACAATCACTCTTGCAGGCATATCTTCCTTATGCATCTTTATTTTTCCAAACACATATGGATGCATAAAAACTGTTGGGTATAACTATCTATATTCCTTATTGCTAATTGATTCTTTCTCTTTCATGTAGTTCAACAACAATCTATATTTTGATTTTATTTTATTTCCAGGATCTTTACATAATTATTCATATCCTTGCTTTACTATAACTTCATTCATCTTATTCCTACATTTGTTCTTCCTATATTTGTTCAGATCTTCTGTATTCACTTTCTCTATAATTTCCTTTATAACCATTTTTTCTTTCCATTCTTTTTTACTATATTTCCTCTTTTTGTTTATTACATTGTTAATTTTTGACTGTAATTCGATTTTTAATTCATTCTCTATGTCAGCTTACAATGATCTCTTTGTGAATATCAACGTCAACAATCGGTATATACTTTTTCCCCTTATTTGAAATGTTCAATTGATCATTATCAAATTCAATATTTGATAGACTTACAACTTGAACGCCTTCTTTAATACTTTGATCTTCTATTAAAATATTATCATACCCTATACTTGCCAACGTTCGGTTTTTATGGTTTAATCATTTCCATTTATTGTTATACTTTATCAACAATGTATTTATTAATTTCTTATTATGTTCTTTTAATCCATATTTTATATATTCAAATAAGTCTTTATATATATATTTCTTCTTAATATATTTTTAAAAATATTATACTTTTTAATTCAATAGTTCACATTATTATATTTTTCTTTAATAAACCAATTTAAAATTGTCCTTTTAATTTTATGACATAAACCAACATTATTATTGATTTTTCTATTACTTATTTTAAACCTACATGACGTTGGCATTAATTAAACCGTTTCCCTTACATTTGTTTAAAAAAGATAGTTGGTGTTTCAATTCTTCAATTCTCCTTTGCAAATTCCATATTCTCTTAAATCTTAAAAAATTATTTTCATTTAAACAAATATATAAAATCGACCATAAATTGCTGTCCTCTCTTCTTTCCATATTTGTTACAATTATTATCACTTTAATAATAATTTTTTTTTGAAAAAAACCCACCAAACAATTAGTACGGTAAAATCCTTATCAATGGTCAAATGCGATATATGTAAGCATAAATTTGTCCACAATGTTGTTTCCAATAATATTATTAATAATCTTTTATACTTAATTGAAATAAACAACTTCTTTAATATAAATATTTTAATCAAACCGGTTTTTATGATTCGGATTTTCTCAAGACATATACATATGATGTAATGTACTGAGACTTCTCCTTAAACGGAGTCAGAAATCTCTCAAAAACTATGCCCAAAGAAACCTGTTAGCCACTTTACTGTCCCCTTTTATTCCCCACCATAAGCTTTCCCATAATCTGCTCCATCCCATTTCCACAATATAATCTTTGTCAACTCTATGGTCTTTATATCTAAATCCCCCTTATCTTTTCCCAAACCCAGCATAAAAACCAATAACCCACTTTCTGTATAATCATTTTGTTCATATTTATTCTTCCATAACTTCATTATTTGGACCCTTTCTGCTTTCAAGCATTTACATTCAATCAACAGATGTCTAATATTTTCTATGCCTTCCTTACACAATTTGCAGACTAAATCACCCATATTTGTCCATTTACATGTATATTCTCTTGTTGCTAAAGATACTGTTTAAGCCTTAAACAATAAACAACTTTCCTTACTATTATCATAAATTAACTCCAATGTTCAGTTTACTTCTACATATATTTAGACTTCTTTTACTCTCCATACAAGTTGTCCATCTCATAAAGGTAAAATGATTTCTGCAGACAAGGGATATAATTCCCTATATCTGGATAAGGTAGGTTTAGTCTGATTACAGTGTAGAATTATTATAGATGTTCATATATTTATATTTATCAATCATTTAAATTATTTAATTTTCCCTAACACATCTTTATCTTTCAAAGCAAACTAATAATATCAACTTAATTTAGTTAACAGTATATGTTTACAAAATTACATCATTTTAAACATTACAGAGGTTAATGTAAGGTGAATAAACTCCCCACAAAGGCTCTATGCAATTAAAAACTGAACTGAGCATTTATCCCTCATATAATTTTATTTGCAGACACTAAATATTCAGTTAATACTATTATATATCCACATATTTTTTAAATATGCATCTATACTAATCCAATACAGCTGCAACAGGAATTGGTATATTTGTTTATCATAAGTTCCCTCTCAAATCCTTTAAATTCTGTATATAGATTAAAATATGCACATTGCTACGTTTCACCATATTGATTTTACTAGTAATATAATTGCATTATACTTATATCACAAGGTCTCATTAATATATAACATTATTAATAAAATTAACTGAATATTAAATACTAACCCTTGTTCAGTCAATACTAACCCTTATCCAGTCAACCTTCTAGATGATTTAAATGTGTCAAATGTGGACTTTATCTCAAAATATTTGCATGTTATTAGTAGAACACTCATAAGTACAAAGGGATTCTGGTAGTTTTCTATTCTATCATGTCAGCCACTTGATGGCATTGATGCTAAGCAAAAACACATACATATAACATTACCGGGCCCACCCTGTTCTTTGTGAAAGAATATAGAAATCATACAGGTTAATGTAATTCATTAATTTCCTTAATAACATTTACACCCTTACATTATACTGTAACAAACATTGAACTGTGAGCATTGGGATAAAGTGTGTAACACTATTATAGGCTGGCCACTGCTAAACGGCATCTTTTCTGTGCCTTATAGCATAGAAATGGACAGCATCATATGTGGCCACCAGCTGCTGCATATTAAACAGCCTCTTTCTGTGCTTTTTGGTATAGATATATAGGCCTAGAAAGTGGCAGCTGCATAAATGGCATATTTATGTGCTTTTGCATATAAATAGTGCCATCAAGTGGCTGACACGGAATAGAAAACTACCAGGATTCTTTTTAAATAATTGTATTTTTATACTAAAAACATTCAACACTTATTGATCTATTATTTTACTCTCCAGACATTATTTTCATATAAAGCCTTCTCTTTTAATGCTTCTCTGATAATCTTGCATGTAATGTTGAATCTATGATAGACTTTCTTAATTGATCATTGCTTCTTCTCAATAGCACTGTAAGACTACTTTTTAAAACCTCTATTTCAGAAGCAGTAATCATAAAAACTTACATTTATTCCCCAAAAAAATATTTTTGTCTTAGATCTAGTAGAAGCTTGGTACTAATATAATTACATAGAATAATTAAATTTTATACCTGGAAAAATAAGACCCCCACTTGAGGCTCTACACTTGAAGTTAAAAAAAATACTTCATGTGTCTCTTCATCCATATTTTCCATAATTTCTCTCAAATAAAAATACAAAAAAAAAAATTCAACTTTATTGTCAGATTACCAAAAAAGCCAAAATATTGTTAGCACAACCACACTATTAATCTAGGGTGTTATATAAGATGGGCAATTTGCCACAAAGTCCACAATGATTGTACCATATTTCATAATTAAAAATGATCAACTTATTACTGGATAAAAAATACTATCATACATATTCTTTCATTTTAAAGCTAAACTTCAGACGTCAATAAACCTAGTTACCTTTATGTTTGGTTTAAGTTACAGAAAACCATGAAATATCCAGACAAGAAGTCATCTTAAAGCTTAACTTCTTAACAGGCAGCATTTATCCAGTTTTCATTCAATACCCAAATTTTTATTAATTCACATTCAGCATTTTCCAATTTCATTCATACTAAATCTTCTATCTCAACTTACACTTCAAATTCAGGAAATAGATCAACTATATACAGTTTCTATGACACCTTTTCTTAAAAACATGATCATATCTTCAACTCTCATAATCTAAGATTCATTTCAATGAATCCTATACTAATCAAAATTATAGAATCTATTATAAAAGATTACAATTCAACCTATCAATCTTCTATTAATCTCTCCTTCCAATTTGATTGAAAAAACATTGAATTCTGTTGTAATTATCCTATTTAAGATTATAATTAATTATGTAAGACAATTAAGGAAAGTGGGTTCTATAGCTGTATAATTGGACATTACTGCACCATACATCTGTGTCCCAATGATTGACCTATTACACATGCTGAAAAACAAAGTTTATTTACCCATAATTTATATATTAGATAATTTGCTGCTTAATAAGCATATACGTATTACATTAAATGGCAAAACATCACCAAGCTTCAATTCACATCAATCTATACCTCAGGAATCTCACCTCAGCTTACTTCTCTTCATAACTTATATAAATCCATTGCATAAAAAATAGAAAGAAAACTTCCAGAAATATTCATTCCTATTCTAAACCACTTAATCATATAGCTTATGTGGATAATTTGATCATTATCCTACTATCCAAAAAATTACCTGAGCTCATAACAATACTTCAATAATATATAAGAAAATATCTTAAGATTAACAATAATAAGTCCTCTTCTTGGAATATATTCACTGGTAATACTATATACTCTTCATTTACTGCACAACCACAGAAATTTTTAGGTTTCCCAGTATATCTCTCAGTACATGCAATAGGATCTAAAATTCAAAGAAATTTCTCACTTCTATTGAAAATGTTATCAATTGTTCATCCAAAGCATATCTTTCTATTTATGTTAAGATCTCTCTCATTAATATGCCCATTTCCCCCAAGATTAGTTATTATGCACCCATTATTAAACTTACTAACTCTTTCATTAGATAGGTAAATACACTTTGTATTAAACACATCGGAGGCAAAAACCAGTTGCAATTAGGATTAGCCATCCAGAAACATTCTAAATATAATGGGTTATCATTAAATTACATATTCTTTTATCTACAAAGAGCAATAAATGAAATCAATACAAATATAGCAATATATCCACATATAGAAACCTATATTCAGATAATATTAAGAGATACATCACCTCTCATAAACAACTCTTTCATTAAGAAACTAGTCTATTGCATAACAAAATAATCACCTATGCAAGAATGTGGTTTTTCTGAGAAAATTAAATATTGGCAAGCATATGATATAGCAAATAAATGTGAACCCTATATCAATTCTTAGTCATTACTTTTTTTTTTTCCAATAGCCAGATAATTAGCAAATTTAAATCTAACTATTATATATATATATATATATATATATATATATATATATATATAACCTATATATATATATATATATATATATATATCAGGTTTTATGTATATAAAACTTGTTTTTCTTTTTCATAAATGTACCTTTAAAGTTTTCTTGCAATGACATAGATTGCAGAAACTTTTACTATGTGGAGAAACTGAACTGATATCAGACCCATATAGCTATCTAGTTTGAAGACATTAACGTGTCTAAAAAATTCATGCTTGCAAACTAATAGAAACGTTTTGCATAAATGCTTGGAGTTAGTGTTTAGGTTTAGTTTTATAACTCCTATCCCTTCACTGGTGAGAGCAAATCAGCTTGAAAACAGCTGATCTGAGGGTGGAGCAAAATGAAAGAGACAGTGAATATTGACTCTGACGTTTATGTAAACAAAATAAGCTTGTTTGGAGGTCTTGGTAAAGCTCCATATATTGATCATATATATATATATAATGTTCTGATATTTTGCGATAATATTATTTCCACACTTAATTTTAATGCTTTGACAATTCAATTTATTTTCTTACTGTAGCTAGCACTTTCAAAGTAACAGGGCCTTCATTTTCAAAGCTGTAGTTAGTTCTGATGCTGATTGTTTAACGTAAAAGATGCAAAAATTATGCAAATCAGGTTTGCCATTTCTTAGAGATGGCATAAAACATATCTCTTTTGTTTATTGAGTTAGCATCCAAATTAATAAAGTAGGTCTCTTTGATTTTTCCCCTCATCTCATGTCATTGCCTGGCCACTATGTGAGGATTATCAGGGATGCAAGGGTGGCCTGTTGTAGCTTTGTGCTGCACGAAGATGGAATGGTCGGAGGGGCCTAAGCCAAAATATTTGGACTTTCTGATTAAGATTAATCTACAAACCCTTCCTAAAAATATCTTTTTATCCAAAATACTGGCAAATGCTAACATAGATAGAATCTGTTCCTTATGTCATAGAGAAGAAGAGACTATAGATCAATTTCTAATTCAATGTTCAACCTTACAGACATACTGCTTTTTTATAAGCACAACCAGCAACAAATCGCTCTAACTTTTCATACTAATAAATAGAATAAACAGAGGCCTATTTCCAGAAATTAGAATAACTACATTTTTAATTTTTGCTT
Organism: Epiperipatus broadwayi; assembly: GCA_028023455.1. NCBI lineage: Eukaryota > Metazoa > Onychophora > Udeonychophora > Euonychophora > Peripatidae > Epiperipatus > Epiperipatus broadwayi. The sequence continues at coordinate 16,239,444 of JAQFVV010006208.1, read as the reverse complement.
CATGGTTTCTGAGATGCCATTTCTGATTTAATCCAACACCAATAAATTTGTCATCTATCTTTTACAATAAACTAGAGAAAATTAAAATTAGATATCACACTCTTGCACTCACTGACATTTTGCAGATACATAAAGGTTAGTGTCGCTTACACCAACATTGTAATTACTGAATTCTATCTATAACAATTTTACAATATTTTCTGTTAATTGTAAATATATTCTTTTAATTTTTATTTTTTATATCTACAAAATATGACATAATTCATTTGCTAACAATATAATTATTGTATAACCTAATCATCATCACATTGTAATCATTGTTGTCATAAATAAAGTTCACGTTAAAACAAATAGTAATAAGCAGTAGTGATAATAGTAGTAGTAATAGTATTAGTAATTATAGTAGTAATAATAGTAATAGTAGTAATAGTAGTAGTAGTAGTTGTGGTAGAGTTAGAAAATGTAAATGAATATCTTAGTAAGATTATTAATACCGTGGAAACATAATGAAAGTAGACTGAATTAAATATGGATTAACCTTTTAGTAAAAATAAGTTAATACTTAAAAAAAAAATCTAGAGCATGAAAAATATGTTTTAAAAAATGTTTTTTAAGGTTTCTAGATATAGATGTGAAGCTTGCATGGTTAATATAAAAGTAATATAGATACTTCAGATCATATAGTTGTAACGATATATAAATATGTCGTTACATTAATTTAAAATAAAAACTTAAAAGTTCGCAAATAAAAGTAAAAAACTAAACGCTAAAATTAAAACATTGTTAAACGTGTATACATTTGCACAGATGTTAAACTTTAAAATTTTTTTTTTTCATAAACAAAAAAAAAAAGTATTTGAATGTATTTTTTTTAAATAAAAAAATACAAGATTGAAATATAAAAATATTTTAATAAAAAAATAACGTAAGTTAAAATAAAAACAGGTATTAATTAATTCCTGTAATCTATAAAAGGAAATGATTGTTTATTAATTATCTAAAAGCTGTTTAATTAAAAAGTCATATGGAAAGTTAGATAAGAGAAAAAAGAGATTTTAGCTTGACAAATGGAAGCACTAAGCCTTGGCCCGGACCATAACGAAAAAACAGATTAGTGACGTTTTGTTCATGGAATCCTGGTGGATAATATAAAAAGGGAAATACAGTTTTTTCTGACAGTTCCAGCGTTTTGTGTTTGAGAGATGGGGTATGACGCACATACCACACACTCTATAAAAAAAAAATGAAAAGACTGTGATACCTTGAACCAGCTATTGCCATCTCCAGAACATTACCTTCCAACGGAGGCGTCGCGGGAATTCCATAAGCTATATGAAAGGAACAATTATTAAAATCAATTAAGAATTTTCGTCAAGTTTTACAAATTGATAAACAAGCCAACTTAAATGTTAAAACGGACTCTTATCTGACTTTTGTAAGTTTTTAAATCAAATTAATAATGTTTAATTTTATATGTTTTCCGATGGACAAACATCATTTCCATTTATTTTAATTGTATAAATTATTTATTGTTTAAATTTTAAATGTATGAAATTTAATTTGTTTATAGACGCTTGCATGGATTCGTTTGCGGTTAATTATATTTTGGTTTTCATATTTGATCAAAATATATAGACATTCGATAAATAATGATACCTTATGGTGAGTATCTAAAATGTATTTATTCGGATGTCTTTTAAGTTATTGGTGACAACGCAAGTATCTTATGGTGAATACTATTGGGTTACTTATAAGTTTCCCTCTGCGATTGTCGGTATCAATAATTTTGTATTTTGATCGTTTATGTTTATTTTGAAATGTTTTTGACCGTGGAATCTATGTAATCGATCTATACCCAACATTTTTAAACAAATCTGTGCGAACGTATATAAATGTTAAAATTAAGTCGGGCGCGAATGGCTATATAGTTTTGTAGAGTTGTATTAAGGGAGGGTAATCTTAGGTTATTCATTTCGTAGTTGAATTGGTTCAATGGATGGGATATATTTGTGTAATTAGTAGATGTAGTATGAGATCCGCTACGGGCAGGATTATAGATATATGCCACACACCCTCTGTTTGCCTATGGATGGGTTTGTAAGTCGGCAGAAGACCGCAGTCCATTCCTATGGAGTTTTTAGTTTATTGATCTACTTGCCCACAGATGTCACATTCCTGTTGGTGGAGAGTCAATGTCTTCTCTATTTCTACTTATTGTTCAGACGTACATTCCTGACAATATAGTATTTTGTGTTGTCGTATCATGCTACATTGAATACATGAATGTATCAGATGGATTGGCGCCAGTTGATTGCGAAATTTGTTGCCTAAGGTTAAATCAGGGAAGAATATTTTCCTTTCAAATGCAGACCTATGTAGTCCATTCATACTCGACCCTCTAAATAAAATATTAAACATTATAGCAAGCTATTTTAAATGTAAAATTAAAAATTAAGATAAAAATCTAAATGTTAAACTTATTCCTCGAATTTAGAATGATTTTATATGTGCATAAATAAATATTTTTCTGTGTTAATTTCTGGCAGTGGCTTTTATTATTTTATTCTTTTATATTTAAGATATAAAATTTATAGATTTTTATCTCGGCGTCTCCGCTGAGCTAGTGACAATGGGCTAACGATCTAGATATGTAAATAAAGTGGAATCCTAACAGCGCGTATCTGCCTACTTTATAAATTTTTCTAGGCTCAAATGCCTAGATGGCGCCCTTTGGTAGTGCGGTGCGGTGCGATGCGATCTCCCACTTCGTTTGGATCGTTATATAGTAAAATATAAAAAGATATATGCATGGATCAATGAGATCAAAATCAAATGCATAGTTGAAAAAATAAGTAGGTTTTATTTACACCAGCAATAAAATTAGGAAACTGAAATGAAATTGTTTGGACAATAAATTGTCAATTAAAATCTTAGATTATACAAAGATCTAGTAAGAAACATAAATATAAAGATAAAAAAAATTAGTGTGGTGTGGAAAAGAGAAACTAATGATCAAAGAAATCGGATTAAATATGGAAAAATTTTATTCTACAGTGGACTGATAATGTATCAAAATAATAATGACATACACATATTTTTTTTTACAAACGATTTTGCTGTAGAGTGAAATAATCAAACATCTTGTAAAGCTATATAAATTTAAGCTTTTAAAAAAGTGTGCAGGGGCGATGTGAGAAGAGAAGCTAAAGATCGGAGAAGATAGATTGAACTTGGAGAGATCTTTATCCTGCAGTGGATTGATGGTGGTAGATGATGATGATTCATTCGTCATTAATCAACATCAACCCATTGCCGGATAAAGATCTCTCCAATCTTAAGTCTGTTTTTCAGATTTATGGCTTCTACTGTCCATATCACAACAGCAAGTTTCCTCTCATTCATGTACATGAGAGAAATAAGCTAGAATAAATTTAAAAATATTAGTCTATAAAAAAAATCGATTTTAATAAATAATGATTTTGTGATCAAAAATTTTGAATATTTTTAAAACTTTAAAGATTTTAATTTTATGTATATTTTTGTGATACCCATGAATCAATTTAAAAATATGCTGTGACAGGTAGATAAGTTTTTTTTAAATTTTAATTTGATCATATATATATATATATTGTAACCATCCTCTCATCCTCACAACTACCTATCATGCCGAACTTGTTGCGGCACTCAAAATTGTAACCGTTAATTGTGTGGTCCCAACTACATAACGTAAGTGCGCTGAGAATCGTAACCTCAATCACTGATCAATTCCCGCTACTCATTGTCAGCTATTAAGAGCTGTATCCAAAAGCATATTATGCTATCTATTTTATGCACCAAGGACCACAACCAACATCTGGAACAACTTATCACAGACCAAACTCATGATCTAACATAAACTTTTATGATTTAATTTGATCGCAGCCAGGGTATACCGCGATGACCTATCATAGTAGTATGATAAAATACAGTAAACAAATTATAAGTGCAATGTTATTATGTTACAAACCTTAATTTGCGATTTTTATTGTATGAGACCCGATGGCCGACCATGTACAAGATGGCGTAATTTATGAAACTACATAATATTATGAAATTTTAAACCATCTATATGATTTTTAATACAAGTGCTAGTCCAGGTAAAGCTTTGCAATAAATAAACATAAATACTTGGGTTCTTTTTATAGTTTACTATATCACTGAGACTCTTTTTATACTGACAAATGACAATTTAAAATGTCAAGTAAATATATTCAATCATATCATTATTTGGTAAATCTGTTTACAAGTCTAATAATTAATTTATATTGCATACTAGAATCAACTACGCAAAGCCAAAATGATGGAAAAGGTAAATGGGATTTTATGGTACCTTACTCATCATAAACTACCAAAGGCGAAAAGCATCCAAATGTTTTCTCAAAATATTACTAAACTTTTATATCATGTTGACAATAGTATGTACTTCATGTATGCTCTATCCAAGGTTTATGATTTCTAATTTTAAGAAAGACACATAGCAACGGCACAGTAAGTTTAATTATAAATCAACTTTTATTTACAAATTTATCAATAATAAGTAATTAATTCTAATGTGATAATTAAAAAAAAAAAAACATAAGTAAACAAATAAAATAAATAAATTATAATTCCATCGACTTTCTTCACTAACATATCATAGGTACGGTTTTAAAAACCTAATCATACCTTATTTCAATTTGATATAATGAATCTTGAGCAAATTATACTAAATTCAGCATCAACTCATGAAATATTTAACGTCATTTCCAGATTCAATAAATCCATACCGTAAACTTATAATAATATAATAAATAATATTATATCTGTAATATTTAGCTATAATGCAATCATTAAATAAAGTGAAAATTTAAACTTACACTCCGGTAAATAATAATCAACCGACAGTTAATTATTAGGAAGTAACTTGAATAGAATGTCCTGCTACAATTTGATGATCTAACTTATGAATTATGCTTACAAATGGAAGAAGATGATTTAGCAGATTAACTAAAATACTTTGCCCAACTTATATCTATGAAGTAAAACATATTCCTGTGGATGCGTTCATCTACACATAGGAATTAAATAATACTAAACACTTTGTGGATTGATACACCATCATAAAGTAATACGTATAATTACACAATTCCGCGGATTAACCACCAGCGCTGGAATGAGTGTAAAATACAAAAAATGGCAATTAAATAATCTGCGGATTAACCACCAGCACAGATTAATACCTTTTAACATTCTAAAACAACATTACTATTTACTTCACATTAAAGTGCAAAATCATCCTCCTCAGTTATTCTGATCATTCAGAATACACTAACACTTTAGCAAATGTGGGTTCTTGCATAATAAATGTTACGCTAATCAGGACAACTAATGTACTAACTTATCTTTCTTAAAATAAAACATGTGTAATATAATATAAGTAATATTAGTATAGGAATATAAATCTGGAAAGACTCACAAAATACCTCATAAAGATTAATACATCTCATGAATTCATTTAGTACTTTTCAAGCTTTTTCGCAAGCGCTATTCTCTTGAATAAATATTTTATTCAACCCCTATTAATTTAAACTTAATAAAATATAACTTATGAACTTCACATGCAAGTTCATATAACTATAAAATTAAAGTAATGCATTATTCATCAAATACATAAAATTTAACAGGTGTGTGTGTATGATATAAATTAAATGTATAGCATTTTATAGTTCAATACATGAATTAGAGCAGGTGTGTGTGTCACAAATTAGATTGTAGAGCATTTTATAACGACAAATATGATCCGTGAATTCCATATACGATGTGTCGAACAATAAATGTACGAAGTAATAGCTATAATTCTAGTTGAATTCCATACATGTAATGTTATCCATTTGTGTTAGTTATTATAATCACTATCAGATTAACGATTTTACGTGGCTCCATAAACAAGAAACAATTTCAAAACATGACAAGCAGAACTTAAATGAAAATGTTTTTCAAAAGTTATTAATTTCTGCATTTCTCTATTAAAAATGTTCCAAGTTTATCACATCCATGCCAAATATTTATTTATCCACGCTTAAATCTAGGAATAACAATTACAGCAATTAATTTAATCATTACAAACTGACGATAAAATTTGAAAATAGCTTTGATCAATTATTTGAAAACTGTTTATTATCCAAATGGCAAACAAATTAACTAGCAAATATATTACTGGCATTATAAAGTTAAATATCAATCAATACTATATTTTATTAGAATTAGGAACGGAAATATTTAACTATGTTGATAACTTTAACATTTTACTTTAATTTAAACTTCTTCTTTTTTAAAAAGCAAATTTTCATATTTATAAAACTTCTGTAATTAAAATACTTATTTAAATTTTCCAAATTGTAGAACAATAAATATTTTAAAACATACCAAATTCTTGCAATTAATTCTTTTAAACTGGGAAGCTCCAACATTTTAAATGTAATATTGGGAAATTATTACCGGTGATTTGATCCACTTGGCCAGCCGACTTGAACAGACTTTTAAATTTAGCAATTCATCTTATATTTAAATACCACGATATTATTTTTACGTTTATAGCAAATTTGTGGTAATCAGTTTACTTGTTAACTATTTTAAAATAAGCTTATCAAATTTACACCATTTGCCTTCTTACCATTTCTTTTCTTTCTCTCTCCAAAAACAAACTAACAGACGATCTCCTCTTAAATTCGCGCTCTTTTCTTTTATTATATTGAGACGCATACGTAATTACTGTATTTATTTTTAATAATTAATTTTAATTGAACAAATGGTTTTTTAATTCAATGGAAATAATAATTTAAGATCATTTTAAACAAATAAAGATAAAATATTATTTAATAATATTTTACCAAATTTAATGTGTTGTCAAAATTTTAAAAAAGTTAAACATTCTGATATGAAGTAGGAGATGGAACGAAGCAAATTTAAATTTATTAAAATAATATAAGAGAGTAATCTGTTCAAAGTGCAAATCAAGCCAATCAAATCACCAAAGAAGAAAGAGAAATTTTTTATACTAGTTACATCAATTATTATATTTTATACTAAAATATATGGTTACAATATATATATATATATATATATATATATATATATATATATATATATATATATATATATATATATATATATATATTGTAACCTAGTGTTATTGACACTTGGTTTACTTGGCATTATTTCTGCAGGAAAACAATGCTATTCTTTAAAGAAATAAAAAGATAAAATAACAATAGTAATAATTGATTAATAAAGTATGCTATTCACTCACTTTGGCATGTTTTGGGTGAATAACTAATAGATTTAATAACTCAATGTCATTTTTAAAGAGAGAACATGAATAATTTAATTGAGATATTAATAATTAGAGCAAATTAATATGGTATAAAAGCTAAACAGTAATTGATTTTGGATGGGTAGAGAGGAGAGTGGATGAGTGTCTTATCATAAAGCACAATAACTTCTGGTAATTTCTTTTTGTAAAAAAAAAAAAAAAAAAAAAAAAAATAATGTTTAAAGAATTATACATCACTGATTGTTAATTTAATGTATTTATTATTATTTTTTTTATATTGTCAAATTACTTTGTAATCCAGGTAAATAATACTAAAACTATATGATTGTAATAGGTTTTTCCTTTCTTTTGTTTATGTTATAATCAAATGATTATTTTTCTGGAAGAGGTCGCTAAAGTAAAAAAAAAAAAACAACAACAACAAAACGAAACAACCAATTTCATAATCAAGATCTTTTTTTTTTAAAAAATATAGTCTGCTTTTAGTTTTCAAGGAAGGAACAGTGCTGAAATTTGGTAACTCAATTTTTTCATTTTATTTTGCAGAAATAAATGTAATCAAAGTAAAATTTTAATAATATAATGTGTGGCTAAATTTTTTTGATAAGATATCCTGATTTTCTTTGCCATCTACCTATTTAAAGACCTTTTATACTTAAAAATTTATTGTCTCACGCTAAAGTTAAAAATGACAGAATTAACTAAGGGAATCACGAAAAGTGTTATTATGTCTAAGTTAAGGAAGATAAATGATTTCCAAGTGAGAAATAATTATTTATTAACTTTATGTCATTTATTGATATTTTCTTGGTATAAAAAAAAATAATAATAATTGAAAGAAATATTTTGAAACCAAGGAAAATCAACTAGAAACATTTTCGCGCTCTTTCTCAATATTGTCTGCCTTTACAAGTAATGTAGTTACATACGTTAAAATATGTTTTATTCACCAAGAATTGTCTGGAAATAATAATAATGATAAATAAGATTAAATTATGCACCTGTATATTTTTAAAAAAATAAAAAATAAAAAAATATATATATATATAAACTTTCTCAGAGTAAATATAGGAAAAGTTATATAGGGGCATTCTTATGGAGAAGTTACCATTAAAAAAAAAAAAAAATTATAATTCCTAAAGTATGAACAAAACCAAATATCTTAGTGACTTAATGATAAAAATAAATGATATATTATATTATACATCAGTTGGAATTATTAAAACTTCCTGTACACGTAAATTGACTGCAGTTATTATCATAATAATCTCTCGGAAAATTGCGCATTTTCGTCCATAAGTAAGCTAGCTAATAAGTATACGGTATCGTCAATAAAAAAAAAAATATTGTGTATGTTTATCGTCTATAGTCAAATATTCGTCTATATTAGAAGTCTATTTTTTTTTCTTGGATCCCAAAATTGTAGTAGTTTAATTCAAGTAAGAATTAATCTTCAATTCTGCTATATGTTTCTTTACCTAATTTATTAAACGCACAAAATAAGAGAAAACTTTTATTTAAAGGAAATAATACCATGCGTTTATTGTTTTTAAACTTGCTTCGTGAAATACGACTGGATAAAGCTCTTCACCTGGACCAATTGCTCAACAGAAAAACATTTTCTAATGAGAGAGTATGCACTTGTTAATTAATGATTGTTTAAAACTAAGTTATAAATGATATGCATTTTTGTTATATCACATAGGTTAAAGTCTGTATGGTCAAGTGATATTTAATAGCCTTGTAATGACAAAGGTATGTTTTAATATAATTATTATAGGTTAAGTTGATATTTAACACGAAAGAAAAAATCTATAAAATATGTTTTAATTATTACATACAATTGTAGGTAGAAATTTTGTATGTTAGATACGTAAAAGAAAAATATTTAGATATTTAAGGAGTAAAATAAATATTGAAAATTATCAGAAGTAACTAAAAAAAAAAAAAAATGCTGTAACAAAATATTTCTTGTTAAAGTTTTGAAACGAATTTATACTGTATTAATTGAGGAATTTATTCCTAATTATTCTTAAATAACACATCCACTTTATTTAGTTTAAGATAGTATGCTACCAACTATTTTTGAATGTTCCTTTATTAAAATTAAAATTATTATACTTTTATTCTATGATGTCCATTGATTTCAGAGGTTGATCAAAGTATACCCGGTAACATAAGTTTATTATAATCAGTGTATTTACTTATCCTGCCCAGATATAGCATTGGTATATGCTTAATATTCGCATAGGTAATAATTATAATGTATTTATTTTGTGGGATGAAAAATGATCTCCCCAAAAGCTTTGTTTTCCATGAGAGGAAGATTTTAAATATAATGTTCGGGTATGTTTATAGCCCAAGTGATCGATTCTCATAGATAGGACGATCAAGAATTTATCTAGCATTTAGTATGCTTCATTCGTTTAAATCCCAGGAGAGGATTGTATTTGGTGTGTGTTCGTTGTATGCCCAAGTAAGAGGCAAGAAACCACCAAAATATTTTAATGTAGTAGATTACTTTACAGACCTTCGTGGTTATTCCATATTCCTCATGTGAAAATAAAGATAGCTCCATCATGGAAGGTGTTGATTATTGTGCTTAATTTTGAAAGTTCGGGCAAGATAAAGGTTATATTGGAGGTGTTAGTTCTTCAAGATCCACTTTAGTATAAATAGTGCGTTAGTAACTAAGATCAATATCTGTATTGTGCTGCTAAATATTGCTAGTATTTGACAAGTAAATCAATGGAGAAAGTAATTAAAATTGCGTAGTTTTAAAACGCTTATTTACTGAAGGAATATTCAAATGCAATATTTAATTCTGGTTAGTAATTAAATAATACTCATATTTAAAATTATACGTATGAATAAAATTTGTATCATAACTTAAGTTAGCATTAAGTTAAATGTAAGATGGTAAGTGTAACTTCTGATAACTGGCCTATAATTAGAATAGGTTATCCCATTAAAGACCATAAACAAAGTAAATGTATTAGAAATAAATTTAATATTTTGCGTATTGCATATGATTGGATTAATCATTTAAAAAAAAAAAAAAAAAAAAAAAAAAAAAAAAAAAAAAAAAATAGTTAGTCAATAATTTTGAATAAAAGCTTCTACAAGGTTACCAAAATTTAATAAACAATGTATTGGTAATGAAATGTACTTTTAGTTAATCAATCCATATGATTGCATACAGGAGAAGTAGTAACCTCTAGTCCATAACCAAAAGAGTATACAGATTAATGTCAGTTATATTTTATATTTTTGTATTACTATGGGATTATTGAATAAATGTTCATATATTTTTTTTTGTGATAATAATAAATTATAGTCTTGTTAAAATTTGTTGTAGATTCATTTTTTTTGTTTTTATAGGCTAAATATAAGTGTTTGCACAATATTTGCAAAACCTTTTCTTGAGTCCGAAATCATTCCAAATTCTTAAAAACTTAATATACCAGATAAATAAAGTTAAGCAGATCGGAATATGTCATTATATTTTAGTTTAATGATAATTATTTATGGAGTTGAAAACTTAAGACTAAACATTCACCTTTGTGTAAAAAAAAAAAAAAAATGAATTTATTCCCAAACCATTAACTTTGGTTGCACATTATTCCATTCCCATTTAGTTAAATTGTCTAAGTAATAAATCTTAGTTATATTATTGTGTTGTCATGGATGATGGAAGGACACAAAAAGCACCCTTGTCTTTTTATTATTCTGACTGAGATTCTAAAAAAAAAAAAAAAAAAGGCTGTGTTATTCAAAATTATACGTCATTATTGAATAGAATTATCATCTCTTTAAATAATATAGCAGTGGATATGAGAGATGAAGACACATTGAATTTAAGTAAAATAAATGTTTTCCTATAGCCGACCAGAATGCCAGTCATATGCGACAACACAATACTGCCGAGCATTTCCTTACATGAAACAAAGAACCCTGAGATTAATATTATTATAATTATTCTTTAAATTAATAAGTGATCAATTATTGTTGTTATTACAATCGTGGCATGGCTTAAGAGAATTGAATGTACAATTGTATTATATGAAAAGTATTTTAGATCATATTGGAAAATTAATGGAGAGACCTTCATCCTGCAGTGGATTGATAATGGTTGATGATGATGAATATCTTATGAAAAAATTGTTGAATAATCTTTATACTCCAATAATATTTTCAAGTTTTTTTTAGATTTTATCAGTACGTTTCTCAGTAAACTGTACCTTATTGCAGTTATCCAACTGAGGAAAATGAAATAATTTTAAGTGAAACATTTATACTTATCTTTATAAAAATCTATATTTAACTTCAACTAAGAATGATTAAGAATGACTTATAGAAAGCTTCATTCATTCAAGCATAATAAAGTAATTTAAAGTGACTGTTTAATATCTTCATGTTCTAATCTTATTCTATCTTTTCATAAAAATTTTATCTTGTGTTTGAGAATAAGAGTATTAATTTACTATAGTTTAAAATCTGTAAAGTGCATAAATACCTTATTATATTCCATTCTTGTAAATTAAAAAAAATATTCAACATTCAATTTTAAGCTCAAAAGTTTGTCATTATTTTTAAACATTTTTATTATAATCGTTAAATTAATAAAGTTTTACAAAAATGACTACATATAATAACAATGTACCCACATAAAATTATACTTTTATAATTAATGTTAACTTTAATATTTTTTTTATATATATATAAGACATCATTTTGATTTTTTCAGCACTTCTCTGCAACATATTTTAATAACTTTTGCTTGTGGAATTATGAATGATATGACGTAGTCGAAAAGTTTGGAAATGGTTATTATGAGCTGACAAGTATTAATAGAAGAATCCGAAATTACGTTGAGTCCACGTGTGAATATGTAAATAATGTACACTTAGCATGTCAATTTTTTTAAAACAATACAGAGTTGAAAACACTCCCATTACAAAATAGATTCATTATAGATTTTATTGAATTCTTCACTTCTGCAACTGTATGTGTAAAGTAGATAATCATTATTGCTTCTTTCATAGATTGTTTTCTATAACTATATAAATCAACCCTGTTAATCGTATTTCTAAAACAGTCAAAGCGCTACGAATACGAGTGATAAAGAATTTGTAGATAGGAATGGTAACTTTTTATATGATTTAGAACATATTATTAGTAAAGCAATAACTTAAAAAAAAAAAATTGATGTTTTGCTAGAATAAATTGAATGTCTAATATTAAAATAAAAAGAATATTAGAAAACTTTTAAGTGTTAACCATTTCATAAATAAATATAAGAATGTTTGTCAAACGTTGGTGGCCTAGCGGTTAGCATAGCTGCCTTCTAAACAGTTGGCCCGGGTTCGCTCCCCGGTCAACGCTTTGACATAAAAAAAAAAAGAAATATTTTTGATAATAAATTGTAAAACTATCATTAGAATCCAAATAATAACAGTAATTAAGCCAATAAACATCACATGATCACCATTTCTTACGCTTGCTTATAACTGTTATTAAAACAGGCAAAACTTTATACGTGTTGCCACTCAGTATTGGACGAGTAGGCCGTAGATGGGGATTTTATGCACAAGCCTTCTGGCATCCATTGATTACTCTGGCTTGCACTGAGTGGCAATACGTATAGAGAGTTTTGCCTGTTTTAATATCAGAAGTAGTATATAAAAATGATTTTTTAAAAAATAATTAAAATTTTTAAAAAAATGTTTTAGCATCAAAAAGAAAGAGAGAGAAAAACATTAGGTAATAAAATTAGTATTTCGGAAGAATTTATACCAAAAGAAATTAATTGAGTTAATACGATATATACAACAAAGCTTACCCATCCTAAAATGTGATTCGTCTTTCTTTTTGTTAAGCTGAATTATAACTAAAAAATTAAATTTAAAAAATATTTATTTAACAAGTAATAATTAATCTTAACTATCAAATCACTTGAAAGTTTTTTTTTTTCGATATTTAATAACCTAACCTCAAGAAAAAATCTCGTATATGCAAACTTCGATGAATAACATTTTAATTAGGTCATATTCAACAAAATAATTGTTATAAATAATATTATAAACACACTGACCACTGTTTATTATATGAAATAGAACATTTTAAAATCTATTGTAATAGTTTAGTTCAACACTGTATTATTTATTAGTAGATATTAAGTAAGTCATCGCTTTTTTTACATATTAACCTGATAACCTGATAATATTAAAAAATATTTTTTTATTAATTTATAAATATTATTACTGATTTTAAATCAACTTAAATATAATTCATTAAAATTACATATATTATATTTTTTTAATTATAAATACTTTGCATATATATATATTGGGATAAAAACTGATGAAATTTAAAAAGTTTTAAATTCGTGTGTGTGTGCGCGCGTTTGTGCATGTACATAAATATAGAGAATGAAATGTGCATCTTGACAATCATATATCTTTTCCAGATGTTTTGGGTCATATGTTTATGATTACCCCCCCCCCCACAAAGTATTAAACGCGGATAGAAACCAATCCCCAAATTGTGGAAGCGGTGTAGTGGAAATTATACTATAAAAATATTATTCATTAAGTGGATGATCTCTAGTTAATAGATAACTAATAAAAGTTGTAAGGGAGACAAGTTTGACACTTATCAATTAAACTTTAATATGTCTAAATCCGCGAAAAAGGCAGACGATGGTGAAGCTAAGTACAAATTGTAATAATTAATTGGCTGAGCGTTTTCAAGAAGTTTTATCTTCTCATAATCATAGCAAGCGGGTTATGTGAACAAGATAGAAAATGTATGCGACAAATATTTAAACATATGCAAAATGGATTAGAAAGTCCACTTTTTGGGGAGGGAGGGAGAGGGAGAGAAGGAGGAAGGGAGGGAGAGGGGGAGGAAGTGAGAAAGTGGGAAAGGGAGAAAAAGAAGGAGAGAGAGTGGGGGAGAAAGGGAGAGAGAGAAGCATGCTTCCTTCTGGTTTATGATTATGAGAGCGCTCAGCAAATTAATATTACAATTATACATAGCTTTCACCATTGCCTGCGTTTTAACACATTTAGACATATTACTTGTTTAATTGGGAAGTTTACGTTATTCTTACGATTAAACTGTAGTAATTGGCTATCTATATATACTAAACACTGATAAAGTTATGTGTAAGAGAATGTGATCTGGGCCAACTGATGAGTGTTGGTCCAACATGAAATATGAATCTTGGGGATTATACATCCTTCTCACAATGTCTTTGGTCAGATGTTTATGGTTACATCCTTTCACAATGTATTAAACGTGGATCATTTCTAATCTAATGGATGGCTAATAAAAATTATTAAAGAATTACAACTTATAAAACAGTCATAAAATCGAGGGTCATGTATATAAACAAGGCAAAAACTCTATATACAGTACTGCCACCCTGTGCCAACCAGAGTAATCAATGGATTCACAGGGTGGCAGTACTGTATAGAGACTTTTGCCTTGTTTATTAACAATTATGTGCTAGTATAAGAGATAGTGATCATGTGATGCTTTATGGTTTAACACTCTTGTATGTATATATCTGTTCACCCTGTGATTAAAATATAAAATAGAACTCAATTTCAAAGAACATTTTTATATTGGAATTATATTTTTATTTGGCTGAGCATAGAGCATAAATAAATTAATATGAGCATATCAATGACTTTTTTAAATGACATTTATATATATATCGATGAGAAGGTGGCAAATGGTGTGCAGAAAAACATGGTTTATGGCTTTAAAAATGTTTTGGAGAAAAAGCATATAATCTAGCTATAAACTTTGATCATCATTAAAATCTTGATATTTTATCCAAAAACGCTTGTGAAAAGCTATTACAAGAAATGCTGTGGCATATATATATAAAATAATTTTCACAGAGGAAGTTTTGTTTAATTATATTAAAAGTGAAGCTCCTTTCAACTACTATTAACATCTCACACAGTCCTGTATTTAATTGCAATTAATTATTAATCCAAGAATTTTGTCTATAATAATTAAAATTTTATTTTTGATTTTACTTTTTTTTTATATAAGTTTTTCTATTGCCAGTAATATAATTTATTTTGTCAGTTTCACAATTATCTGCTCTTTCGGCAAAAGTTATTTATACATTAGATTGAAAAAACATATATTTATGTAATATTTCAGACTTTATTTTATAATATCATATATTAATAAAGACATTGAATATTCTCAAATTTATTAAAATGAATAGTTAATGATTCTACCTTGTGAATATTAAATAGCATCATTTACATCTACAATGGTTCAAATTTCATTCTTGCAATCAGAGTTGTGTTTGTAACTAAGCAAAATAGGGACTTATCTAGGTCTTACTAAAAAGAAAAAAACTTGCATGGAGATATTAATCATGATTGCATGAAATAAATAAGTCCACTGGCTTCAACTTTTAAATTTAATTATAAAACATATGCCAATAACAAGACATTTTTGCAATACCAACATCATATTTGGAGACACTATGTTACTTGCTATATACAGCTTCAGTTGGACTGTTATCAATAAACCAGCACCCATCAGCGAATATTTTTAGCTGATAATAATAAAAACAAGTTACAATCAGTAGAAGATGAAGATTTTAAACAAGTTATATTTTTGATTATAAAGAATAGAAATGAGGAGATAATATCCATGTAAACAGAGATAACTTTTAGCTTTTGATGTTGAATAAAAAACTCAATTAATTGAATTTCTGGGACTAAACAAGTTTTCTCTTTAACCTATAATAGCTTTTGTGTTTGATTTTTTTGAAGGAAATTCTTATTTGTGATGCAATAATTACTGATTTGTGTAAAAGAAGTGGTGGATATAAAGAAATAATTTCAAATTTGTATATGATTGTAATGGGAGAAGCATTATAAAAATTATATTAAAAAATTTATAGTAACAATCTAATTGTTGATAAGTTAAAAGTAGAAATGAAATAACAGTTTGATATATTAAATAAATCTCAGAATCTAGTCATTGTCTCTAAAAAATGGAACTTTAAATAAAACCAAAACAAAACTTCTAGTGTTAGAATAATTTTAAGATTGTGCTCAATCATTCTATTGGGCAAACGGAGAGCATTCATTTTCATACATTGCTATTGGGAAAATGAAGAGCATCCATTTTCTGTATTAAAATTACTTCAGCAATATTTTTTCTGAAAAATACTTTAACAAATTGGCAATGCTAGGCATAGAAAAGAATATTTTAAAAACTCTTTGTTATGGGTATATTATTAATAAATTTACAGATATCAACCTTAGAAAATAAAAAATTTAAATTTCTTAGAATAATTTAATATATAAATATATATATATGTGTGTGAATGTGTGGTAAATGGAGATCTGGACCAACTGATGAGTGCTGTTTTCAGTTTGAAATACATATATTGATCATTTACTCTTTTCACATGTTTGTGGTCTTGTGCATCAATTGTATAAGATAGACTGGATAGCTATAGGTAGCTTGAAAGTCTCTTATAATTACATTAAGTTTAGTATAGATAATATACATGACCTTAAATATTACATATTTATTCTATATTCTGTCCATCCCTTTTCTGTATAATTAAATAAACATATTAAGGTTCTATATGTGAGAGGTCAGACTGACTTAAGGTCAACATGGGTATGACAATAATATTGGCATTAACAAGGACTTTCAGTTTTCTATCCTAGAATTTTCAATGTTAAGGATGGCTGAAGAGTTGGGGAGTGGAGAAGATTGAAGCTTGTCCATTAAAGTCTGAAGATTTCCTATCTTAATATGAACTGAACACTGATTATATATATGAGAGGTAATCTGGACCAAATGATAAATGCTGGTTCAGCATGAAATACATATATTGGAGATCATTTATCTTTTTCATATGTATATGGTAACATGTATCAGTTATATAAGATAGATTGGATAGTTAGAGGGAGCTTGAAAGTCTAAGTTCGAAGCCCATTATAATTACATATTTTAGTATAAACAATATACATGTATTAAATATAATATATATAATAAAATGTTCATTATAGAATAAATATTGTAATAAATATAAAATAATAAATATAATAATGATATATATTTATAAAAACTATAACAAACCATAGAAGTACTTTCATGTAATCTCTTAACCTTCTTCAATTGTCACTTAAATTCAAATATAATGATAGTAACCATCATTAAATTGTATCTCAAGATTCCCAAATTTTAACATTAGCAAATTGGCATTTAATTATAGACATTCTATTTCTACTTACAAAAATTGCCTCGTAATTTTTTTTTTATTATGGTTTTTCTCCGCGTGAAGAATCTTATTTTCAAGATCAAAAATAAAGATAAACTTACATCTTTTTCATGATCAAAGAAAACAGAAGCTGTTATTACATCAATATTAATTTTATTTTTATATGTTTATATAATAATTGGTGCTCTAGTAATCTTTTTCAAGACTATATCTTAATTCTCCTATGTATGAACCTATGCACTTAAATAAAATTTGATAAATAATTGTATTTAAGTTTAAAAGATATAACATTTTTAGAATTATTTATCAATCTATTAACATTATGCCCAACACAAAATGAGACATTACACAATTCTTTATGTGAATTTAAAAACAAAATTAGCCTGAGCATTTGAAATATATAGGATGGAAATTCCACTTTTTATCCTTAACTAAAGTCATTCCATTTTTGTAACTGGCATGAAGTACAATAAATTTGTTTATCATTTTAACTAACATCAATTAATCCTTTTGTAAATTTTTCCATATTTTGTGATTTATCTCTTTCATAGTGACATAATCTTTTATTACAAAATAAAAAAAGACCTAAAGCTTGCCATCTTATGCATAATTTGTACTTTTGTCTTATAAAGTATATAATCTCTTATTTATTCCATTATGAATTGATAATCAAATCATTGCTAGTGTTATGAAATATCAAGTAGGTATGGTTATAAGTTTTATTTCAATAACCAGTTCACTGCTGAATAACTGGATGGATTTCACCACTGAACTTATTTTTTCCTTAATTCTTTTTTATGTTCTGTACATGAGGGATCGGATTGACCTTAGATCAACATGGGTGTGACAAGAATCTTGGCCTCAGGGTGGCCTTTGAACACTCCATCATCAGATTTTCAGTTGGATGGATGGTTGAAGAGTTGGAGTGTGGAGTTGATTGAAGCCTGTCCATTAAAGTATGAAGGTTGGCTATCTTAATATATATCTGAGCACTTATAGCATATATGTATAGAGATGGTAATCTGGACCAACTGATGATTGCTGTTTTAGCATGAAATATGGGTGATTATTTATCTTTTTGACATATATATGTTCAAGTGTGTCAGTGTTATGAGATAGAGTGGAGAGTGGTGGGTGGTATGAAAGTCTGTGCTCATATATCCTATATAGTTTTCATTAATCATAACTTTAGTGAGTTAACAAATTTTTTTTAAAAATAATGATTATCATTGGCCATCACAATATTCACCACAATGTATATCCATATTATATTTAATTTATTTTCTCATTTTCACTTTTTGTATTACCATGTTGAAATATTTTCAATCCATCTGTTGAGTTTACTCATTCTATGTTTTAGATTTAATTAAAAATCACTTAATATTCAATGGCTCAATATCCAATATTGGGACCCAATCTCCAGCATTCTACCTGAAGACCCTAAGTCTGACCGTAGTAAGATGTGTTTTCTCTTTCTTATGAAAACTGATGACCCATTACAATATATATATTGTAACGAGCACATATGACGTTACATTATTTTTTTATTAGTAAACATGAAAAAAATAAAAGTTCGCAAATAAAACTTCTTTTTTAAGAATTAAAAATTGAAAATTAAAATTCTATACTAAACTCATATATATATTTAAATCGCACAGATGAGAAATTAAAAAAAAGAAACTTTATTTAAAAAAAGAAAAAGTATTTTAAAACTAAATTATCTGTAAAGATTTAAAGATAAAAATATATTGTAAGTTTGTACAAAACAAATTAATTAATGTTATTGAAAAAATGGAAATGATTAATTTAATTAGTCAAATGTAAACTAGCCTTGGGCATTTAAAATGTATAAGCAAAGGTCAGATAGAAGAGAAAAACAATGGAATCGGACCTCAGCAAAAAAAACCATCACATCGATGATGTAATGTCCATTGGATCCTTAAGTTACATATAAAAGAAAAAAAATGGAAATAAAAAGGGATTTGGTTTAATTAATTAGAAGATGGAGATGTGTTAAGTCGGAGAGTTGGAGGAGAAGGGATTGAAAGATGCACTTTCAATTCCTTCAGTTGTTATAAAAAAAGGAAATGAAACATCGCTTTTCTTATATTGAGGACCATAGGATCATCGGGGGATTTTAACGCTGGATGTCAAATGGCAAGCAACTAACTGTAAAGAATGAACATTTCTAAAACCGTAAGCACATTATGAACTTAAATGAATAGTAATTCGAAAACACTAAGAACTCTAAAATATAAACTTTCCCAGTATTTAAAAAAAATAGAAATAGATTCCTATCTGACCAAACTAAATTATTTATTAATTAGTAATAATTTTATTTGATGTATTTTTTTTAAAAATCATTTCCATTTTTTTTTTGTTCTTTAAGTTTTATTTATAATTTTTGTTTTGCGATAAACTAAATTATATAAATGTTAAACTTAAATTGGGCGTGAATGGCTATATAGATTGGTAAAGTTATATTAGGGGAGGGTAATCTTAGGTTATTTGTTTCATAGTTGAATTAGGTCAATAGATTGGATATATTGGTGTAATTAGTAGATGTGGCACGAGATTTGCTATGGGCAGAATCGCTGTATACGCCACACACACTCGTTTTGCATATGGGAGGAATTATAAGACGGAGACTGCAGTTCCTTCCTATGGAGTTTTTTTTATTGCTCTTATCGTTAGATAGATGTAGTATTCCTATCTGATGAAAGGCAATTTCTTCTCTTAACCTATTTGTGCTGTCGTAGTCATATTACATTGAATACATCGATATATCAGATGGATTGAAATTGGTTTGACTGCGAACTTTTGGCCTAAGGTTAAACAAGGATAGAATATTTTCTTTTCAAATGCAAATCTATGTAGTCTATTCATACTCGACACTCTAAATAAAAATGCATTAAATTTAGGTTGAGTATAGACGTTTGCATGGGTTCGTTACCGGTTAATTATGTTTTTGGTTTTCATATTTGATCAAAATATATAGACATTCGGTAAATACTGATACCTTACGGTAAGTATCTAAGATATATTTATGTCAGATGTCTTTTAAGTTATTGGTGTCTTGCGGCATCTTATGATGAATGCTATTGGGTTCTTATAAATTTCCTTCTGCAATTGACATTATCAATGACTTTGTATTTTGATCGGTTATGTTTATTTCGAAATGTTTTTAACTGTGTAGTCTATGTAACCGATCTATACTCAACATTATAAAACAAACTTTCATCAAAACATCTGTGCGAACTTATAAAAAAAAAATTAAAATGTAAACTTATAATATTATAAAAATTAAAATGTAAATTTAAATTCTAAAATCAAGTTAAAATCCAAAGTAAAAGTTATTCTAAAATAATGCTAAATTTTATATATATGTGTGTAAATAAATGTTTGTGTGTTAATTACTGGCAGTGGCTTATTTTATTCTTTTTTTTATATATATCTTAGATAGGAATTTAATATAAAATATAAATCTCTGCTGTTCCACTGAGCTAGTGACAATGGGCTAACGACCAGATATCAAAATATATAAAATAAAATAAAAAATTTTTTAGACTTACGTATCTGCCTACTATATAAATTTTTCTAGGTTCAAATGCCTAGATGGCACCCTGTAGCACAGATTACATTAAGCTCCCTTCTCCAGATCATTATAATATATATATATATATTGTAACACTAATGGAATATGTTTCCAGGTGTACATATATAGCTCATGTTACATATTTTTTAATTAAAAATACATTTTTAAATTATTAATAAAAATGAAAGTACAAAAATATAGTTTGTTTTTGAAGTAGATTTTAAAATGCAAACTTGTAAAAACAAAAGTATTGTGTCATAATTTTTTTAATAGAAAGAAAAATATGTTTTTTAAAATAGATTTTAAGATGCAAATTTTGCAAAAGCAAAAGATTGTCATATTTTTCTTTTAGAAAACAAAACTGTTTTTAGCAAGAGAGTGGGGAATAGAATGTTAGGAAAATCAGAAATAAATGTAAAAAGATTTAAAATTCATTCTCTCCTTTTGATAAATAAAAAAGAATAACGTATAAAGTAAGCAAATGTGAAATCAGACTAAAAATTGATTTGTAAAAGAAAACTTTTTGCAAAATGTAATAAGTTTAAAAGACTTATGGCTGATAAGAATTATAATTAATAGGTGAATTAATTAAAAACTATGTAAACTATTAGATAGCAGATTAATCTGAGGTCAAGATTAGACAAAATGAAATGTAAATTTAATTAAAAACAGACTTTCAGTTACGATCTTAATTAAAAATAGATTTAAGTGTGATTAACATTGAAAACTGTGAGAACAATGGGAGAGAAAGCATATAAAACTTACAGATATCTATTGTTATTCCATTGGGATTGCTATTAGTATTATTGCTATACAGTCAGGTTCATATTATTCATTCAATTTGGAGTCTACCTATATAGAATGCAGAAGAATGCAGATTCAGAGCTTTGGAGAACTTTAAATGCCACAATAAACCAGTCACTACTGTTATGGTCCACATAATGTAGAAGCAGCATAAGCCATATGAGTATTCACCAGGACTTCATGCTCTAAAGTCATCAACTATCCCACTTGAATCAATATTTGGAAACAATACTTAGAATGTAAAGTAGAAGCTGCCACATACTCTCTCTCTGTCATTATTCAACAGAAACCTGGAAGGTAAGCCATGAAGACGTTGATGGAGAATGAAAAAGCCAACCAGTTAGAATCAAAACCAATGGAAATATACACAAATGAAAACCTGAGTAAATATACTTTTAAATAATGGTCTAAACACTTTATTTTAAATTAAATGAACTTTAACGAAGGACTATCATAATTTTAGCCTGAAAGTAATTTATATTTTTTTATAAGCAAGAAGTTTATACTTTGTGGCTAATTATATTTTTTAGGTAAAATTTATTGTACTATATTTTGTTAAATATATGTGTGTATAAATAAATTAATGTTTGCTTAAGTATTATTTGGTCTATTTTCTTTGTCTCTCTTGTCATTGCATCATCATTAATTTAAAGAAATAAACGTTTATCTGTGTGTTAATTGCTATACCCTGGTTAAGAATATGAGCTATCTTGGCATGGGTCAGGCATTGGATTGTGTGACTGTTATTCAAAGCATGCTGACTATATAGCATATGGTTGGCTGGTGCTGAGTTTGATCCTCAAAACAAATAAAATGCTTTGGATCACAGGGGGTTGTTCTAGCAGATGAGGTGGGCCATGGTCCACAAATAGGATTGTGTTATGCATTGTATAGCCTGATTTGGCCATGGCATTGTTGATGGTTGTGCTATCAGTGGTATTCTTTCCTCTGCTTGAAGGGTCAATCTATCCTTGTAGTATTAAATTTAGTAAATGTTAAACTTATTAAAGTTTAAATTCCAAAAATTAATATAAAAGATATTCAAACCTAGTTAATATGGTATTTATTTGGGGGGATGTGGTTCAATATATTGTAATAGAATAAATATGTGACTTATGCTGTATCCTTAATCATAACCTAATTATTAAGCACCATTTGTAACAGAATAAAAATATAAACCAAGAAAAAACAATCCTAATTTAACATCATTTGTAACAGAATGAAAATAATAAACTAAACTAAATATCAACCAATGAATAACAACCTAACACTTAAATTAATAAAGCAATGATAATAATTTTTGTTATAACCTCCTAAATTTCAAACATTACTTCAAATGACCCTAATATATAAACATTATTTGCAATAAAGGTAAATTTCATTGTCTTATAAATAACAGTATATGTCTATTATATAGATCCCTAATATTTCTTAAAAATCAATACACTGTTTATAATAATACAAATTTATGCCAAAAGTCAAACATTATTTCTATTTATATTGAAACAAAATGATTCATAGATTGATGAAATAATAATATTAATATGCCCTACAAGTTTACAATATTAATGTTATTTAATGTAATTCAATAATTGATTTTTAATTACAACTAAATAAAAGAAAAGTACTGCTAACTCAACCTTATTGTTCCACTAATATCAATATACTCTTATTAATTAAATCAATTACAACAAAATTTAATACTTAATAATAATACAAAATTAATTAACCCAACATATTTTTTCATTTTCACTAACTTAACTAATTATAAAATCAAATTATCCTCTTAAATAAGCATAAGACTTTCAATATCTAATCATAGAAATACATAAAATAAATGATAGATTTGTATTTGATGCTTATTCCTACAATTGACAAATCATATCCAATTACTTTTCGGTTTATTACATTTAAGTTATTAAAACTTTATACTATAACTGTTAAATCATATGAAACATTGCTAGATTTATTATTGTCAAATATTAATATTAAAATTTAACATATAAATTAAATTTACAATCCACACTAATGAAATTTAAATATAAGTGAAGCAAGTCACTGTAATTTGTAACAGAATAAAATATGTTATTATTACCAGATTTATAATTGAATAAAATTATAATCTTTATGGCTATATAGTAACTTAATGTAATATTTATTTTAATCAATATTGACCCTAAAAGAAAATGTGAACATTTCATTGCAACTATCTCTACTCAACTTTAATTCTTATCATACACCTTTATCAACCATCAAGTCAATTCATATATAATTTCTATTTTAATATATCTATTAATTGTTATTATCAAAATAATCACAATAAGCATCCTATTACTTATTAAATATTTAAGAATGTTAGATACATTAATTTATTGGTGTGTAAGATCTATACTTGGTCAGATAATAAGCATTAAATTCAATGCAAAAAATGATATGTAATTGCACTTTTTAATCTATTCTGTGTTTTTATTTCTGAATTATTTTTGTAATTGCTTCTAATGAATTATGTGATATAATTAATTAGTTAATATCATCTCATCCAAATATGATTAACTGATAAATTTGTATTGTAAAATTGAATGAGAAGTTTATTTGTTTTAAATTAATTTAAAAATTTATTAACAAATTGATCTAAATTAAAATCAAACATATATATATATGACACATAAACATTTAAATTATATACATATAATCCAATTATGCTTTAAGCAATAGATTTTCAATTAACATTAACTTGCACACCAATCTCTAATTATTAGATACTAAATACAAACACATATGTTTATGTAACACACAAAAAAATATTGTTAAACATTTAGTTCAAACATATCTTTATTCTTTACTTTTTATAAAAATATAGTTAATATATATATATATATATATATATACAAAAATGAATATACTTTAATATAAATTTAATATTAATTTAGTATATATTAATATTAATTTAAGAGAACAAAAAATAACTATTTATTATGATATAATCTAAAACAGGAAAAACTCTCTATATGTATTGCCACTCAGTGCAAGCCTGATTAATCAATGGATACCAGAAGGCTTGTGCATAAAATCCCCATCTAGTGCCTACTCATTCTAAATCCCCAGATGATTTCTGGCTTGTGGCATTCTTCAGTGAGAAGCCTTGGATCCGAGAGCACTGCACCTAGATCTTAGGATCCAATGCAACCCTCCAGCAGCCACCTTTTATTTCTACTTAACTACAAAACTATGTGTCTTAAATTGAAAACACTATAATATTTTGAATCCAATCTCATTAGCTTATATAGTCATATAGGTCTGAACTTAGTTCAGTACCTATACATTTTGGTGTGTTTGGTTTTCTAATAACCAGAGCCACTACTATCCTATTATGCAGGATTGGTTTTAAGCCAATAAACATCACATGATCACCATTTCTTGTACTTACTCATAACTCTTATTAAAACAGACAAAACTCTCTATATGTATTGCCACTTAATGCAAGCCAGAGTAATCAATGGATGCCAGAAGCTTGTGCATAAAATCCCTATCTAGTGCCTACTCATCCAATATCCCAAAACTAGTTTCTGGCTTGTGGCCTTTTTCAGTGAGGAGCCTTGGATCTGAGAGCACTGTTATGAGCAAGCATAAGAAATGGTGATCGCACGATATAATCTTTTTGAATTACTAATATAAGAGACATATCTGAAATTAATTTATAATCAATAAAGAAGAAAAATAAATATTTAGAATTAAAATAATAATTACTATGCTGCAAGATATAAATTCAAATTTAGGAAGACAATTCTCTCACCTTTACCTATCTTTTCATTCAGCAGAAATTTGATTGATGCAATGTAGATATTCTTTCATTTAGCAAGTAATCAATTCATAAAACATTAGAAGTGTACAGATATTAGTTTCATCCATTATGGTGCTATGGAAATTGAACCAATTTTTATTCCATGTATAAATAATACATCAAGCTTATAAAATTATATCAGTAGATAAACATAATCTTTATGTACATTTTTCTGTTGTTAACACTTAGATCTCATCATTGAAAAGTAGGTAATATCTGTTTTTAAAACAAAACATTCCCATAGTTTGGAAATGCTAAGAATTAATTTTCAATTACTATTCATTTTTATAATAAATTGACATTCATCACAAATCCTCAACATACTATACAGTTCTGTGTGAATAGTGTAACTTTTCACCCCATCATTTTGTCCAGCTAACTATATATTTTTAAAATAAATGAAAAACATCATGTAAAGAAATTCAGATGTGCTTCTGTTGAAGTTAAAACAAAAGAGTGTTTTCTCTTCAGTTCTATTTATAACTTTTCCCATTTACATCATAGTAACTATAGCAATACTCTTTATTCATTCTTTAATTAATTCTAGCCAGTGTTCCATAAATAAAATTTTATTACATAATGACAAATAAAAAAAAATTACAATTATAATATATAACAAACATTTACATTTTTAATATGAATACCATTCTTTTATTCTATCACAAATTAAACAATTTATAATATATTGTCACTATACTGCATTGGAAACATTTTTACATATATATATCTTTCCAGTATAATAGTATACAAATAAAAGAGCAAATATATTTGAGACATTAAAAATATAGTTGTATTGTTTATAATTTATTATTGTGAATGCAGTAACAAAATACATATAATAACAAAGAACAATCATTTTATCCAAAGCATATGCTTTATTATTCACATATCCATTTTAAAATGAATAAAGTCAAATCACAATCTTAGACAATACAATTAATAATACACAATTTTTATATCAATATTATCATTGTCATAGCAACACAGTTTAATGCTTCATAGGTTAACATATTCAACATCAGAATCAAATAACAGAGAAAATAATAATTTATGATTGACATTTTATCACATACTGAAGCTCATCTTAAACTTAAATAGGTACATTTCACTTCTATGGAGAAAAAAATGCCTTTTCACTTCTTTTTCTCTTTTTAAAAAAAAACTAACAACTGTGATTTATTATTACCTTTAAATGTATATAATAAACCATCTTCATCTAAATATACACAAATGTTCATTCTATCATTCTTTTCCATTTTCATATATTATTTACCCTAATGAATCCTAAATACTTCATTAATATGCTCATTAAAATAAGACAAAATTTATTTATTCTTTTATTCTTGTCTTCTTAATATATTCCCATTAGTTCATTATATGCCTCCAATAAATAACTCATCAAAGCATCATGACTAACAAAAAAAAGTGCTTATTCAATGTTCATTTACAATGTATTATAAATTCATACATTGCACAAGCTTAAACCTGCATTTAAATATGTGATATAGGTGGGATTCGAACTCAGACTTTCACATGATGCACCACTCTCAGTGCTATCTCATATTGCTGACCCACCTGATCACACACATGTTGAAAAGATAAATAATCACCAATATACATATTTCTTGCTAAACCAGCAATCATCAGTTGGTCTAGATTACTATCCTCACACATATATACAATCAGTGCTCAGCTTTATATTAATATAGCCAATCTTCATACTTTAATGGACAGGCTTCAAACTATTCCAACTCACAACTCTTCAGCCTTCCATTTTATTGAAAATCTGACGACGGAACACTCAAAGCCCTTGTTAGTGCCAAGGTTGTCATCCTACCCATGTTGACATATTAGTCATTCTGACCTCTCATGTACAGGAGAATAATCCATTTATACATACATATGCGAGGGATGGGCAGACCTTTTACACACTATTTATATAAATTACTACATTGTACAGGTTTAAAACTGCATTTATATATGTAATATATGCGGCTATCTTAATATAAAGCTGAGCACTGATTGTATATATGTGTGAGGATAGTAGTCTGGACCAACTGATGATTGCTGTTTTAGCATGAAATACGTTGGTGATTATTTATCTTTTCAACATGTGTGTTATCAGTGGGTCAGCAATATGAGATGGCATTGAGAGTAGTGGGTCGTGTGAAAGTCTGAGTTCGAATCCCGCATATATTACATATATAAATGCAGGTTCAAGCCTGTACAATGTATTAATGTATTATAAAGTACACTTATTCACCTGTATTGTTTTTATCCTTCATAAAATTTGTCAATTACAATTGCTAAAATTTTATTATAAATTTTAAAATAATCCTTTATATCTTTTTTTTTTCATATGTCATAGCATCGGCCGGGACGCGAACCCACAACCGTCTGCAACCAACTACTTGCTTGCATGGCAGCTGCGATACCTCTCGGCTAACAACGCAAGACAATCCTTTATATCTTTATCTCATATCAATAATATAACATGAAATTTATTATAACTAACTATTATGACATACTATACTTAAAGGTTTTAACATTGAAAAGCAATTAGCTTGTCGTTCTTGCCTTGACACTTTAATAAAGTTTCTTTCATATAATGCATTTCCAGCTTATTTTCTAATATAGTATTCCTTTTAAGATTATCTCCACTATTCGACTTTTTTGATACATTTATGTTCCATAGGTTTTATTCATAAAGTAAATTATTCAGTACTTCTATTAAAATTATTTGAGACCAACTCTTACTAACTAACACGTAATAGCTGCAGGTCTTTATCGTTTATCATATTTGCACTAGTACGCAAACATTTATATATTACTTCTTCAAGTGATTTCAAAATATTATAACTTTAGAATTGTATAATACTACAAAATAATACATAAAGAGCTACGAACATAAATATTTAAGAAATCATTTTTTCTGTTACCATACTCCATGATATTTATCTTCCATAATACTATATTCTTATCATTAATTATTTAGTTCTAGTATCAAGCATTTTCATAACAGTCAAAAAATAAAATAAAATGCTAATATATGACTCTTTCATAAATGCCTTTTGTTCAACAGAGTATATTTTAATTATATCCAACTTTCAAACAAAGATCTCTTTTTTAAACACATACAATCATATTATCATTATTAATATAGGGTTCAAGTTCAAACATTAAAACAACATTTATTAAACTATAAGGTAAATTATACTCTAATTTTTTTTTCCTTTTTTTAAATAATAAGTCACTTTCATTCCGGTTTGATTTAAAAATACATTAACATAATACTCATTAATCCATTAACTAGATCATGGGTCTTCGAGGATCTAAAGCCGGTTAAACTTATGACACTATTAATCCGAGATTAAGTTTTCCCTCTCTCCATGTAATTTTCAACTATCTTCAACATTATTGAATAAAATAACAAAGAAATCCGACTATTGACATTATTATCTATCACAGAGTCACTCTTATTATAAGTTTTTTCATGAAAGGAAGTTTTAGTCCGTTTCTTGGAGAGTTTATTATATTTCCTTTTACTACATTATTATAAACTTTTCCTAGGTATGATTGCTTCATGTTTCCTATAGGATATATTTCCTTTTTTCTTCATTATTAAAGCTGTGACTTTTTCAATAATTATTTTTCGTCTTTCCATTACTCTACAATATATATTTTTATATTCTTGTGTTTTACATCTATAATCTAAATTATAACTAAATTTATTCTCCAAAATTTAACTCCTTTGGAACTAACTTTATTTTATAACCTTACTTTATTTATAATTCTCTGACTATCTTTAATCTTTACTTCTTCATTTTGTGATGATTTCAGCATCTAGAAGCTTCTTATCTAAGTTTTTCTGATATACCTTATTTTTATTACATTCTCAGAACACATTTTCAAACTTTTCAATCATAATTATTGTTTCTACTTTATCAGTTTCCATTTTTTCTTCTTTAAATTCCGTATTTTGATTCTTCATTTCTTCTATAAATTTTTCTCTCTCTGTTTTCAACTTCAAATGCATTATTCATTTCTTAAAATTTATCCATCATCTTTCTAAATATCCCCTGAATAACATTTTCAGTTACTAATAACATTATTGGTTTCTATATTTACTTTTTTATTATTATAGCAAAAATATCTTTTCATTAACCAAAATGAATTATAAAATATCTTAAATTTATTTATTATTTGATATAACATATCAAACTTCCAGTCATCGATAAAAACTTGTAATAGAATGATAATAGTAATCAAATTCATTTCTTTTTTTAAAGCATACACAATGTTTCTTTATCTACTATTGAAACAAATTCTTTTAAAAATCTTTAAAATAAAGTATAACTACCTATAAAATATGATTACTGTATACAGGATATAATTTTATATTTCTCTACTGATGTGTATGAGAATCTGACCTCTCTGACTTTGGTCTTTGATCAAGACGGAGCCCGAGTTGGCTGCCCCATTTATAACAGAATAAATATGTGACTCATGCTGTATCCTGAATCATAGCCTAATTATTGAGCAACATTGGTAACAGAATACAAATATGAACCAAAAAAGAACAATCCTAATTTAATATTGCCTGTGAATTGTAGCATCTTTTGTAACAGAATGAAAATAATAAACTAAGCTAAAATGAATTTCAATCAATAAATAACAATCACCACTTAAATTAATAAAACAATGATAATAATTTTTGTTATCACCTCCTAAATTCCAAGAGCTTTTAGAACGGATAGAAAATAAATAAAACATTACTTCAAACGATCCTAAAATATAAACATTATTTGCAATAAAACTAAATCTCACCGTCTTATAAATAACAGTATATGCCTATTGTATAGATCCCTTATAATATAATGAAAATAATGACAAAGAATTACACAGATAAATTTTAATATTCCTTAAGAATCAATATACTCTTTATAATAATACAAACTTATACCAAAAGTCAAACATTATTTCTATTTATATTAAAACAAAATGATTCATAGATTGATAAAATACTAATATTAATATGCCATACGAATTAACAGTATCAATGATATTTAATAAAATATATAACTCAATAATTAATTTCTAATTACAACTAAATAAGTACTGCTAACTCAATCTTGCTATTCCACTAATATTTAATATACTCTTACTAACTAAGTTACTTATAATAAGATTTAATACTTAATAATAATACAAAATTAATTAACCCAACATATCTTTCTATTTTCACCCAACGTAATTAATTATAAAATGAAATCATCTTATTAAATGATCTTAAGATCTTCAATATCCAATCATAACAATATATAAAAAAAGATCAATTCTTATTTGATGCTTATTACAACAATTGACAAATAACATCCAATTACTTTTCAGTTTAATAGCTAAGTTAGACTATAACTGTCAAATCATATGAAAGATTGATTATTAGATTTATTATAGTCAAATATTAATATTAAAATTTAATATCTAAGTTAAATTTATGATCAACACTAATGAACTTTAAATATAATTAAAGCAAATCATTCCCATTTGTAACAGAATAAAATATATTACTATTACCAGCTTTATAACTGAATAAGATTACGATATTCAGGGTTGCGTACTAACGTAATGAAATATTTATTTTAATCAATATTGATCTAAATCAAAATACATGAACATTTCATTGCAACTATCTCTACTCATGTTTAATAATTATAATATTTGCACTTTTATCAATCATCAAATCAATTATTATAATTTCTATTTTAGTATATCTATTATTTGTTACTAACAAAATAATTACAATAAGCCTATAACTTGTTATCTGAAAAATCGGTTTAAGTGTTTGTTTTTTTATCTTAATAGCATAGCGTTCTATCTTAATTCACAAAATAATTATACTAAAACTAATAAAAATATTTTGTAAAGTTAGAATCAGCCTATTTTATAACCGTATGAATGTTAATCTTCTTTGTGTTGTCTGCATTCTAATCACAACTATTTTTATTTCCATAAATATTCTTCAGAATTTGACAGTATTCTAGAACTGTGTATTGATACATTAAAATTCCAATTACTGCAGAACTGTTTTCAGACTCTGAATATCTTAGTCAGGTTACTATAATTGGAAGTGTAATGTTTAAAACTAATTATAGAATTGGACTTAGAAGAAGGATTTAGTAAAAGTAAGTTAATAAAGAAATAAATACACCTACATTTTTGGAAAAAGTTATTAATAAATGAATTTTATTAGTATTTAATCACAGTTTGGAAATGCAACTTTTTTTTCATATGTCCAATGAGTTGACCGGGAAGTGAACCCGTGCCAGCTGCTTGGAAGGCAGCTATGTTAACCACTAAACCACCAACGATTGACGAAATACAACTTTTAATTAATGAAGAATACAGAAGCTACAGATTATTAAAGATAGTATTAATTAAAGGGAGATCAAATCTAAAATATATGTGGGAGAGAAAAGTAGGATATTATTGATAATATTCAAAAAATTAAGAGGTATAGATGACATTATACTGGATATATAAGTAGAACAAACATCAATAAATGGATAATAAAACTATTTAGGTATATCTGGGAAAAAAATGTAAAAATAAAAGCAGTTTAAATGGATGAAACCTAGATTTAATTTATCTACACATTTATCCAGTAGAGAAGTGACAGTCAATAGAAATGATGATGACGATTTTTATATATTATGCTATAATTTTAAATTGTTTTTTCCTTTTAATTGCGTCTTTCTTAACCCATTTCTTCAACTGTCATCTATAAAATTTACAACTTTAATGTGCTGTCTTTTATAAACCATTTCATAAGAAAAAATAAAAGAAAAAATATTATGTTTAATTTTATAGCAAAATTTGGAACGATCTCAATTTAATTGGATAATATTTTCAAATATTTTTAAATAAAAGAAATATCTCAACATATTAAATATGTATTATTTAAATCTCTTAGACCAAAAACCTATAAAACTATGATATCTCAATCACCAGTGACGAATACCAACATTATAGAACTTTGTTTCTTATTATAATTTCTGTCATTTAGCAAATCTAAATTAATCCAAAATCTTCTAGACGATATTATCTAGATAATGGATACTTAAGAGTAAGCCATTTTAAAAAATAAGACTCATATTTTTATTTAAAGTTACATATAACAACCAAAATTATGGTCCAAGAAAAAAGATGTTTGCTTTTTAGAGTATTAGTTCTCCAATTAAGTAAAGACATATTTTTCTGAAGGTTTATGATGATGTTATATCAGATGTGATAATATGTTGGACTAGACCCATCATCTGTCATTAAATGTTGAATGTCTAAAAAATTTTAAACTTTATTTAAATTTTTTAAAAGCAAAAAATTGTTAGTGATAACTCACAAATAGACAATACATGGTAGTAATCACCTAACATTTCTAGTAATATTTTTCTCCACTCATCTTCAGGTATTGCTAGCTTGACCAGTGCCAACGTTAACATAGGAGTCGAACATATCTTTAGATACATTGTAACGATTGGAATTGTCCCTCCACGTAACAATATCTAGAACACAGGCAAAATACACTAAAGCTGATCGAATCCGGATGCTGGGATCCAGAATCCGACCAACATTCAATCCTTTCACCTCTGCTCAATGATTTAATACCCTATGGATGACATTCCTCAACGTACACAGACATTCAATTTAACCTTGGTCCGGCAGTCACTCAGCGTAAAACAAAAGACTCGTAAATTAACTAATTGAGCACTGATTTGGTCAGATATACACACATAAGACTAAGTGGTTAATTAAAATATCAATGATTGATTATGAAATTTAATAGAATAATCTACCTATAGATATAATGATGTATGTGCAATTAAATCTAGAGTTGGATAAAATGAACTCACGGACAATAAAAATATGAAAACGAGTTATAATTTTAAATATTATTAATTTAATAAAACAATAACAAATAATAAATCAAAATATACAAAATTATGTGATGGGAATGTGAGATATTACGCTCGCAGGCATTATATAACTAATGAGATTAATGTTACCTATCTCATTATAAGTGTTTAATAAAGTGTAGTGCGGTATTGGAGTTTATGCCTATATTAATATGCCAAATTTCTAGCTCTTTTGTAGTCTGCTAGATCATATGGAACTTTATAGCCAAAGTTATATAACTAACTATAATAGCGCTCCTATGGCGTCTATCTATACAAAGTTAAATCAAGCATGTAATTAGGCTCAGAGATAGCAGGTTAGCGTGTTAACCTAGATTAGGATATACACTAATGCCAGATAAGCATTTAATATAAAAGGAGAGAAAACTGGTTTATAATAGGTTTACCTATATACTCTATGGCACATATTAAAATATTAATAAAGCTCAAAGGTGCGAATGGGTCATTATTCATGGGCTTCAGTCTCAAAGACTCGGTTTGCCCTAAAACCACTCAACTTGCTACGAATAGGAACATTAGTAGTTCAGGGAGTCGGATAAGCATTAATTATGAATCATCTAGGTCCTTGTGCCCTAGTTCTAAAAGTGTGTGCTTTACCCGAACTAAAGTGGATGAGAGTGACCTCCACCAGCAACTCATCAATAATCATGCAGCAAGCAGATAATTGTACATTGCGTACTTTGTAAGGACACATCCGCAACTTATACATATATAACGCAAATACGTAAAATTATATTATCGTGCCTTAAAATTAGATAGCGTCTATTTGCATATCTATACAATCCAGTTCTCAAATTTAGTATTTCAAATATACTATTTAGGGACTAAATTAATTAGTAACCTAGTTTAATATTATCACCTGTGTCTCAACATATATAAATCTAAGGAGGACAAAGCATATTTGCGGGATAATTACGAATAAAACATTAAAATATGCTTTGAGAATATCTCTGTGGCTAGTTCCTATGATGTACGAGTTACATATATAAATAGTTATAATTCATAACTAGAATTAAGCAAACTACAATCTTAACTAGATAATGACTGATTATTAGAATATTAATACCCAAAAATTAATCAGTAAAATAATAATATGATCTTGAAACAGTGAGTGAGAAAGAAAAATAATAATTCAATTATTTAATATTTATTATAGTGAAGATTTGAAATTATCTTCGCAGATCGATAAGCTAAAATTATATTTATAAATACTTGCGGTTTCGAGTCATTTGGCATATTAAATACATATAATATTAAAATGATAAAATCATAGAATAAATTGAATAGATTTAGAAATAGGCATAAAAGACCGCAGGAAATTATACATGTAATTTAAAATAGATTATTAGAGTTTTACATTTTAAAAGAGAATTCAAGTTTTACAATCAGGCAAGATTTAGCATTTAACAGTCTTCTTTGTAGATTTTAGTAAAGGTGTTTGGGAAAGGCAGATTTAATAAATAGCTAGCTTTTAAAAGAAAGAATCGAAAGTCACAGTTTATAAACAGAGCTCTGAGAGAAAATTTACCATTCAGTTGTTTTCATTGCAGTTAATTCTGGAGCACTTGGGAGGATATTAAGTTGACACTTTTGATGATGATTTAAAGTTAATAGAGATTTTCCATGGGCTGCTTTGCTGGTGTATGGCATTAGGTTTTATCGGACCAAAGTTCTTCTCCATCCCCGGTCAAGGAGAGGGGTGAGTTATTGCCATTCTACTCGACCATTTTGAAGATAAAATGGGCGTAGGTTCTGCTTACAACTCACTTATTATATATATGATCGATCCTTGGTGACAAAACTTTTAGTATTTATACTTTTCAAACTCTGGCCACCTGTTAATTTTTACGAGCTTGTCTGTAGCTGAAAAATCCATTTATTTATTTTAGCAAAACATATTTAATAGCTACTACTAGTAGAAAAACCCATTTATTTATTTTAGAAAAACATTTTTAATTATGACAACTAATTGAGATTTTGTTTTCCTGCATTATTTTGTTATTAACATTTTATATTTACCAAATCAAGTCCACGCTATTTTAGGACCAATGCGTGACCTATTCTGAAAATTGTTTACAAAAATCAAATGTTATTTTGACAAAGTTACTTTCATAATTAGTAGAAAACTAATTTTATAACCATACGTGCAGAATAACAGGAAATATACATATGCGATTTTAATAATACAACAATAAAATTGGCTAAATAATTTAACTAAAATATTTCTTAAACTAGAAATATTTATAAAATGAATATACATATCTGTAATATATACCAATAACATAACAATAAACTAAAATATTTCTTAAATTAGAAATACTTATAAAATGGATACATATCTGTAATATATACATATACTATTAAATTACAGACTTATCATTCGCATATATATATATATATGATTCTGCACACAGTAATTTGAGGTTGTTTAACTGGGTACTCTGAGAGGGTTTAAACCTGGCATATGGATAGATGTGTGGATAAAATAAGTGAAATGGGCAGATGGATGAAACTGACCATTTCAACATGAATATCAAATTTCAAACAATAGTCCAATCAACTGAACTATTCTGTCAAAGGCAATAGTCAATAAACATTTCATATAGTTATCTATGAGAGTTGGTCCAAATCCTTCTGATTCCTCAGATTTTTTAATACTTTTCTTTAAGAGTGACTTTAATTAGAAGTTTCCAGACATTATGTATTGTATATAAAAGTTCTAATCATTGTTGTCTTTGACAGAATAGCCCAATTGATTAGAGCATTGTCTTAAAATTCAATATTCAAGAATCTAAAGGTATAAATTCAACTCCGATGTTAATATTGTAGCTAATCAGGCTAGCAACACCTGAGTAAAAATGGAGAATAATATTACTTACCATGTCCTGTACTTTACTAATCTGTGTTGTCTATTTGGGTATTATTACTAACAAGTGGTTTATATTTGGAAAATTTAAATAAAGTTTAAAATTTTCTAGAATTTCAAAATTTAATAATAGATGGCAGAAATAACTGAACATATCACATTTAAATAAAGGCATTTCTTAAAAAATACTTTTTATAAATATTTTATTATTTTATTTTTTAAAAAGAAAGTTTGTGGAAACAATCAAGAAAGAAATTAAAAATTTGTTTTTCATTTATTTTTCTTCCTATTTTAATTTACAGTCAATGGCCCTAAACATTTTAGTTAAATTAAATGAATGCATTTTCTTATTAATATAGCGCCATCTATTGTGCAAGATTAAAAATTTGTTGAGCAGATTTTAAAATCAGTTACCATAATTTTGTTTCTATTATTATAGTAGTTTTAAATCTTTTGCATATTACCACAACATTAAATTACCTATCTTCATCACTGTCTACATCCCCTTAACATTTTCGAGGGGCATTTTTATTATTGGCCAAGTGAAGTAAAACTCTGAAACTTTTAATTGATTTTAATTGGTCAAGTGACAAACTCTTTGATAGAAATATTTTCATCTTTTAATATATATTAATTTTAGTTTCGTTTTCAAAAAGTATATTAATTATTTGTAATGTTAGGAAAGTAAACGAATGTTTTTTCAAAAATATATTTTTATTTGTATTTTATAGAAATATTCAAAAGCGGAAAAATCAAAGAAAACATTACGAGCAAATTACAAGCAATGTAAACGTCATTTATATCCCTTCCAGATTTGCCGTTACAAATTTTTTAAGAATTTTTTAGTAAATTCTTAGCATTTTTCTCAAAATAATTATATTTTCAGAATATTATTAAAAAAATACATTATAATATTTAAATAAATGCCAGAAAAATATTCTAAAACATTGATCTTTGTTTGAAAATTAAATAAACAGCTTGGGGCAGCCTAAACTCTTGACAGGATGTCAAGATTATTGCTATCGCCTTTTGTTTTTCAATTTACAATCATGTAAAGTATACAATTTTTTAATAAAACCTTACTACTTTTGTAAAATATTTATATTTTCAGCAGATTTTATGAAAAATGTACGAAAAATAATTAAAAAAACACTCTAAAACATATATTTTCAGCGGTGAAAAAATATTTATCGGAATCATCAGCCAATAAGAATTGAGAATGGATATCCAAAATGGATTATCCAACCAATCAGAACTGGCCTTCTTTTGTAAACTTAAAACACTCCTAGTATTGATTTTTTACTTGTAAAATAATTCAAGAGAGGGCAGCATCTTACAGGCCTTGCTCTAAGCTTTAATATGGGCATTTTTTCATCACCGTAACTCAAAATTTTGCCGAGTTAGAGCGATCTAAAGGTGTCAACATGAATTCACATCGACCCCTATCAGTCAATACTAAGAATATGCTTAATGCTAAGTAATGCCTATTTTTAGTAAAAAAAAGTTAGTAAAATGTAATCAGTGTCAATTTCTGTAATAAAATTCACATTATATTCTCATTTTGTTAGATTTTTATTTATTACATAAATTACAAAAACTTCAATATTTTAAAAACAGAAATAAATTTTATAAGTGATTTGAAATTTGCATGTTTCATACTCATCAAATATACAAAAAAAAAAAAAAATTCAATAATTTTTTTTTATTTTAACTATTTTTTTAAAATGTACAAAAAATGAAATATAAATTTGTGAAAAAATAAACAAATTAAACTTGTCTCATGGGAGAGTTATACCACAGTAGTCCAAAATGTTTTAAATATTTTTCTCATTTCTGAGCTCATTTCAAACTGGACAGAAGAAGTATTTATCTTAGTTTCACTATTTACTGCCTCCTTTAAAAGCTTGAATCGATCGTCTTCTTCAATATTTCCTTCACTTTTAATATCAAATGACTCATTACATAATATGGAATAAATTCTCATTACATACTGACAAAGAGATATGTCTTCAAAAATACAATGAACAAGTTCTTTCCAGTAGTTTTGCTCTTTTTTATTTAAAACATAAAACCAAATTTTTGTGAAGTTAGTTTCATTTTGAGTATGTTGCAAAGTAAAAGTAATACGAACACTTAATACTGCAATAGCAGATGGTGAGTAATCAATTGCAGAAGGACTTGCAGCTAAAATTAACATAATCATTCTATAGGCAAACATCATGCTTACTTTTAAACAAGTAAGGTTCTCTACTGCTTTTGCATGAAACATGACATGAGCATCAGGGAAGTCAAGAATGGAATTTAGAACACGTGAGCATAAAGAAGATAATTCTGTTGCTGTTAGTTTTTTTTTTGAAACACCAGACCAATATCGTGGGATTTCTAAATTACGGAAAAGGTGGTCTTCTATGTTCAAAAAGTGATGTGAATTCTCTAAACACAAAACTGCTATTGCATATTTATCTAAAGATTCA
Source organism: Epiperipatus broadwayi (assembly GCA_028023455.1). NCBI lineage: Eukaryota > Metazoa > Onychophora > Udeonychophora > Euonychophora > Peripatidae > Epiperipatus > Epiperipatus broadwayi. The sequence continues at coordinate 16,200,261 of JAQFVV010006208.1, read as the reverse complement.
TCAGTGTTGTAATTCATAAATCTATGTAGAGAAACAATTCATCCGTAAATAATTGAACGGGAGAATTTTAATGAATATCCTAACTCCAATAAAAATGTTGCTGCTTCTTCACGATAATTTAATTTTTCTTGTAGAGAACCTTCCAGCTTTTCGGTTGCGGGTGTCATTAAAAATGTTACAGCTTCTTCATGATAATTTAATTTTTCTTGTAGAGAACGCTCCGGCTTCTCGCTTGTGGCTGCCATTTTCCAAAAATGAAATTGCTATATCAAAAACTTTGATTTAATACTTCACATTAGAATAATAATCACCAAATATTCAAATTATATTTAAATTAGCCTAACTCTCATTGCAAGTCATTCGCATAATTATACATATTATTACTGTTATCTCTGAATTATTGTTACAAACAGTAGAACGGCTGTTTCGCATACATGTACATAAAACTTAATATATTTATTATAATGATATTGGCAGACATTTTCACAACCCATAACCTCAAATATTATGCTAATGAGTATATTCAACTTAATTTTAGCTCCCTCTATTCCCAACATTTCCCCTCTAGTACGTAATATTCAAAGTGGCAACATCATGATATTACGTATAATTTATATACATATATAATAACTGAAGACAGATCGAATTATTAATAAAGTAATTGTACATAGCAGCCAAGCAATGTACATATACTATATCACTTAATAATATTTGGAGATATTTTAATATTGTTTTTCATCATTAAGAAGAATTGTTTCTAGCTTTGATAACACCCCATGATTTCAAGATTAACAACCTAATTTAGATTTATCGCCACGAATATTAAACAAATCATTTTATTATTATATTTTATGATCTGTAATTGCTTTTCTTTCTCTCTCTCTTTATATATACTGTAGAAGTCAATGTGAATTCTCATCGGTGATTCCTCCACTTTATATCCATATCTCACTGTTTTGTTGTGAGTGTGCGCTCAAGCATATGATAAATCAAACTAGCATCAAATCATTGATGAATATGGCCTTCTGGTCACCTAATCAGCAATATCTTTGTTAATCTAGATACTCATCCAAAATGTTTTTAAACACTTATAAAAATAAGTAATAAATAAACACATTATTACTGAAAAATACATATGCTATTATGTAGCTTCTTCTAATGGAATATTGGAGATTAAGTCGACCTGAATATGTTTATTAGTATCACCAATTAAAGATAACTTTAATATATTTTCTGACTTTATAAAAATAATGTAAAGCCATAAAATATTGTCCTTTATGTATGAAAAAGAAATTAATTTAATTCTATTTTATCATCTATATTTTTTATATGGGGTTTTACTTTATCTCTAATTCATTAATTACTATTTATATATCACATTTAATATGTAAACATGCTGTAGGAATAGAGACATTGAAATGCTACTGCAGATATATGTATTATCTCATCCCCATAGATTTTATGAGTCACACAGGATGCAAGCAAGTCGGAAGCCTATAAATAAATTTAACTAGAAATCTGACGGAAAATTTGAATAATCCAAAATAATAGATCCACAAACATAAAAAGAATTATTTTTAAGGCGCCGCGGTCTGGAATCGATTAAATTTAAATAGCAGATTTATAATATTAAGCTTTATTTATTTATATGGATAAATACATGATTTGATAAATAGATCTTTCTTGTGACGTAAAATAATATAAAATATGAATTTCAAATTAGGCTTTGCAGAAATTATATATAACACAAATAGCAATGTTCTAATTTTGAGTTCACCAAATGACGTACACATTAGCTTCACTTGTCGAAGCACACATCTGAAACTGGAGGCTGTATTCTTATTGGCTGGATCTTTTCAATACATTCACTCTCAAAAAACATTTTCGTGATTGATACATAAAATAAAAATCAAATAATTATGCATAATAAAAATAATTTTCAACCTAGATATAATAGTAAATGATAAATTAGTATAAATATTGCTAGCGTAGTCTGTTCGAAAAATTTTGCTCCGAATTAAATTTATCCTTTCACTAACATTTAATATGGACACTGTTGTGTTTGGTTAGGCTTGCAGGTTTGTTTCCAAACCAACAGATACAAAACGAACAACTATTCAGCAATAATATGTATAATTTATTAGTACAAAAGGTATACACACTTGGTTAAACAAATGTACAAATATAGTTGATATGCTTCAATGCTGATATAGTTGTGCGGAGTAAGGTTCCAGCTAATGATTAGCCTGCATTATGAGTTCTGGTAAGAAGACTCTTCCAACTATGTAGTTAGCTTGCCTCGAGTCGACTGTAGTTCAGACATAGCAGTTTCCAGTCCATAGGTGGACTTGCCTCACTGCGTGGACATCATGATAAATACCTTTGCTGATGGCAGAAGGTTTAATGGAGAGCATGATCTATCGTTCAGGTTAACAGAAGTAATTGCTCTCTGCCTTGCCTCCATAAAGTTGACTATTTAAAGGCAGATCCCCTACCTTACTGAAAACACGTGGATTCGGTGCGCGAACCCCAGTGAAGGTATTAATCCCATTAGAAAGCAACTGGGTGTTAGCCAATCAGGCAAGGAATTTGGAATAGTCCACTTCTGAAGGCAAGGTCAGATATAACATCCCTCCCCTGAATAAAATTAGCCCTGGAGGACATAGTCATTTAAATGTACTGGATGACGTTTTGTCTGCTTTCTTGGTTTCTCTGGTTGATTGCCGTTCCTGTCTTCATCTTCTTCTCTTGATGAGCTTGTTTCTGGTTGTCTGCTGCTGTCTTGATTTTGCTGTTCATCTTCTCTGTTTGAGGTACTCATCCCAGGTTGACCACTACTGATGCGTGGTTGAGTCTTAGCTGGTTGTGATGGTGATGATAAACATCTTCTGTTTGCACCACAACGTTGAGCCCCTTTATTTGGATCACCACTGTTGGTCTCTATCTTGTGGACCCATAGTACATATGACATAGTACTTTTGTTCCTATTTGGAATTTTATTTTGTTTATATCTTCTAGTTGAAGTTTGGCATCAGGTTTCAGCCTTTTGTTAAAGACTTTTGATTCATTAGACTTGCAACTTTGAATATGTTGTGAGCTGGTTCACTATGGTCACTTTGAACCCTAAGTGATTGAACCAGTCATGGGCTATTAAATCATTATGGTTACCTAATGCACTACCAGTGGCAGGTATATAGTTTTGTTAGGCATAGCAATTTTTCCTGTTGTTTGACCCAACAGTTTGATTTTATTCCCTTGGTAGTCTGATATTGACATACTGCAAGGGTGCATCTTATTATTATTTTTATTATTTATGATCGTCCGTCTTTCTTGAAACTATACACTGCTGACCCTGTGTCAAGTTCCATATTAATTGGTGTATCATTTATTATGACATGTGTATAAACCAGACTTGTTATCTCTGATATGGTTTATACAGGCAACTTGCTTATGTATCTTATAAGTGCCTTTACTGTATTTAGAAATAGTATTGACTGTTTGTTTTTTTAATTTCAGACATTCTGCCTTTATATGTCCTATACGCCTGCAAAACATGCATGTTGATTTGCGGTATGGACATTCTATATGCATGTGCTCATTGCATCTATAGCAAAGCCGTGGACTATTTGATGCAGGATTATTTGAGCTGACTGAGTGCTTGGGTGACCCAGTGTTATTCTCAATTTTTTGCACTTCAGACTTTATAAGTCTTTTTAATGGTTTAGCTTGACTAGCTATAGTTTCTGCTAGTCTGACATGAGCTACCGCTGTCTCAAAATCAAGGTCTGGAATCATTAACATTTTCAACCTCAAATTGTGATTGTTTATGCCACAAATAAAATGATCATGAAGTGTTTCATTCATGAAGTCTTTGAAATCGCACTTATATATGAATTCATGTAGCAAATTCTCACTGTTTCACCCTGTTCTTCTATGCTGAGATTAAAATGGTATCTCTGCATTATTGTCAAGGATTTAGGAGAAAAATACTCTGTGAGAATTGTCACACTCTATCAAAATCCAACTTAGCTGGGATTACATCCGTAGATTGAGACTTGAATATTTCGTATGTTTGCAGATCTATTGTGGTCATTAGAGTAACTAACTTTATCTCAGGTTTTTTTATATTGTTAGTCTGTAGATAAAAAATCAAACTCTCTTTATAATTTGGCAGCTGAATGCTTTAGCCATCTTTTTTTATTTATACTGAGTAACCACTCATACTTGTTTTTATAGTTACGTTATTATAACTAACTCAACAAAGCTTTTTAACCAATAGAGTGAGTTTTTACGCTGTCTTGCGAATAAAGCTCTTGTGATTGTTGAAGCTTCTAATTGACCTGCCTTTATGTCTGCGGTCAATTTTATTCAACAGTTTTACGCTGTTATTTTTTTAAAAGAAAAATACCACATAATGAAATTACTGCAACGTAAAAAAATTTTCAAAAACAAAAAATAATAAACAAATACACACTTGGGTATTTTATAACATAATTTTCCAGCAGTGAGGGAAGAATGTTTCTCTGTTACTGTGCCAATTGTTTAAACTGGTGTAGTTTATTCTAATTTTTCCAGCCATGAGGGAAAAATTTTTCTGTTTTACTGCGCCAAATCTGTTATAACTGGCGTACGTTATTCTATAATTTTTCCAGCCATGAAGGAAAAATTACACTGCAACTGCACCAACTCTAGTTGGCCTGTCAGCTGCACCAAATCTGTTATAACTAGTACAGTCTATTCTATAATTTTTCCAGCCATGAAGGAAAAATTTCATTGCGACCGTACCAACTCTGTTATAACAGGCCTGTCAACTGCATCAAATCTGTTGTGTTTGGTTAGGCTTTCAGGTTCGTTTCCAAACCAACAGATACAAAATGAACAACTATTCAGCAATAAATATGTATAATTTATTAGTACAAAAGATATACACACGTTAGTTAAACAAATGTACAAATATAGTTGATATGCTTCAATGCTGAGATAGTTGTGCGGAGTAAGGAACTCGTTTCCAGCTAATGATTAGCCTGCATCATGAGTTCTGGTAAGAAGACTCTTCCAGCTATGTAATTAGCTTGCCTTGAGTCCTCTAGTTCAGATGTAGCAGTTTCCAGTCCATAGGTGGACTTGCCTCACTGCGTGGACGTCATGATAAATACCTTTACTGATGGCAGAAGGTTTAATGGAGAGCATGTTCTGTCATTCAGGTTAACAGAAGTAATTGCTCTCTGCCTTGCCTCCAAAAGGTTGACTATTTAAAGGCAGATCCCCTACCTTACTGTAAACATGCAGATTTGGTGTGCGAACTCCAGTGAAGGTATTAATCCCATTGGAAAGCAACTGGGTGCTATCCAATCAGGCAAGGAATCTGGAATAGTCTACTTCTGAAGGCAGGGTAAGATATGACAGACACACACACATGTATACATGCATCCATTTTCATAAAGATAGTTTAAATGGATTAGAGATAATCTCAGAATTTTCGGATACCATTTTTTAACTTAAACCAATTCATTATTGGAATATCAAATTTACCCTTTTTTGTAAATTGAGATTTTTCTTAATTAAATTCTTTAATGTAAAAGTGAGTATATTTTATTTGAAGACTTTAAAGACAAACACATCTAATTATAATACCTAATTGTTGTAATACTCATTCTCTCAGTATTATTAAACATATTGGAAGCAAAAAGATTCCAAAATAAAATGCATCACTTAATTTAGTGACTAAATAGAATAATTTAAAAGATCTCGATTATTTACCCCTCTTTTCTTCCAAAACGTAAGCTTGTGTTTAAGACCTGTAGAGGTCCCTACTATCGCATTTTACACGCACATTCTTGAGGTTACAGCCTTAGTAAATATTACTTAAGTAGTAATTGTGCGTTTAAATAAATTTATAATTACTTTATATTAAAATTTAATATTTCTATTTATTAAATACTTCTACCTCTGCTATATTAGATAAAAAAAAATAATAATACTATTAAAATTAAATTAAAATAGTTTTAATAAGCGAATTAAGAGAGGAAATCTAGAGTACTTATTTTCTTTGCCTTTGTATTTCAGTTTCTTTACTTATTATTTTTTAAACAGTGTTTAAATCACGTGTACCTGATATTTTTCTGCCTGAGCCCAGCTCTGTGTAGAATGTTCTATTAAAAATTTAGTTTGCCTACTGATTTGCATTAATTAGATGATAATCCAGATATATTTAGAAACCCTTACTTATAATGTATGACACTTTAAAATTCTATATTTAGATACATTTTAAATATATGATAAATCACGATTATATTTTTAAATCTAATGATATTATTGAAGGTATGTACATTATAGCACCTACACTACTTATGTTGATCACATAATGTTCTTTGCTTACTGACTTAACTTGCGATTGTAGATGCAATATTGCATAATTGTTAATAAGAAATGTTAGTAATTTATTATCAAAAGAACTATTTGTTTATTTATTCAATCCTGTTTGATGTATGCTTTTTCAGCCTTTTCACATGTGTATCAATCCGCTAATAACTTTCTAATCTTAACCCTAAAAGTTAACTTTCTAATCTTGTCATGTTATTAAAGAACCTATATACCAAAACTTCTGACAAAAATTATTAAAACAGGAAAAACTGTCTATATGTATTGCCACTCAGTGCAAGCCAGAGTAACCAGTCGATGCCAGAAGGCTTATGCACAAAATCGCCATCCAATTCCTACTCATCCAATATCCCTAGACTAGTTTTGACTTGTGGCCTTCGTCAGCGATGTTTATTAGCTTAAAACTTCTGACAAACTTAAATGATCAATTCATCAAAATAGACCACATATACCATTTTTATTCAGAAATTTTCACGTCAAGAGTTGTTAGCCGAGAGGTCAATGCAGCGGCCTTGCAAGCAAGCAGTTGGTTATAGACTGTTGTTGCAGGTTTGGCTCCTGGCCCATGCTATGACATATGAAAAAAAATGGAAAATTTTTTTTCACAAGATTTAGAAAATTATTGGCAGCCCAGACAATCTAAAAAAGTACATTATTAACAATACAAAAAATATAAATTTTACACAAAAAATAATAAAAGTGAACACTGTACAGTACTAATTAATTCACTCCCGCCATAATGACGTCACATTCACATGGCCAATAATTACCACAATTTTACTTAAAGTTCATAAAAATACTACATATATAAACTCTGGCATGAAATTACCAAAACAGAAACTAAAACAAAATTACACACATGGCCAGAAAATCCCAAATGTTATTTAAAATTAACAAAAAAATGTACTAACATATATATTAGTCTGTCATGAAATTACAAAATGAACAATAAAGCAAAATTATCAGTCAAAATAATAAGATGAAAAAAGAGGAGGAAGAGGAGGACAGAAGAAAAAAAGAATAAAAAGAGGAAGAAGAAAAAGAAGATGATGATGTTAACATAAGCAAATTAAATTGATTTAAAATGTAAAAAAAAATTGTATGTATATTAAGGCTGGTATGAAATTATCAAAACGAACACGAAATCTAAATTGGGCCACAAAAAAACATTACATAAGCAAATTAAATCCACTTAAAATTAAAATATGTACATGTATTATATCTGGCGTGAAATTACAAAATAAACACTAAAGCAAAACTGGCAAAAAAATAGTACTAAAATAATAGCACATCTATTAATTATATCTGGCAAGAAATTGTCACAATAAACACTAAACCAAAATTGACAAACAAATAATACTTCATAATAGGCAAATTAAGTTGTTTAAAATAAACACATACCATATATATAACAGGAATTGCCATGATGAAACAATTGTTTGTCTATCTGCAGAAATTCTCCAGAGGACATTTCTTCTTTATTTTAAGGGGATTTTCCTTTCTCATGTCTGTATAAATTTTTTTTTCAAAATGGAGACTTAAAGAACACATGTTTCTCTGATATAACATCTGCACACGATCGAAAAATGTTAATAAGTAAATGTAATTTGTTAAAAACAAAAAAAAAAATAAAAGAAATTAAATTAGTACACTTTTAAGATTAAAACATTCAAAAAAATTAAATTGATACATTTTTATTTCAATGGAATTAATGTGGTGGACTTATTTTTTGTTATCTCGTCCAAGATGTAAATGAACACATCATCAGCTTTATGCAGTCTCTGCCATATAAATTCTGCCAAATAAGAATCTAGATGCTGCCATGCTGGTTCTCAGTGTTGTTTGTTATGCCATTTCACTGAATCTCAAAGTCTTTTAATGTTCTGAATGTGAATCCTGGTTTGAGGAATTACAAATGGTCATAGACGGAAGCTTGTATTTTATCAGTTTTATACACTTCATAAGAGTCCGAATAAATTATTGAACCCTCTTCAACATTTTGTCTAGTGGCTTCCATCAGAGTTGCAGATGTTTTGTCACCAAATGTGATGATGTGTTCTCATCGGTCTAACTGCAGAAGCCACCAAACATCAACTGTTCTAGAGGTATTTGTTCAGTTTTGTTTTTTTTTTCTTTGTGAAAAGACTCTCATCAATTTCACCAATTTTGTTAGGGCCTGCAATTTGACATTTTTTGCAGGCTAACATTGCATTGGCACAAACTTACTACATATAGTTACTTCAGTCTATTATGGTTTTGTCTACTAAATCAACCTCTGTTTTTCCACATCCTATGGTTGTTAATTTTTGATCCCAGCAGTAAATAAATTGGATTGCCATCAGAAATGGAATTTTGGAATCTTCCAACCACATTTCCTATGAGGACCTATTTTACTTTTGCATCCTTAAACATTGCAGCACATTGCTTGTCTGAAGCATGTATGGCAGAATTCATTTGTCTTGAAAATACCGAACAACATTGATCTCAGTAGTGGGTAGATCCCAAATTTTGATCATTTTGTACTGCAACAAAAAAAAGGTAGTGTGAATCAGAAAATGGAAAAGTAAATCTCAAAATGAAAACTACATGTATTCAGTTACATCGAAAATAATATACTAGGAAAAGCAAAAAAATGCAATTGACAGCAGTATGAACTAAAATCCACAAAAATGGCAAAACACTTTAAAAGATTTATCCCAATGAAATATGGACAATAAGTAACATATCTAATAAGCAGAAATTGATTAAATTTTGGAAAGTGTAAATTTATCATTTAACTTCATCACAGGGTTTATTTGATGGGATTGCAATGTTAGACATTTATAATGGATGTGAAAAGGGATATAAGGACTAATGCATAAGTACCTTTCTTTCCATTTGCTATAAAAATGATACATATTGAGAAAAGGGATTAAAAAATTGAATATTATAACAGATTTGGTATCTTAAAATGCTGAATTAAAATTTTAAATGCCAAAGAAATTATAATTTACTTTGTCATATCATCATCACTATCAAATATAGTCAATCCAGTTAAGAGACATAATTCCTTTTAAGTTTAATCCAGTTATTTTAGTTTGTAATCCATAGCAATTTTTTTTCCACATCACACCAACAAATTTCCTTACCCCATCTATTCATTTTACATAGAGTATCTTCTTAGTTGTAATGTAATTTGTAAAGTATTTTTTTTTCTTCTACTAGTTTACATATATATATATTGGACTGGGTCCCTCTGAACAAATTTATTCTTACTAGGTTTAAATACTCTTTTAAACATAACTCTAATACTATAGAAAAACGGATCAGTCCTTCAAGCAGAGGGAAGAATACCACTGATAGAATAGCCATTAATGATACCTATTGCCAGATCGAGCTATACAATGCATAACATGACCACATTTCCTGACTGTGGCCCAACCATGATCACTGTACTCAAACCCCTGCCATCCAAAGCATTTTATTTGTTTTAAGGAACAAACTCAGTTACTAGCCAACCATATGTTATATAGTAGGCATGCTTCAGATGACAGGCATGCAATCCAGCACTTGAAATATCCAATGGCTAGTTCATACTCTTAACCAGAGTCCAGCGTATTTACATAACATAAAAATAACTCTACTCTTAAATTAATAGTCACACAGTGACAAGATATAGAGAGAATAGACCAAATAATATTTAAGTGAACATTAATACGTATTCAAGCACACACATATTTAATATAATATTTTACATGAAGAAATATAAATAATTAATGATTAGTTTCAGGCTAATCCTCCATTAATTAAAGTTCATTTAAAATAAGTATAAAGTATCTGAAGACAAGTATCAAAATGTCTTTACCTAGGTTTTCATGACTGGCAGTTCAAACCAGTTGGCTTATTGGTCTCTATTGATGGTTTCAGGGCTTGTTTTTCATTCATTGTCTTGATAATGGGGGGGGGGGGTTGCAGCAGCATCTATTTCATGCTTTTATTTTTACAAGTTTACATTTTGCTGACCCACCTGATCACACACATGTTGAAAAAATCCTGTACATGAGGGGTCAGAATGACGAATAGGTCAACTTGGGTAGGATGACAACCTTGGCACTAACAAGGGCTTTGAACGTTCCATCATCAAATTTTCAATGAAATGGAAGGCTGAAGAGTTGTGAGTTGAAATAGTTTGAAGCCTGTCCATTAAAGTATGAAGTTTGGCTATCTTAATATAAAGCTGAGCACTGATTATATATGTGTGTGAGGATAGTAATCTAGACCAACTGATTATTGCTGGTTTAGCATGAAATACGTATATTGGTGATTATTTATCTTTTCCACATGTGTGTGATCAGGTGGATCAGCAATATGAGATGGCACTGAGAGTGGTGGATCATATGAATGTCTGAGTTCGAACCCCGCATATATTACATATATAAATGCAGGTTTAAGCCTGTACAATGTATTAAGTTTACATTTTAAAATCTACTTTAAAAACATATTTTTCTACTTTCGTTTTTATTAATAATTTAATCATTTATTTTTAAATAAAAATATGTAACACGAGCTATATATGTCCATTCTTGGTAATTATTACACTAAAATTTACAATATACATATATTAATACATTGTACAGGCTTAAACCTGCATTTATATATGTAATATATGCGGGGTTCGAACTTAGCACTAACAAGGGCTTTGAACGTTCCACCATCAGATTTTCAATAAAATGGAAGGCTGAAGAGTTGTGAGTTGGAATAGTTTGAAGCCTGTCCATTAAAGTATGAAGATTGGCTATCTTAATATAAAGCTGAGCACTGATTATATATATGTGTGAGGATAGTAATCTGGACCAACTGATGATTGCTGGTTTAGCATGAAATACATATATTGGGGATTATTTATCTTTTAACATGTGTGTGATCAGGTGGGTCAGCAATATGAGATGGCACTGAGAGTAGTGGGTTGTGTGAAAGTCTGAGTTCGAACCCGCATATAATAAATATACATATATATAAATGAAAGATTTTTAATTTAAAAAAATTAGCAACATTTGGAAGAAGCTATTGGAAGACAAAATAATTCTTAAAACTTTTCAACCAATAGAATTTAAATAGGATAAAGAAAAAGATAATAATAATGATTTAAAATCTCATACACATTCTTATGATTTGAGAAAGAGGACGCTGTGAGGAAGATACTTGTTATTGTACTGAAACATCCTATTTTACTATATGAAATATCCTGAAAATAATAATATGAAGTCATTATTTATCCATGAAAATATTAGAAGAGCAAAACATATTCAAATATATATGTATATTTAATAGAAATTTGTTTCCAAAATATGAACAAAAAATATTAATCTCTGATAAATCTTTCAAATTCGACTTTAATTCTTTCATTGATTTTTTTTGTGATCTAGAACCACAGAAAAGTTCAGTTTACCTTTTTTGGTCATGTTTGGTTTTATTTTAATTATTTTACACTCATTTTACTAAAAAACTGAATTAAATATATATTAGCATTTTATATCAAAAAAGGGTCTGAGGAAATCAATATTTTTATATGTCTCTTGCTCTATATGGTATTAGAAAAGAGCTGATGCTCCATATCTTACATCTTGTATGGTTCTTGAAAAGAACTGACTGTCAATCCCTCCACTGTTGATTAGGAGTTTCTATGTATCAAAATCAGAGTGCCTGCAAAATCTTTTACTTTGTGATAGATTTTAAAAATGAAAACATATTTTTCATACTTATTTACACATTTATAATTAATTTTTATAATTAGATATAGATTTTTATTCAAATTTATTTAATTTTAGAAGAAATGGTAAGAAATATCAATAATCGGCAACTATTTGTAAGTTAAAAGAAATCAACGATGAATCGCAAGTTGTCATTAGTTGAAAAATAATTCTTTTACTCTTCAGGAAATTTTTCTTACATTTTTTTTATTGCTATGAATTTAATTTTAACATTTTAATTATATTTACATAATCTGTAATTCATTTTTATAAGCTAAATGAAAAGAATTTTGATTATTTTACATTCATATTTTTATAAATAAAATGATAACTGTCAGATAAGAAAAAAGGTAATTTAATCCAGTCTGAAGAATAAAAAAAATGGGCAGGGAAAAGTTGAAAATATTAAAATTGTTTCCTAATTTTCAAGATATTTTAAATAATTTTTAAAAAATGATGACAATACTATATGAATCATAATTTTTACAATGTGAGCTGATCAGATTATTAATGTTATGATATTACCTTATCTTTTTAAAAATAAAATAAATACATACAGAAAAACAGAATAATAACATATGCTTTTGATTTTTAATAATTATTACACAAATGTTGAGCAAAAATAATAATGAATTTTAATAAATTTCATGAAAAATTATGTTTTTGGTAGTATTTATATATTGGACTATTTCCATCAAGTAAAATTAAGTATTAACCTAGTGTTGTCACTGGGAAGAGACAAGACTAATACCTCTCTAAATGTCATACATATACTAATCTGTATGTAAATAATATTTTAAGCACAGATACTTGAAACTGAAATTAAATCGAGAGACTGGAAATCTCTTTGAACTTGTTATAATGCTTATCTGACAGCCAATCAGATGTTATGATGGCTGTCCGAATGATGATCAAACCGTAAATTCTTTCTCATGTATTTACGGTTTGACCGTCATTTGGACAGCTATGATAACATCTGATTGGTTGTCAGATAAGCATTATAATGAGCACAAAAATATTTCCAGGCTCTCAATTTAATCTGTATGCTATTCCTAACAATTGAAAAATTTAAACAAAGTTAATTTTTTTAAGACATTCAATACTTATTATTAAATGATGGAAATAGTTCAATATATAAATATAACTAAAATACCATCACCACAAACCTTCAAGAAAACACACGTTTTTAGTAATTAAAAAATGTTTCTTATGGCATAAAACGCATGATCAGTAATTGCAAAATAATATGTCAATTCAAAAAAATAAATAATAAAGTGATTTAAACTCTTCTGTGATACTGCTACTCAAATTTACTGGCTATTTTGATATGTTTTCTTAATGTAAAAATCATTATTTTAAAATAAGATAAAATTATAATAAAAAAAATAAAAAAATATCTCAGTAGGTGGCGTTACAAGTGAAATTTTTAAAAATATCATTATAGATGTTTTAGGCCAACAAATATCACATGGTCATCATTTCTTATGCTTGCTCATAACTGTTATTAAAACAGGCAAAACTCTCTGCCTTGCACTGAGTGGCAATATGTATAGAGAGTTTTGCCTGTTTTAATATAGGTGTTTTTGTAGAGTTCTCTGAGTGAATGATTCCTGGCTGATGTTATAAGTAGTTAAAAAATTAAATTTTATGTATATAATCCAAAAGGAAGATTAAGATATTCTTTTTTGTTTTAATTAATTGCAAATACACCTAAAATTTCTTCCTTACTTTAAACGAAAATATTTTTTTAAGAAAATATAGTCCAATATGATGCTAAATCTATTGTGTATAGCTAAAAACTTATCAAACTGATTTGAATATAGTTGTTTATCTGTTATGCTAGGATATCCTGAAAACAGGCATTGTTGCATGTCATTGTGATAAAAACATAACACATAAATTTGACAAAAATACATTGGCAGAAATAGGTTTAAAATGATTCTAAGAATCTCTTGTTAAATAAAAGCATCTAAAAAAGTATTTCCATCAGATAACCTTCTCATGGGATAAATATGTTTTCCAATATGTTTCACGTCATTGCATTTGAGAATAGACTTATAAAAAGCCATTAATGTAAACAATATTATCTTAAAACATGTCAAAATTTAAATCGTTTCTAAAATAAAATTCCTATAACCATACTTATTTTAAAGTTATAAACTTTGCTTTTGATATTATTTCATTTTTTCTTCAAACATTTTGATTTCTTTATGTTTAAAACTGCCAAGTTCCAACATACACGCGACTTACGTAATTGCCCAAATTTTAGTACTTAAAAATAATCTACTCACTAACTATAAACTTATATATAAAACCAATGTTTAAAAAATCATAAAAAAAATTTAGGATATATATATTTACTTTAGGTTTGTACTTATCTAATGAATTATTATATACGATTCAACTTTTAAGTTACCTATCTCCAACCTTGCTGCACCCCCTTAATTCAGTGAATACTAAGAATATGCTTAATGCTAAATAATGTCTATTTTTAGTAAAAAAAGTTAGTAAAATGTAATGTGTCAATTTCTGTAAAAAAATTCAATTATATTTCTCATTTTGTTAGACTTTTATTTATTATATAAATTACAAAAACTTTAGTATATTTTAATAACAGGAATAAATTTAATAACAACTGATTGGAAATTTACATGTTTTATACTCATCAAATATACAAAAAAAAGCCAGACTTTTATTTATTACATAAATTACAGAAACTTCCATATTTTAATAACAGGAATAAATTTTAGAACAACTGATTGGAAATTTGCATGTTTTATACTCATCAAATATATATAAAAAAACAGACTTTTATTTATTAGATAAATTACATAAACTTCTATACTTTAATAACAGGAATAAATTTTATAACAACTCATTGGAAATTTGCGTGTTTTATACTCATCAAATATACAAATTAAAAAAAACACAATTTTTTTCTATTTTTTTTTTTAATGTACAAAAAATGAAATATAAATTTGTGTAAAAATAAACAAATCAAACTTGTCTCATGGGAGACATACCTCAGTGGCCCTAAATGTTTGAAATAGTTTTCTCAATTTTGAGCTCATTTCAAACTGGACAGAAGAAGTATTTATCTTAGTTTCATTATTTACTGCCTCCTTTAAAAGCTTGAATCGATCGTCTTCTTCAATATTTCCTTCACTTTTAATATCAAACCACTCATTACATAATACGGAATAAATTCTCTTTAAATACTGGCAAAGAGATAGATCTTCAAAAATACGTAGAACAAGTTCTTTCCAGTAGTTTTGCTCTTCTTCATTTAAAACATAAAACCAAATTTTTGCGAACTTAGTTTCATTTTGAGTATTTTGCAAAGTAAAAGTAATACGAACACTTAACACTGCAATAGCAGATCGTGAGTAATCTATTGCAGAAGGACTTGCAGTTAAAATTAACATCATCATTCTATAGGCAAACACCGTGCTTATTTCTAAACGAGTAAGGTTCTCTACTGCTTTTGCATGAAACATGACATGAGCATCAGGGAAGTCAAGCATTGAATTTAGAACACGGGAGCGTAAAGAAGATAATTCTGTTGCTGTTAGTTTTATTTCTGAAACACCAGACCAATATCGTGGGATTTCTAAATTACGGGAAAGATGGCCTTCTACGTTCAAAAAGTGGTATGAATTCTCTAAACACAAAACTGCTATTGCATATTTATCTAAAGATTTATCAGTATTATAATTCAAAAATCTATGTAGAGAAACAATTCCTCCGTAAATAACTGAACTTGAGAATTTTAATGAATATCCTAACTCTAATAAAAATGTTGCAGCTTCTTCACGATAATTTAATTTTTCTTGTAGAGAACGTTCCCGCTTCTCGATTGCGGGTGACACTAAAACTGTTACAGCTTCTTCACGATAATTTAATTTTTCTTGTAGAGAACGTTCCGGCTTCTCGCTTGCGGCTGTCATTTTCGAAAAATAAAATTGCTCTATCAAAAACCTTGATTTAATACTTCACATTAGAATAATAATCGCCAAATATTATATTTAAATTAGCCAAACTCACATTGTAAGTAATTCGCATAATTAAATTTGAATGTAGGAAATGGTGGTCATGTGACGTTTATTAGCTTAAATTTAAATATACTGTACATATATATATAGTATTTATCAAAATCATATAATGTATACATATTTATTACTATTATCTCTGAATTATTGTTACAAACAGTAGAACGGCTGTTTTGCATACATGTACATAAAACTTAATATATTTATTATAAAGATATTGGCAGACATTATCACAATCCATAACCTCAAATATTACACCAATGAGTATATTGAGCTTAATTTTAGCTCTCTCTATTCCCATCTTTTTTCCTCTAGTACGTAATATTCAAATTGGCAACATCATGATATTATGTATAATTTATATATATAATTACTGAAGACAGAATTATTAAAGTAAATATAATCTGTTAAAAACAAAAAATAAAAAAATTAAATTAGTACACTTTTATAAAAGAGCGACTTTATTGAGTATAAAATGTTTTACAAGGTAAATATTGATTTACATAGTGTAATATGGAGATTTAAAATGACGCATTGAATTTTTTTGTCCATAGCATTTCCAGAAATTGATCAACCAATGGAAACTCAAAGCATTAATCCACGAGAAGATTAACCAGTAAAGACAAATGGATGTTACAATTATGAATTATTTGTAAAGTCTAGAGTTTAAATATGAGTAACATTTTAAGAGTACAATACTGAGAAATCCAATTTGCAATAAATAAGTTGAGAATAGGAGAACACTTGGGAGATAACATTGGAAATAATAAATTTAAATAGAGCGAATCACTTGCATTTAAAATCATTAGTCCAAATTGCAGCATACTTTGCAATAATATTTGGATAAAATCATTTATAACAATAACGCTAAAAAAATAAAACATTGGTGGTCGGAAGGTCAGCGATAGCCGCTTTACAAGCAATTGTCCCGGGTTAGCAGGTTCGCTTCCCGGCTGATGCTATGACACATGGGAAAAAACAATAACATTAAAAAACCCGCTATGAATAGCGTTCTTTTCTTTCATGTGAATGAGAAAATCAACATTGGTAACGATGTCCACAGCACTCTCATCCAAGCCCTCCCCCTCAAAGAACTAGGATTTAGGCCTATAGGGGTCCCTCCCAACAACCAGACTCTCTCATCCAATCAGAAAAGTTGAGTGTAACGAAAATTTTAATTGAAAAGTACAATTAGGAATTTAAGACTAGAGTTCAAATGTGTTTAGTGTTTTAGGAGTCCAATATTGAGAAATCCAATTTGCGGTGGATAAGTTGAGAAAATAGCAAAACACTTGGAAATAACATAAAATGCGGACTAAATAAATCTATTGTTGAGTTCTTCCAAATGGCCTCGAATATCTTCACAAGAGAGCAATCCCGAATACTTTGGAAAGATTATGGAAAAACTATGGAGAAGGAAAAAATCCAAGTCTCAAAATGTCTGCTGAAAACCATTCTAATCCATCATGAAAATCACATGAACAGCAAAAAAACAGCCCTATCAATAATAACATTGGAAGTAATAAAATTAAATAAGGTGAATCGCTTTGCAATAATATGCAGATAAAATCATTTACGAGGATAATGTTAAAAAATTGCCATAAATAATGTTATTTTTCCTATCTTGTGAATGAGAAAAACCAACTTTGGTAATGATCACCACAGCACCCTCATCCCAGCCCCCTCCCTCAAAAGAACTGGGATTTAGGACCCTGGAGGCCCTCCCAACAACCGGACTCTTCTCATTCATTCAACAAAATTAAATGAAATGAAAATTTTAATTAAAAGATAAAATCTCTGTAGAAATCTTTTGTAAATTCAATGGCTTATATTTACACAGCGTTTTTATAAAAATTGAATTTATTCTTACTTGTGATTACATTGTTGATATAGCTAGTCTATGAAAAGAGAGCTAAGAAACCCTCTTTTTAATAGGGATAGTTTTAGAGAAAATTAATTCTCTAAACTAGGAAAAAGGGAATGAAACGGGAAGCCAGAAACATGTGATGTACTGTAACTTCTTAAACGAAGTCCAGAATCTCTCAGCAACTATGCCCAGAGAAACCTGTTAGCTACATAATTTTACATTCCCCAATCTAAGTTTTCCCATATTCTGCTCCATCCCATTTTCACAACATAATCTTTTTCAATTCTATGGCCTTTATATCTAAATCCCTCTTTTCTTTTTCCAAACCCAGCATAAAAACCAATAATCCACTTTCTGTATAATCACTTTTTTCATATTTATTCTTCTATAACTTCATTAATTGGAGTTATTGGCTTCCTCTAGTGGACTTTTTATTTAGTACACTTTTAAGATGAAAACATACAAAAGTTGTTCCTCGGTGTTTTTTATTATGCCATTTCACTGAATCTCAAAGAATTTTAATGTTCTGAATGTGAATCCTGGTTTGAGGATTTACAAAATGAAAATGGTCATAGTCAGAAGCTTGTATTTCATCAGTTTTATACACTTCCCAAAAGTCTGAATAAATTATTGAACTCTCTTCCACATTTTGTCTAGTGGCTTCCATCAGACTTGCAGATGTTTGGTTATCAGTTGTGATGATGTGTTCTCACCGGTTTACCTGCACAAGCCACCAAACAGCCACTGTTCTGGAGGTATTTGTTCAGATTTGTTTTCTTTCTTTGTGAAAAGACTCTCATTAATTTCACCAATTTTGTTAGGGCCTACAATTTTACATTTTTTGCAGCCTAACATTGCATTGGCACAAACTTCCTACATATAGTTATTTCAGTCTATTATGGTTTTGTCTCAATCAAGCTCTGCTTTTCCACATTCTATGGGTGCTAATTTGTGATCCCAGCTGTAAAGAAATACTCCAACCATATTTCCTATGAAAATTTATTTTACTTTTGCATCCTTAAACATTGCAGCACATTGCTTGTGTGAAGTGTGTGTACAGAGGAATATAGTACGTCTGTTTGGACACATTTTTTCAGATGGCAGGATTCATTTGTCTTAAAAGTACTGGACCACATTGACCTCAGTAATGGTAGATCCCAAATTTTGATCATTTTGTACTGTAAAAAAAGGTAGTGTGAATCCGAAAATGGAAAAATAAATCAAGATGAAAACTACATGTATTCACTTACTTCAAAAATAATATACTAGGAAATGCAAAAATAAAATGCAATTGATAGCAGTATGAAATAAAATCCACAAAAATGGCAAAACACTTGAGAAAATTTATCCAATGAAGTCTTGACAATAAATAACATATCTAATAAGCAGAAATTGATTAAATTTAAGAAAGTGTAAATTTATCACTTAATTTTGTCAGAAGTTCCCATATATACGTTATTGGATGAGACTGGGTGAGATCACTGGGTTTATTTGATGGAATTGCAATGTGAAAAGGCATAGGAGGACTAATATATAAGTACCTTCTTTTCCATATGCTATAGAAATGACTCTTATTGAGAAAATGGATTGAAAAATTGAATACCATGACAGATTTGGTATCTTAAAATGTAGAACTAAAAATTTAAATGCCAAAGAAATTATAAATTACTTTGTAATATCATCATCATTATCAACTATGGTCAATCCAGTTAAAAGATAAAATTCCCTTTAAGTTTAATCCAGTTTTTTTTTAGTTTGTAATCCATAGCAAATTTTTTTTCCACATAATTCCAGAAAATTTTCTTATCTCATCTATTTATTTCACATAGAATATCTTCTTAGTTGTAATGTAATTTGAATAGTATTTTTTTTCTTCTGTTAAAAAGACTAAAGTGATATTCAATGGATTTTCTCAAAATATGAAAATAAAGATTGATTATGATGAGTTAGAAGAAGTTAACAGCTAAAAATACCTTGATCATATTTTTAATACAGCTTGATTATGATGAGTTAAAAGAAATTAACAGCTATAAATACCTTGGTCATATCTTTAATACAGATGGAAACATAATGGAAAAATGTAATCATAAAATTAAACTTGGTTGGAGTACTTTTGGTAGAAAGAACTGATATTAAAAGGGAAATATGCTTATGTGTTTGAAAAGGAAAGTTTTTAATAAATGTATTTTATCAGTTCTTACTTATGGATCTGAGACTTGGACACTTAATAGAAGAGCAATACAGAGACTTCAAACCACACAAAGAAGTATGGAGATATGCACACTAGGAGTAACAAGAAGAGATAAAAAAAAGAACATATGGGCAAGAGAACAAACTGGGTTACTGATCTTATTAAAAAAAATTAAAAGACTGAAGTGGAGTTGGGCTGGACATATTGCTAGGAGAGATGATAATAGATAGACAATTGAAATTTTAAACTGGATTCCAAGTGAGTGTAAAAGACAGAACGAGACCACATGTGAGATGGATGGATGAAATAAGAAAAGGTGCCGGGGTGATGTGGAAAAGAGAACCTAAAGATCAGAGAAGGTGGATTGAACTTGGAGAGACTTTCATCCTGCAGTGGATTGATAATGTTTGATGATGATGATGATATATATTGCACTGGGTCCCTCTGAACAAAGCTTATTCTTATTAGATTTAAATATCTGTTTAAGCATAACTTTAATACTACAGGAATGGATAGGCCATTCAAGCAGAGGAGAGAATATCATTGATAGCATAGCCATCAATGATACTGATGACCAGATTGAGCTATACAAGGCATAACACAATCACATTTCCTGACTGTGGCCAATCTCAACCGATGTACTCAAACCCCTACCATCCAAAGCATTTTATTTGTTTTGAGGATCAACCTCAGGCACCAGCCAATCATATGTTATTTAATAGGCATGCTTTGGATGACAGGTACGCAATCCAGCTCTTGAAATATCGCATGGCTAACTCATACTCTTAACCAGAATCCAGCACATTTATTTAACATATAAAAATAACTATACTCTTGAATTAATAGTGATGCAGTGACAAGATAGAGAGAATAGACCAAATAATATTTAAGTGAACATTAATATCTACTAATCAAGCACACACATGTCTAATATAATATCATATATTATTTCACATAAAGAAATATAAAATGATTAATGATTAGTTTCAGGCTAAATTTTATAATAGTCCTGCGTTAATTAAAGTTCATTTAAAATAAGTATAAAGTGTCCATAGACAAGTATCAAAATTTCTTCACCTAGGTTTTTATGATTGTCAGTTCCAACCAGTTGGATTTTTGGTCTCCATCGATGGTTTCAGGCCTTTTTTTCTATTCATTGTCTTGAGAATGGGAGGGTGTGTGTGTTTGCAGCATCATTACTATATTTTTTCTATTTTCGTTTTATTTTTAAATAAAAATATGTAACACGAGCTATATATGTGTCCATTTTTGTTAATTATATGCTAACATTACATTTTATATATATATTGTAACGGTATGGTGTGATATATCTGGATGTTCCGGCCTACAGATACATTTGAACACACACAGATCAACTCTAACAATCAGCTAGTTCTTCCATAATATATACCAACTTACTTCCAATCTAAAAGTGCTGGTGCACTTGTCTGCCATATCCCCAAGTTGATAGTGCCCCATGGAACAAACCGGTCCATCCACACATATAGGTGAAAGAGAGCAAGCTCGCATCTAACTACTGTCGGACCTAGGGTCTTCATGTAGGATGCTAGAGATAAAACGATGAAACACCTGACTCGTGATTACATCCATTTTCAATAAACCAGCCTAAGCATAATCCATCAAATCTACATGCAATCCAAATCAGTTCATCTCACATCTCACCACTCTTTTTCAAAACCGTTGCCTCAGATATTCGAACTCAGGAAGAATTCGCATTTGACTCTCTTAACAGGTATGTATCTATGCATACTCTTAATCAATGACTAAAATAATATATCCTATCTATTAAACAAAATATAACCCATATTTAATGTTCTCTCCCATGCTTATTAAGCAATAATGTGTATGTGTGTATGTGTAAAACATAGGTTATAAGATGTAAGTGTTTAATTGAATATAAATGCTGGATCAACAAAACTACAGAGATCTTGTTAATCTATAAAACTTCATAATATTTATTTACAAACAAAAATAGGATATATTTAAACATAAATTCTTAAACAATTTAGAAAAGCAAAGAAAATTTCTATATAGAAAAATATTTAAAAAAAGCTCAATAAAGAAAAAAAATATATATAAAAAAATGATGCCAATAAATTACTTGGATATCTCTATGGATTTACAGTTTCTATATGTCTATTATGATAATAATAAAAAAAAATGATTAGTTCACAATGAGACTGCCAACTCTAAGTAAATTTAACTGCAACCTCAGATATAATAATCGTGAAAAAATATAATGATAACACAACACAGAATATGATAGAACATAAGATAAAGAATACTATTTAAAAGAAAAATGTTAGTCATTTATTCAATTTATCTTAATAAATATTAGTAACATATATATAATTAGTCGTGTCATGTGATACATATTTTATATCTGTGGCTTTTAAAAAACATATATATAATTAGTCGTGTCATGTGATACATATTTTATATCTGTGGCTTTTAAAAAAAAAATAATAATATTAATAAAAAAATATCTTACCGTAAAATAGTCTAGTAAAGCACTTAATTGTTTGTGCATATTTCTATCTCACATCTGTCAGTAGAAAGTAAATCTAAATTTTATTAAAAAAAAAAATAAACTTTTCAACCTATCCCCCCCCTCCCCCCTTACTCTCTTGATATTTTCCCATATTGGATTGTTCCCTCTACATATAATTAGCAATCGCTTTTTCCAAATATAAGATGAGATAAAAATTAAAACAAAAAAATACAAATTGATTTAAAAAAAACAATATAATTTACAATTTTCCTTTATACAAAGTCCTTACGGATGATGTATTTTGTTAAATAGATGTTGGTAGAACTACCGTTTGATTTACAGAGCATCCTGAAGTATCTCAGTGGGCAGTCTGTGTGTAGTTAGGTGTTATTCATCCCATAGATTTTTATCCAGTGTAAATGTCAACTCCTCAGGCAAACAGACTGTAGACAGTCACATCTTGATATTTTATATGGTCATAGTCGATAGGAACAATGCTTCAACCCCCGACACAATTATGCTCTTTAGCCAAAATATTTCATGCTTGAACTATACACATATATATACAACTTTACATAAATCTATAGTCCAACAAAATATTTTTATTGAGAATAAAAACTTAACTGTTTTAATTTCTTTTTTTCAGTTCCTTTTAAAAAAGCATCAAGTTACTTTTCTTTTTTTAAAAAAATTTGAATTAATAATGATTTCCACTTCTCTATCGAATAAATCAGATTAATGTTCCATCCATTTCTTTTTTTTTTTTATTCGAATGTCGAATTAATTAAGAAAAATTGTCTATTTTGTAGAACAATATAAAAATATAATCCTCCTGATCTAACTAGCTTGACCGATCTTTTTTTCCAACCAAAAGAAAGCAGACGATTTCTTAATTGTTTCCTTTTTATCTTGGCGCTATTTCTATTCTTTGAAAACAAGCGTTTCAGCTTTTAAAACATTTTTTTACGTTGATTCATTAAAAAAATAATACAACATGTTCTAAAATAAATTTATAATATTTTTATCTCACTGTATATTCAAAATATTGATTCACTCTCTACTGTTATAATTATTGTTTTTCCCTTTTTTTTTTTTTTATTTAAGTCATTGTCAACCCAATTAACACAACACAAACAATCCACACACATATATAACTATGTACATTTTTTCTATTAAGATTGGCATTTTCTTAGCAACAAAATTGTATTACTAATATATATATGTGTGGGCATTTTTTTTTTTTACGGTCAATCATCCATCATTAATAACTACTTAGTAAGTAGTTATTACACTGCTTAGAAAATATTAAAAATATAAAAACATTAATTTTTTTCAAAAGTGTTTAAGCAAAAACCTTTTATTTTTATTTCTACTTGCTAAATAAAAAAAACAATCTTCCCTTATTTCAGTTTGCTTAGGTAGGTTGTTGGATAGCGATTTTTAGCTATCTGCACAATTCCCCTCCCCTACACAAGATTAAAATTTTGCTTATAACTCAAAATTTTATCTTCTAATGATTGTAAAGCATGTACATTTTGGGTATATTAAACTCTCTTATCTGTGAAAAATCACAACACTGACTTTCTTCCCTTTCTTTCAATCTCACAATTTCAAATACCTGTCCTGGTATTCCCTCTCTCAATAATTACATATCATTCCAAGTGAGAATTAGGGCAATAGATATATATCAATATTTTGCTGTTCAATTTTACGGTATGAACCTGACCATTTATGTATCTCTATAATAAATATCCTTGTTCACTGATCTCTCTCCTGCTCTTCTCTAGAGACTTACTGGATTTTGAGGACTACATGAACTAGAGTATCCATCGCCTTGCGTGGATTGACTCAAAAAAAAAAAAAAGAGGTCAGTTCTAAGGTATACCAGTATGTCTACTGAAGCATACCCTCATAAATACAATATGTTAATTATTACAACCCTAACGTTTTTTTTATGTTCTCTCACTTTCTTACCTCCATTGTCATTTCTACTGCTAACTATTAGTTGGTGGTGAAATTATTTATTTCATACTATTCTATAGATTGACCAGAATATGGTTTCAATATTCTTGCATTGTATGTACCTCTCATTTCTCCCTTTACAGCTACCCAAAAAGCATTAGGACCTGCTTGTTTTATTATAGTATAAGGTCCTTCATATTGTAAGTAGAATTTTTGATACTTATTTTCACAAGGGTTACTTACATGAGGGGTCTTTATTAATACCTTATCACCTACTTTAAACATATACATATTTTTTTCATTCTTATTTCTTTGCTTTACTCTGCTGGTCATTTGTTGGTGGGCTTTTTGCCTTGCCACTTCTGGATCTGAATTTATATGTTGTGCAGTGGGTATATATTTTACAAATAGTATTGGTGTGGGTTTACCAAAATGTAATTCAATGGGTGCAAATCCAGTTGATTCGTTCACACTCCAATTGATGAAATTCACCACACGCTCCATCTGCTTTACCCACCCCTTATGCTCATCCTCTAGGTATGTCCTGAACAACCGTCCTAGTTCCCACATTATGCGTTCACAAGGGTTGGACTGTGGATTCCTAATGGATGTTAGCACATGTTGGATTTGTGATTTTCCCACCCAATTTTTCCATTCTTTAGATAGGAAAGGAGTACCATGATCTGTCAATATGGTTCTTGGCCTCCCTATCCTAATGAATTGGAGGGTGTCTAATACCTTGATGGTGTTTCTGGTATTAGCCTGGGGTATTGGGTAAGCTGAGATGTATTTTGAGAATAGATCATAGGTTACCAATAGATATTTTTTTTTTATTGAACGATGGCATGGGTCCATAATAATCTATTGCCAAGATCTCATTAGGTCTTTCTGATATTATTGATTTAGTCAAATTAGAATAATTCTGGTTTACTGGATTGGCACTTAGGCACACTAGACAATCTCGGAGTGATCTCAAAATGTCTCTATACATTGTGGTCCAGTAAAACCAGTTTTTAAGAGTATGTTCTGTCTTATGAGCACCATAGTGACCATATAAACAATGAACATACATTATAAGTGGGGTTATTAGAGACTTAGGTATTACTACCCTCCACTCTTCAATGTTTAAATCTGGTTTATAAAGCAAGGCCTCATTTTCTAGCTTATAATGTGTAAGATATTTTGGACCATGCAGAACTTTTTCTTTTAATGCCTCCATGATTGGTTTTAAATTTGGATCGTGGAATTGAATTTCAGGCAAAGCTTCTAAATCATCCTCTCCATTGTTATCAATCATTAGATTGATGTTAGTAATGTAGGCGTTGTCTACTGAAAGGTGATTTTGTTCAGACCTGCATGGGTTTCAACTCAGCACATCTGTTACCACGTTTTCGGATCCTTTACAATACTGTACACTGTAATTGAATTTCTGTAACAGTAAACTCCATCTGAGTAGTCGACTGTTAGTCAGATAGCTGTGATTCAGGAATTCAAGGCTTTTATGGTCAGTGACCACGATTACCTCTGATCCAAGAAGCATCTGTCAAAGCTTTTGGAAGGCCCACACTATTGCTAGTGCTTCCTTCTCTGTTACCGTATAATTGATTTCTGGACCTTTCAGGAGACGGCTAATAAAATAGAGGACACCAGGTTGGTCATCCTCCTGGATTTGAGATAACATTACCCCCAATCTGAAACCACTACTGTCCGTTTGGACAATGAACGGTTTGTTAAAATCAGGAAAAGCTAACACGGTTTGTTTTAAAAATCCTGTTTTAATCTCTTTGAAAGCCTTATCTTGCTCCTCAGTCCATTTCCATCTTTCCGAATTAATTTCAGCAATGGTTCCATGCAGTCTGAGAACTTCTGGTAGAAACGATTATAGAAGTTGCACAGCCCTAAAAATGACCTGATTTGCTTTCTATTTGTGGGTTTTGGAAAGCTCTGTATGGCACTTATCTTGTCAGGATGAGGTCTCATCCCATTGCATCCAATAATATGACCAAGAAACACAACTTCGCTACATGCTAATGTGCTCTTTTTGAAGTTGATCTTAATCCCCTTGTTATAGCACTCTTTGAAAAACAGATAGAGATGTTGAAGATGTTCTTCAATAGTGGCTGATGCAATGATAACATCATCCACATAAATGATTGCAATCTGTTTGACCTCTGGTGATAGGGTTCGATCCAAGCATTGTATTAAACCAGCTCCACTATTGATCAATCCAAATGGCATCCTATTAAACTGGTACGTAAAACTCTCATATCGGAAGGCAGTGTATTGGCGATCATCTGGATGGAGCTCGATCTGCCAATAACTGGAGGTTAGATCGAAAGTAGAAAATACTTTCTTATTTCCAAACCTTACAAATAAATCATGGATGGGTGATGGAATGTTCCGGTCAGAAACCGTAATTTTGTTTAGTTGACGAGCATCCAAACAAAATCTCATCGATCCATCTTTTTTCTTCACCGTTACTACTGGATTACAATACGGTGAAGAATATTTGGAAATAATTCCCCAATCTAGCATTTTATTAAGCTGCCTAGATATCTCTTCATGATACTGATATGAAATAAGGTATGACCTGGATTGAAAGGGTTGCTCATGGATTAGTTTTATTCTCTGCTGGAAACCCTCTATTATACCGGGTATTTCGGAAAAAATAGGGCCAAAATTCAATAATGACAGATCGTAATTTTTCTTTCACCTCACTTCCAAGTAAATTGGAGTCAGTAAATTGGAGTCTGTGATTTTACTCTCAATCAATGCATCTGAGATCATAGATATACAATCAACTTCAGGTAGGTCATATCTTGGGTACAATGTCATTTCCAAAATCTCATCACTTACCCTAACTATTTTATCAGAGAAATCAATGACACAATGGTTCATGTGGAGAAAGTCTGCTCCTAGAATGACCTCATGTATAAAGCCATTCAGGATAAGGAAAACATGATAGAATGCTGTTTGGCCGATCTTGATTTGGACCCAGATTTGTTTCTGCATTAGTTTGACTTTTCTATTATTAGCCATGGTAACTTGTATTGACTTCAGTGGCAGGGTCTGGATGTTGGGATTACTGATCAGAACTTTATTGTAAAATGAATCTGACACCACTGAAATCTGGCTACCAGAGTCTAATAATGCCTTAACTGGCAAATCCTCAAACAGCATCTCTATCATGGGACAGCATTGCACCGCATAATTGGGTGTTCTATCCTCCCATGAACACATTAGATTAGTGATTTCCCAATCTCTTTCTGGCCTTGTGTTCCCCAGTGATTTTCCAGTTTCTTGAGGTGAGGAACATAACCTTGAGGTGAGGAACATAACCTCAAGTCCCCCTTTAGTTTGGTTTCTTTTGAATTTTGAGGGAGTAATTACTACACCCCGGTTTATTATATTCTTCTGGGATGTCACTAAGGTTTATTTTAGCTCTATCATCCCTTTTCTGATTCTGGTTAGGTAATTGAGGGTGAGAAGGAATTTGTTGTGGTGATTTACCCTTCCAGTGGTTGGGGTTATTATTATTTTTCCTCCTTTTATAATACATAGCATTTATTGTAAGGTCCTCTTTTCTCTTTTCAGGAATCCGATTAGGTATGCCGCTGTTGTTCACATCAATATTATTCAACAGTTCACCTATCTGCTCGATGCTTTTAGCATTCATGCAAAGAAGAGACTGTTCTATCTTTAAGGGTAAATTCCTCCTAATGATTTGGATGATCTCTCCCTCAGTCAAATGATATGTGTTTAGGGTCCGCAGTTTAGATACTTGACGTCTGAAGAATTTTGTTAATGTTTCCCCCGGTGTCAGTTTATACTTTTCCTGGAACAGCTGATATAGCAATGCTTCTTGTTTGTCCCTGTTCCAGAAGCTTTTCACTATTAATACTTGGTATTCATCAAAGGTAGATGAAGTTTGGAACAAGGACTCCCACCACATTAGGGCATCTCCTTGTAGATGGCTATATGCAATGATGATTTTCTCCCCCTCTGTCAGATTTGGATTAACTGTAAAGTATAATTTTAAGCTCCTCAAGTGTTCCATGGGGGCTTCAGTGGCCAATCCCTTGAAAATCTTAAGTTTCACAAACTGATTAATCACTCTAACTTGCATCAAGTGGCCATGTGATTTATTTGGTTCAGAAAGCTTCACATGAGGTGTTAATTGTTGCACATCCAAGTTGCCTTGAGACATGTTCGGATTAGTCTCATCATAGATACTGTGGAAAATATAATCTTCTATCCCTCGTGTCATTTGGCATGGTGCATTAGGCTCCAAACATGGTTCACGTGTCTGACTGATATCCTTGCTATAAGTTTCCCAGTGAACTTCTGCTTCATCCCTTTCACCTTGTCTGTCTTATGCCCTCAGGTCTACATCAGCTTTCTGTGTCCTTATCATCTGGGTATTTTGTGACACTTGTAATTCAATTCCTTCCAGTCTTCGGTTAAGAGCTTCATCTAAATGTTTTAGATCACAACTTAAACTTTCTGTAGTTTTCCTATATGTCTCTATAGTTTTACAACATCCTTCTATCTCCATGTTTTGCTTAGTGGTGAACTGGTCTAAAATAGCATGGGTAGCCTTCATTTCTTCATGCATTTCATCTGCGTGCTTCCTTTGACTCTCACAAATCTTCTTTTTAAAGGACTCTTGACTTTGACAGACTTTTTGGTATTTAATGGTTAGCTGACTGGTGACACAATGTTTAAATTCCTCCAAACGTTGTCTACATTGCGTATCTTTCTCCTCAACTTCTTTTCTTATTTCCCCTATTTCTTGTTTCAACTCAACACTACTATTCTGAACACTTGTCAAACTTATAGACAGTTGTTTCATTTCTTGTGACAATTTTGTTTCTACATCTTTAATTTCTTCTCTTAAAATTGTTTGCATAATATTCACGCTCTCCTTCATCCCTATGTCCATCTTTAATTCCATATTAACAACATCAGTCTTGGTTGCCATATCTCCCATCCTAACTTCTATGCCATCTATATTAGCTTTTAATTTTTCTACTTCGTCTTTAGTAACCATATTAGCCTTCAATTGGTTCATACTTTCATTCATACCCTTTATATCAAGTTTCATATTACTCATTTCAGACTTCATACTACTCTCTATATCAAACTTCATATTCTCCATTTTAGCCTTCATATCATCACTGTCAGCCTTCATATCAAACTTCATATTCTCCATTTTAGTGTCCATATTCTTCATTGTAATGTTCAAACTTGCGATCATCTGAGCCAATTGTGCCAATGTGATGGTGGTATCTTTCATAGCTTGGACAACTTCAATTTGAGGTGACTGAATTATTTCGATAATAGTTTCTTGGGCCTCAATGGTCATTTCATCATCTTGACATGTCTGTGGGAAGCAGTTGCCTTCAACTACAGACCCCCCCCCAGATATCTGACTAGGCAAATACCCTCCCTCATGGCTAATCTCATCCTCACCTATCACAACATTATTAACTTCACTCTTCTCTACTTCAATATCACTTACTTCTCCTTGGAAAACTTCTGTCTCCATACTTAATAATTTTTTTCTATTTCTTAATAGCATTAATTATTTTAAACAACTTTTACTTATAAAAAATATTATAATAGTTAATTGTCTCAGGGTTTTACATTTTCCCCCAACTATACCATATGTAACTTTAACTACTATATCAAATTTTTATTTGATTTTGACTGTCCACATCTAGATTAAAGTTTTTACATTGCCTGACTTCTCTACTTTAGTATCAATTTACTCAGGAGTTAATTGTTTTACAAGCCTCTGTTTATTGATCCCGCATTCATTCTTTAATGCACTTATTTATTTATTTTTACTAATTTTTAATTTTAGATGTTTTATGTTTTTATCTAATATTTAAGCATCTTATTTATTTGTTGTAGGCATATATACAATAGTGGCTTAGTATTAATTGAACTTGTTATACCAGTGGAAAGTTTAAAAATATTCAACAAAAAAAAATTTTTTTTTTTTTTTAAATTTCTGTCAAATGGCTAAACTTCCCTTGCAACGATAATATTTTCATGCCTAACACGTTTTGGACACCAGATGTAACGGTATGGTGTGATATACCCGGATGTTCCGGCCTACAGATACATTTGAACACAGACAGATCAACTCTAACAATCAGCTAGTATTTCCATAATATATACCAACTTACTTCCAATCTAAAAGTGCTGGTGCACTTGTCTGCCATATCCCAAAGTTGATAGTGCCCCATGGAACAAACCGGTCCATCCAATAGGAAAGAGAGCAAGCTCACATCTAACTACTGTCGGACCTAGGGTCTTCATATAGGATGCTAGAGATAAAACGATGAAACATCTGACTCATGATTACATCCATTTTCAATAAACCAGCCTAAGCATAATCCATCAAATCTACATGCAATCCAAATCAGTTCATCTCACATCTCACCACTCTTTTTCAAAACCGTTGCCTCAGATATTCGAACTCAGGAAGAATTCGCATTTGACTCTCTTAACAGGTATGTATCTATGCATACTCTTAATCAATGACTAAAATAATATATCCTATCTATTAAACAAAATATAACCCATATTTAATGTTCTCTCCCATGCTTATTAAGCAATAATGTGTATGTGTGTATGTGTAAAACATAGGTTATAAGATGTAAGTGTTTAATTGAATATAAATGCTGGATCAACAAAACTACAGAGATCTTGTTAATCTATAAAACTTCATAATATTTATTTACAAACAAAAATAGGATATATTTAAACATAAATTCTTAAACAATTTAGAAAAGCAAAGAAAATTTCTATATAGAAAAATATTTAAAAAAAGCTCAATAAAGAAAAAAAATATATATAAAAAAATGATGCCAATAAATTACTTGGATATCTCTATGGATTTACAGTTTCTATATGTCTATTATGATAATAATAAAAAAAAATGATTAGTTCACAATGAGACTGCCAACTCTAAGTAAATTTAACTGCAACCTCAGATATAATAATCGTGAAAAAATATAATGATAACACAACACAGAATATGATAGAACATAAGATAAAGAATACTATTTAAAAGAAAAATGTTAGTCATTTTTTCAATTTATCTTAAGAAATATTAGTAACATATATATAATTAGTCGTGTCATGTGATACATATTTTATATCAGTGGCTTTTAAAAAAAAAAAATAACAATAATAAAAAAATATCTTACCGTAAAATAGTCTACTAAAGCACTTAATTGTTTATGCATATTTCTATCTCACATCTATCAGTATAAAGTAAATCTAAATTTTATTTTAAAAAAATACACTTTTCAACCTATCCCCCCCTCCCCCCTTACTCTCTTGATATTTTCCCATATTGGATTGTTCCCTCTACATATAATTAGCAATCGCTTTTTCCAAATATAAGATGTGATAAAAATTAAAACAAAAAAATACAAATTGATAAAAAAAAAAAACATAATTTACAATTTTCCTTTATACAAAGTCCTTACGGATGATCTATTTTGTTAAATAGATGTTGGTAGAACTACCGTTTGATTTACAGAGCATATATCTCAGTGGGCAGTCTGTGTGTAGTTAGGTGTTATTCATTCCATAGATTTTTATCCAGTGTAAATGTCAACTGCTCAGGCAATCAGACTGTAGACAGTCACATCTTGATATTTTATATGGTCATAGTCGATAGGAACAATGCTTCAACCCCCGACACAATTAGCTCTTTAGCCAAAATATTTCATGCTTGAACTATACACACATATATACAACTTTACATAAATCTATAGTCCAACAAATAATAACACTGATACACCTAAACACATATATGCTGAAAAGATAAATAATCACCAATATACGTATTTCATGCTAAACCAGCAATCATCAGTTGGTCCAGACTATCATCTTTACACACATATATAGTACAAGTGCTCAGATATATATTAAGATAGACAATCCTCATAGTTTAATGGACAGGCTTCAATCCACTCCACACTCCAACTCTTCAACCATCCATCCAATTGAAAATCTCATGATGGAATGCTCAAAGGCCACCCTGAGGCCGAGATTATTGTCACACCCATGTTGACCTAAGGTCAATCTGAACCCCACATGTACAGGACATAATCCATTTAATACATATGCAAGGATGGGCAGACATCTCTATAATGCAATAACTGAAACACAGGCTTGTTATATACCTGTGGCTATATATATGTAATATAGGGTATATGAGCTACCCTATATTACATATATATAGCCACAGGTATATAACAAGCCTGTGTTTCAGTTATTACATTATAGAGATGTCTGCCCATCCTTGCATATGTATTAAATGAATTATGTCCTGTACATGTGGGGTTCAGATTGATCTTAGGTCAACATGGGTGTGACAATAATCTCGGCCTCAGGGTGGCCTTTCAGCATTCCATCATCAGATTTTCAATTGGATGAACGGTTGAAGAGTTGGAGTGTGGAGTGGATTGAAGCCTGTCCATTAAACTATGAGGATTGTCTATCTTAATATATATCTGAGCACTTGTACTATATATGTGTGTAAAGATGATAGTCTGGACCAACTAATCATTGCTGGTTTAGCATGAAATACGTTTATTGGTGATTATTTATCTTTTCAGCATATATGTGTTTAGGTGTATCAGTGTTATTAGATAGAGTGGAGAGAGGTGGGTTGGTGTGAAAGTCTGTGCTCATATACCCTATATTACATATATATAGCCACAGGTATATAACAAGCCTGTGTTTCAGTTAGTCCAACAAAATATTTTTATTGAGAATAAAAACTCAACTGTTTTAATTTCTTTTTTTCAGTTCCTTTTAAACAAACATCAGGTTACTTTTCTTTTTTTTAAAAAAATTGAATTAATAATGATTTCCACTTCTCTATCGAATAAATCAGATTAATGTTCCATCCATTTTTTTTTTTTTATTCGAATGTCGAATTAATTAAGAAAAATTGTCTATTTTGTAGAACAATATAAAAATATAATCCTCCTGATCTAACTAGCTTGACCGATCTTTTTTTCCAACCAAAAGAAAGCAGACGATTTCTTAATTGTTTCCTTTTTATCTTGGCGCTATTTCTATTCTTTGAAAACAAGCGTTTCAGCTTTTAAAATATTTTTTTACGTTGATTCATTAAAAAAATAATACAACACGTTCTAAAATAAATTTATAATATTTTTATCTCACTGTATATTCAAAATATTGATTCACTCTCTACTGTTATAATTATTGTTTCCCCCCTTTTTTTTTATTTAAGTCATTGTCAACCCAATTAACACAACACAAACAATCCACACACATATATAACTATGTACATTTTTTCTATTAAGATTGGCATTTTCTTAGCAACAAAATTGTATTACTAATATATATATGTGGGCATTTTTTTTTTTTACGGTCAATTATCTATCATTAATAACTACTTAGTAAGTAGTTATTACACTGCTTAGAAAATATTAAAAATATAAAAACATTAATCTTTTTCAAAAGTGTTTAAGCAAAAACCTTTTATTTTTATTTCTACTTGCTAAATAAAAAAAACAATCTTCCCTTATTTCAGTTTGCTTAGGTAGATTGTTGGATAGCGATTTTTAGCTACCTGCACAATATAAAGATTGAAATGGAGTTGGGCTGGACACATTGCTAGAAGAGATGATAATAGATGGTCAATTGAAATTTTAAACTGGATTCCAAGAGATTGTAAAAGACCCAGAAAGAGACCACATGTGAGATGGATGGATGAAATAAGAAAATGTGCAGGGGTGTTGTGGAGAAGAGAAGCTAAAGATCGGAGAAGATGGATTAAACTTGGAGCGACCTTCATCCTGCAGTGGATTGATAATGGTTGATGATGATTGTAATGGGATGGAGTGGTAGGAAAATCAAATTTGAACTGGGTGATGGAAAAATCATCATCATACCCAGTCAATTTAAAATGTAATATTTATAAAAATATATATAAGTATATATTTTATAAGAGCATGAGATTAGAGAATATCTTCCAGATCATCCAGCTAACTCAGAAGAGTAACTAAATAACTATACATCAGTCATATATCAACCAGCATTATAAAGTAAAAATAATTATATATACTCAAAATACAATTCATCATTATGAATGATCCACAATAAAATGTAATAAAATCAGTACAATAAATCAACAGTCAATCTTGTGACTGGATTGGAAATGGGTCTTCTGTAGACCATGCTAACTATTGAGCATTTGCCAGCTTGGGGCAATTATTTAACTATTAATTTGGAGGCACAAACTAAGTGTGAATCCATCATAATACATAACCAGAAAAATCTAAACAATAATGCTGGGATGTTAAAACATGCTAATCATCATCAATGTTCAGGCCACTCATATTGGACAACTGTAAACTTAACTTTTAACAAGACTAAACTAAAATAAAAGGTAGTGCATGGGATTTAAAGAGTATTCTCTTTTTTGTGCCAACCAGGATGATGATTGATGATCTCTGGATGCCCCAAAACACTAAATACACATTTCCCTTCATATATTCATCTCGTGCACGAATCTAGCTCAAAGAACATAAGCTCTAGTATTGTATGTGATCAAGAGATGATGAAAACAATTTTTAACAATTGAATACAAGTTTATTAACAATAAAAATAAAAATGACATTAAAGTCTCTAGAATTAAGGGTTCTGATTTTGAAAAATATACAATAAAAAAAATATCACATTTATGATATACAAAATTACAATACACAATTCAAGTTATTACAACGGTTTACATATATATGCGCACAGACGCGCGAATTATAATATACAATTAATAACAAAAAATGATTAAAATTTGCATATATGTCCTATTTGACAAGCATTTACATATATGCACACACATAAATATGCAATACAATTGACTTATATTACAATCACCATACAAAATACACGATTAACCTTTTACAGTTGTATATAAAAAAAATACTATAAATGATGAAAAAATTACATATGTGTGTGGGCGTGTATTCACACACTGACAAATGTTACATCATATTTTAACTTAACAGCAACAATATTATATTTTCATTATTAATTTTTTTGGAAAATATGCATAAATTTCATACATATACGTGTGTGTATAAACAAAATATAGATATAATTTAAAATTAGTTTCAGTTTATAAGTTCTCTTTTTTTTTCAAAAAAAAAATATAGACAATTTCTGACAAGTACTTGTTGATTAATTATCAGCATTTTAAGACCAATTTAAAAAATTTGCTTTTTCAATTTTAATTCAAACAAAATTATTATTGCATTTAAATTATCTATTCTTCTTTTAATGAATATGAAAATAATTTCTTTGCAAAATATATATAGCAAATTGTCTCTCTTTTAGACATTTGGTTCAAGCAAATTTTACTTTAAGTTACCAAATTAAAATGTCTTTTATAAGGAATATTAAAAAAATACAACTCACTGTATATATGTTTATCTGTGCTTCTCTGCATATAGACACAGCAGCATATGTATAACTGCTTCTTTATTCAGCTGGTGTTTCTCTTGGGCAAACTGTTTTTTGTCAATCCAAACAAATGTCATCATCAGGTAAAAGTATGTAATTCAGCTATGGTTGGCTTTCTCCCTTCAGCAGTTGGTTCCCTAGATTTGGATTTGTTAAGCTTCAGGTCAGCGAGCTATTTTTTCTTCATTTGTTTAGGCTATTGACTCAGAAGTGACCCAGCTTCAAGTAAATCAAAACTCCTGTGAAGGAAATAGGAGCAACTCCTTGAACTACTGTCCTGACTTCAGCCACATCAGTTCATGGTAGCTATTCTGCCAGCCATCTTTACAGCTAGCTTTACTGTGGCCATTCTCTTCTACAGTTACCAACTCTTCACAAAATTTTTTAGCCAACTTTACTGCTAGCTCTTCTGATAATCGCTTTTCAAAAGTATTAAAGCAAAACTTTGCAGTTGGCCACTGCTTAAAATATTGAAACTAGATTTTTCTGGCTAACTCTTACAAAACTGCAAGCAAAAACTAGCTGATGTTTTTTATCAGTCTTTTTATAATCTTGGTTGGGTCAGGTGAGAAAAACATTGTGTGTTTTCAATTAACTTTAATTCTTTGGAATTTGACCAAAGGTGTGTTCTACATAAATGTTTTTACTTTGATAGTAGAAATTTACAAATTAATTAAAAGTTTTCAAAAATAGACATTTTTACAACTATCAAAAAGCATGCTTATTTTTAAATTTTCAAAATCAGAATAAAAAATATGGTATTCATTGATGAGCCCTATATCCCACTGGATGGCATTATTTTCATGCTAAAACACATAAAAATGCTGTTTCCGCAGCAGACACATTCGAACCTGCATTTTCTATAATACAACTTTTTTGTTGTGCTACAGATTGCAGGCTTCTATGTTGCATCACAGTACAGCATGTATGTTTTATGCAGCAAATACATTTTCCGAATATCGCACAGTTTATAAAATAGTTACGGCTTGGGGAGAGGGTGTGTTTTTTTGAATTGGATGAAAATGTTGTTTTCATCTGGTTTTTTTTTTATTTTAAAGTATTGAAATGTTCCTATTTCATAAAGTAATAATTAACAGACTTTTTACACCGTAGTGTATTGAAGTTTTAAGTAGTAAATGTTGACGAGATATATGTATAAAGTGAGTTGGAAGTAGGTAATGAGTCAAGTAACATACTGTTCGTAACATTCCACGAGACAAAGAAGTTGTATGGTGTGTGTATATTTGAAATAAAAAAGAGCATTAACACAAAAATATCCCATAAGAAAAGTAGAATTTTCCCCATTTTTTTTAAATGTCATAAAAAACATATTATAAACATTTTATATATATATTTGTCATTGTTTAAAAAAGTTTTAGTTTCTTTCTTTTCTCCGACTACTGTTAGACTTTGTTGAATATAGTTTAAGTTTATTGTTATCATTTATTTTATAGATGTTAGTAAAAAAAAATGTTTGCAAAAATACGATTTTGATATTTTTTATTTTAGCATTACTAAAACTAACCCTAAACCTAACCCTAATCCTAAAACTAACCCTAATCCTAACCCTAAAACTAACCCTAACCCTAACCCTAAAACTAACCCTAAACCTAACCATAACAAGTTTTACTTTTAGTTGTCATTCTATTTGAAATAAAAACTAGCGGTAAACAACAACAACAAAAAAATCGTAACCCCAGTAAAAAAATCTCTGATAAAAAATTGATTTTTCTAATTAAAAGCAAACTAAAAAAGACGAATCAAATTGTAATTTGTTTATTTTATTTTACATTTATTATTATGATTTAATTTGTATACGTTAATAAAAAATAATATTTAAAATTAAATAATATTTAAAAAAGACGATTTTCTTTTGTTTTTATTTTCGCATTACAAAAAACACATCAAAATGATTATAATTAACAGCCCGGGAATGATCATATTTTATAGTTTAAGCATGAAAACTGCGCCATTGAGTGGGATATAGTAGCTATTCGATGACAACCAAAAATATTTTTATTTATCAGACCTTTTTTAAACATTTAATTTTATAATAAAATATTATTTTAAACCTAGAGTTATTTAACCCTTTACTTATTATTTTATTTTATGAAATATAGAAAAATATCTACAAAAATTTATGTCTGTATTTATTTCTACTTTCCTTTCAACTTTATATGTATTTATGCACACACACTATATTATTGGGTAATGTAACCAACTGGTTACAATGTATATTATAATAAAAATAAATTCAACGATAATAAACTATTATAAACAATCCTTAAATCTGCAGAAGTACTTTTGGTTAATTTCTTAAACCTGCCTCAACTGCCATTAAATTAAAAAAAAAACAAAGTGGAAGCAAATGTCATCAATTCAAAGCCCATGAATCTCATATTTTAATGTTAGTATCTTGTCTATTTATTAAATGCATTTTATTCCTATTTATAAAAAATGCCTCCTTAATTTTTCTTTTATTATGGTTTCTCTATTCATGAAGAATTTTCACATTTTCAAAATCAAATTTTGTCTTGTTCATTTTCAATAGGTCCATTTCAAGTCATTCAACTTATTTAATTCCTCTGCAAGCAAATTTATAGTAGTAATACTTCCACAAACAAAAACATAATCTACATATCTTTTGTAAATTTTAATATCTCTAAAAGTGCACATATTTAAAAATACCACTCTCATATATAGATAACACAAAATTGCAAACTTGTGCAACTACAGGCAGACCCATAGGCCAACCTTTAGACATTTTATAATATTGACCTTCAAAAGATGCAACAATATTATTAAAAAAATTTAAAGAATCAACAATAAACTTTATCATATATTTACAAATACCTTTATTTTTTAATGTATGTTCAATTATTTTTATGGAATTCATTCTGTCAATAGAACCATACATTTCTGTTACATCCAATGAAGCAATAACATCATTCTCATCAATCATCAAACTTTTAATACTATTTACAAAGTCAAAAGATGAAGCAATAGTATTTTCCTCAAATCCTAAAAAGTCTTGTAAAATCTTACCAATATATTTAGAAGTCTGATACATGAATAAACCACCAAAATCTATCATAACTTACAAAGGATTACCTTTATGTAATTTTATATTTGCAAAAATACTACAGCACAAGAAGGATATATCATATAGTATGCATTATTACTTAAAGCTTTACTTTTAGCATTCTTTAAAATATTGTTAATAAATTTTATTCTTTGACCATTCATATTATATTCTTCAATCAAAAAGAAAAACAAGTTTCTCCATTTGTACTTTAACTTTATCAATATATTGACATTTTGTCATTAATCACATATGCAGCCCTTTATCCTCTTTCAAACAAATCATATCACTCTTCAATCTCTATTTAAATTCCAAAATAGCCAATTCCCATGATTTATCATAAGGCATTGTATTAAATTTATTACAATTAATTTTCTTAATAATATCAGCAAAATGATCATTACCAGGAATCATTTCAAATGAATTTTGAACAGCTGCAATTAGTTCCAAATTATAATCATTTCAATTACCACTGATGCATTTAGCTCCATGACTTGAAACATATTTCAGAATCAAATATACCTTATTATTTGATAAATTAATAAAGTTTAACTTATTATAAGCTTGTGGATAAAGCTTATTAAATAAAAAATCAAATTCTTTCTCAAATTTATTATATAATTTAAGTTCAATTAATTTAAATCCATTTTTACAAACAATTTTATATTCATCCCAAGCAAACCATTCATTTAAAATTATTAAATGTTCAATTGCTTTTAAATATTTTCGAATATCAAAAATTTTCTTTTTGTACTTTTTAATAATATTATTTAAATTGATTAATTTCAATTTATCCATACATCTTGGTATTAAATTTATACAGCTATTCAACTTTATGTTATAACAATGCGGAAATACCTGAAAAACTTTACAATTCTTGAAAAAACGAAGTTTGCATTTCAACTTAATAATTCTTTTATATTGCTTCTGCCATTCCTTAATGGTCCACCATTTCTTAAAATTACTTATATCCATTGTATTCAATACCATCACAAAAATAAAAATATGTAATATAAATAAAATGTCCATTAATTAAAACAAAATTGTAATTATAATAAAAATAATAACATTAATGGTAATAAATTATTATAAACAATCCTTAAATCCACAGAAGTACTTTCAGTTAATTTCTTAAACCTGCCTCAACTGCCATTAAATTAAAAAAAAACAAAGTGGAAGCAAATGTCATCAATTCGAATCCCATGAATCTCGTATTTTAATGTTAGCAGCTTGTCTATTTATTAAATGCACGAATTGTTATATAAGCATATAAAAGGTAAAAATAATGGTGATTTAATGTCTCCTTCAGTTTTCTTTGATTATGAAAAAACATGTAAATATAAATTTAAATTTGATTTTGAAAATGTGAAAATTTTTCATGAAGAGAGAAACCATAATAAAAGAAAAATTAAGGAGGCAATTTTTATAACTAGGAATAAAATGCATTTAAAAGATAAACAAGCTGCTAACATTGAAATACAAGATTCATGAGATTTGAATTGATGATGTTTGCTTCCACTTTGTTTTTTTTAATTTAATGGCAGTTAAGGCAGGTTTAAGAAATTAACTAAAAGTACTTTTGCAGATTTAAGGATTGTTTATAATAGTTTATTATCATTAAATTTATTATTTTTATTATAATTACAATTTTGTTTTAATTAACAGACATTTTATTTATATATATATAAATGAAAAGTGTGAATTAAAAAAAATTAACAATATTTGGAAGAAGCTATTGGAAGACAAAATAATTCTTAAAACTTCTCAACCATAATTAAAATTACCCCAAATCCAAAATTCAATGAGACTAGCAAAAAAATAATATTAAAACACAACCAAAGGTTTCACTTCTACAAGCAGACTTCTCAAGTGTAAAGAACTACACAATATATATAATATTAAACATTACCCACAAATCCATTCATTTCCCATCCACCCTTAATATTAAAATAACTCTTAAATAAGTTAATTGCTTCAGAATAATATATTTTCAATAATTCTTCTTTTAATTCATTTCTCTCAAAGAAGACAACCTTAGCTCCATCAAAATTAATAATGTGAATTAAAGAATCTTTATTAGTGAAAATATATTATTCTGCAGCGATTAACTTATTTAAGAGTTCTTTTAATATTAAGGGTGGATGGGAAGTGAATGGATTTGTGGGTAATGTTTAATATTATATATATTGTGTAGTTTTTGTAGTTCTTTACACTTGAGAAGTCTGCTTATAGCAGTGAAATCTTTGGTAGTGTTTTAATATTATTTTTATGCTGGTCTGGTTGAATTTTGGATTTGGGGTAATTTTAATTATATATTGACTAGTTTAGCTTTATATATCATAACGGAAATGGTTATTCGTACGGTTGATTAATTATTTGTACTTTCAACTATATTTATTTCGATTATTTTATTCTACATTATACTTAATTTATTATACTTTAATTCTTTTTCCGACTTTGATTCTTTATCCATTTATTGTTTTCAACTTAGATTCTTTATTATCTTATTCATTATTTTAACCAACACTGTTACAATACAAGCAGAGAGCTAATACAGATACAAATTTAACTTCATATCTATACCCTTGACTGAACCCCAAGGCAATACGTACATATTATCTTGGTGTTATTTTTCCCAGCCAAGAACTCTCGGCTGCTGAACAGAGCAAACTATTTCAAAGAAACTTAGCGAATGTCCAGCGCTTGCTATTTATTTTTTAGAATTGGGATTTCACATGAACAAGCAGCACATGAATATCTTAAACAAATCAGTATGCCCCTTTAATCACTAATTACAGTTTCCCCCCTGTTGTAGCTTGGTGATAGGAGAATAAAGCAAGGATATGCAATTTAATGACAAATATGTTTAATAATAATATTCACACTTTATATAAAAAATTACATTATAATAATAATAATAAACACACACTTATAAATACATGGTTATAATAAATATATGAAAATAGATCAGATATTAAAGTTCTTAAAGACCTGTTGATAGAGTTCTATTTTATCAAATCATTAACTTTATATTTAGTTATGAATAGTAGATAAATGAAAATGCATGCATGCTTTTACCTAGGCTTTGTTGTAATTGTCCCATGGGTATTTCTTCCGAGCACTCTTGATTAACTTCCTCAGTTTGTGGGGTTATTTCGTTCCAGTTTTGCTTATTGATTCCTTAGGTTCTCCATTAACTTCCTTCGTTTGTGGGGTTATTTTCATCCAGTTTGCTGGTTGATTCTTTATGTTGAATTTCAATTGACAGCTACAGAAGCGGTGGTCCCTCTAGCAGGTCAGGCAAAGATCTTACATTGTGAGTCAGTGATGAGACGGCTTGAATCCGAACCCATGTCCCTTTAACGCCACTAGCCATGCACTTCTCCCATTTTCTTTTAGCTGTTGCTTCCCTAAAGTCTCTACTAGCAATGCCAGACAAAATTGTAATTTTATTAATCTCTTTCTTTGTTCATTGTTTTTTAAAATTTTTAATTAAGACTTAGATTTCCAACCAATTCTTATCATTATGTTTCTTTATTTAATTAGTGGCTGGAATGTAAGTCCCAATTAATTTAACAGATCAGGCAAAGATCTTCCATTGATAACATTTCTTTGTCTGTGGAATTTAATTTGTCCAACAGACTTTCACACCTACGGCCATATTGTTTCTTTTTATATATCACATATTACATTTGCTTTATTTAAAGTTTACAATTCATTCATTTTTTTCACATTTATGTTTTACATTTATTTTAATTTGTTATATTATATTGTTTTTTTTAAAGAGAGAAGAAACGCATTTTTTTTTATGCATCCACTTCCCCTCTCCCACAATAAACAAAAATAACTTTCTAGCATTTGACTTACAAGAGAGAAAGAGTCGCATTTCTTTATTTATGCAGCCCCCCTCCCCTTCTCTTACTATTACAAAATCCACAGTAATTTTGACATTAGAATTTCAATTTTTTTTTCTTTTCCTTCCTTTTTTTAAAAAAAAATTTATTAGCTAATTTATTTCCCCTTTATTACTTTCTAATTTTATTAATAAATATATATGTGTGTCGACGACTTTACGTGGTCGTCACATTACACTCCGCCCATTTTTGAGAATTAAAATCGGGTCGAATCTTATTCCGAGATGAGAGCCTATTTTTAATTCTTTGCTTTCAACTCTTGCTTCTGCTTTTATTACATACTTTCCCACTCTGTCATGACGAGTGATAATGATGATGAGGATGACTGCAGAGAGACAGCTAGGTAAAGCTACACAATTCTTTCTGATCGATTTTGGCTGATCAACCAATTTAATCTCAACGTCTACGAGACCATGGCATAACTTAAC
This sequence comes from Epiperipatus broadwayi, assembly GCA_028023455.1. NCBI lineage: Eukaryota > Metazoa > Onychophora > Udeonychophora > Euonychophora > Peripatidae > Epiperipatus > Epiperipatus broadwayi. Next base: position 16,156,626 of record JAQFVV010006208.1, on the reverse strand, counting down.
TCTATCAAAAAACATAACAGGAGTTTAATGCGTGTGAACAGCAGGATATTTCTACTGCCTGCTCATCTTGCACAAACAACAAATTCTTATTCTTTATTTATTTATTTATTTTATTCGAGGCACTAATTCTTATTTCTTCATTTATTTATTTTGAGACACTAATTCTTATTATATTGGGACACTAATTCTTATTATATAATGAGTCCAGGATTCTTACTGGTGCTTCATTTAAAAGTTTAACCATCGAGAGCCATGAGAATCTAAAGTGCGAAGAGACGGCTGAATCAAGCTCAAAATACGACCCAACATAATGCATACACACACCCATATGCCTCAATCTGCAACCTCATACACCTATCAGTGATATCTATCATTTAAGCATTATCACTGTTGTTCATTTAATTTATTTTATTAATTATTAAATGGCTTTTTAATGAGCCTAAACGATTCTTATTTTATTTTTACTTTTATTTATTTGTCAATTATATCTGCATTTATAACTGACAGATTGTGATACGAATAAACTATTTATAGATTTCTTTTCTTTTTTTTTGTTATTACTTTTATTTACATTGGTCTTGCTGTGCTTGACTGCACATAAATACTCTTTAAGTTCATCATACACATGAAAAAAAGTCTATCATTAATTTCCCTCCGCGAACACTACTCCTTTTTTTTTTGTTTATCATAGTGACTTTAATTATTTGTCATGAGACAATTTGCCCCACCTGTCATACGTTTAAAAAAACAATTTTATTTTTCATGATTCCAAGACATCCATTTCATCGAACCAACATATCCATCCGTTTATTTTTTTTCGGCTTAGTTTTTGTCTGGAGGTTTCTTATGCTTTTTACCATACATATTTCCACTTTTGCTTAGAACTGGAGCAATGTTCCAATGTCCTCTAGAGTCGACCTGCTCATATGGATAGTTGAAGTCTGAACTTCTTCTGGTCTGTTCGGACATTTCAGCCCTTTCGGATCTATCAGGAAATGCCTGGCTCCCTTCCCAATGATCGTGATGAGGATTGTATTGCATTCTCCCGATGTGCGGATCGTTGGGCTGGGGTTTAAATCCCCAATCCTCCACCTTGTAATTAGGCCTAGTGCTGTCAAGTGCATCTAGCGACTCAGTAACCTGTCTGACAGTCTTCCCTTCTGGGCCTATAAGCATTTGCTCTGCATTGTTACTTTCGCTATTTATGTGCAAGCATTTGCTCGTGCTTTCTTGCTCTTTACTGTTAGCTCTTATTATCTCTGTTATATTTTCTATTTTATTTTTACCCCTTTCTACCCTCACTTTTATCCTCTCAACTGTGTTTGCTAACTGAGTTATCTCTAGTTGTATGTTTTCTATAGTCTTTCCGATTTCATTTTTTATTACTTATTGTGTCGTTCGCCCAACTCTTCTATCCTCCTTTTATTTCTTTCATCTATTTCCCTCATTTCCATAAATAACCTTTGCTGGCCTTCCATTAATTTCATGAACATATCCCTTATATTATAGCTTTCTATTTTATTTTTATCATCCCCCACTGTCTCCATTCTTTTGCTAATTTCTATTTCCCCTTCATTAGCTATTTCTCCGGACGGTTCCATTAGTTCTTCAGAGGTTTTTCCTATTTCACCCACAAGAGCGTCCATTTTTATTTTTGATCTGGGCGCATCAAATTTATTTCACACACACACACTAATTAATCGCTTATATTTTATTCTACAGCGTTACTATCTAACCTTATCTTTATAGGATTATATTACTTTACTAACTTTATATTTCACGGACACTAGGTACGTTTGTTCAGCTCTCCCTGTCTCACTCACTAATCATCACTCACCCATGCCTGCCTTCAAGACCCCTCTGTAACTCCAATTTACAACCTAACTTCCCACGTTATATTACGTTCTCTTTCTCTCCTTTTACACTCTATTATTTATTTTATTTTTTGCTTTTATCTACCACCAAGCTATTTTTTGATTTGTTTATTAATTATTGCATAAACTATTAATTTTGTTATACTCGAATTCAAATGTGCTGAACTTGTGAACGTGACAATATCCCGGACTCTGGCCCCCAATTATAACGGAAATGGTTATTGGTACAGTTGATTAATTATTTATACTTTCAACTATATTTATTTCGATTATTTTATTCTACATTATACTTAATTTATTATACTTTAATTCTTTTTCCGACTTTGATTCTTTATCCATTTATTGTTTTCAACTTAGATTCTTTATTATCTTATTCATTATTTTAACCAACACTGTTACAATACAAGCAGAGAGCTAATACAGATACAAATTTAACTTCATATCTATACCCTTGACTGAACCCCAAGGCAATACGTACATATTATCTTGGTGTTATTTTTCCCAGCCAAGAACTCTCGGCTCCTGAACAGAGCAAACTATTTCAAAGAAACTTAGCGAATGTCCAGCGCTTGCTATTTATTTTTTAGAATTGGGATTTCACATGAACAAGCAGCACATGAATATCTTAAACAAATCAGTATGCCCCTTTAATCACTAATTACAGTTTCCCCCCTGTCGTAGCTTGGTGATAGGAGAATAAAGCAAGGATATGCAATTTAATGACAAATATGTTTAATAATAATATTCACACTTTATATAAAAAATTACATTATAATAATAATAATAAACACACACTTATAAATACACGGCTATAATAAATATATGAAAATAGATCAGATATTAAAGTTCTTAAAGTCCTGTTGATAGAGTTCTATTTTATCAAATCATTAACTTTATATTTAGTTATGAATAGTAGACAAATGAAAATGCATGCATACTTTTACCTAGGCTTTGTTATAATTGTCCCATGGGTATTTCTTCCGAGCGCTCTTGATTAACTTCCTCAGTTTGTGGGGTTATTTCATTCCAGTTTTGCTTATTGATTCCTTAGGTTCTCCATTAACTTCCTTCGTTTGTGGGGTTATTTTCATCCAGTTTTCTGGTTGATTCTTTAGGTTGAATTTCAATTGACAGCTACAGAAGCGGGAGTCCCTCTAGCAGGTCAGGCAAAGATCTTACATTGTGAGTCAGTGATGAGACGGCTTGAATCCGAACCCACGTCCCTTTAATGCCACTAGCCACGCACTTCTCCCATTTTCTTTTAGCTGTTGCTTCCCTAAAGTCTCTACTAGCAATGCCAGACAAAATTGTAATTTTATTAATCTCTTTCTTTGTTCATTGTTTTTTAAAATTTTTAATTAAGACTTAGATTTCCAACCAATTCTTATCATTATGTTTCTTTATTTAATTAGTGGCTGGAATGTAAGTCCCAATTAATTTAACAGATCAGGCAAAGATCTTCCATTGATAACATTTCTTTGTCTGTGGAATTTAATTTGTCCAACAGACTTTCACACCTACGGCCATATTGTTTCTTTTTATATATCACATATTACATTTGCTTTATTTAAAGTTTACAATTCATTCATTTTTTTCACATTTACATTTTACATTTATTTTAATTTGTTATATTAAATTTTTTTTTTAAAGAGAGAAGAAACGCATTTTTTTTTATGTATCCACTTCCCCTCTCCCACAATAAACAAAAATAACTTTCTAGCATTTGACTTACAAGAGAGAAAGAGTCGCATTTCTTTATTTATGCAGCCCCCCTCCCCTTCTCTTACTATTACAAAATCCACAGTAATTTTGACATTAGAATTTCAATTTTTTTTCTTTTCCTTCCTTTTTTTTTAAAAAAATTTATTAGCTAATTTATTTCACCTTTATTACTTTTTAATTTTATTAATAAATATATATGTGTGTCGACGACTTTACGTGGTCATCACAATATATATATATATAAACATTTAGAACAAAAAAAGAAAATATTATTCAGTATTAAAAGTGCTGAACATATTTTCAAATGCTATGGCCAGAATCATATCATTCATAGTCTGCACCAAGCACTGAAGGATTCAAATAAGGTAGACATTATGAATTTAATGATTGAAAACATATTCAGCAAGTTATAAAGATTGTAATAGTGAATAATCTTTTTTTCCAAATGGTCAAAACATATATATATATATTGTAATGGGCACAGACGTCGTTACATTGTTTTTTTATTAGTAAATATGAAAAATAAAAGTTCGCAAATAAAACTTCTTTTTTTAAGAATTAAAAATTGAAAATTAAAATTCTATACTAAACTCGTATCTATATAAAATCGCACAGATGAAAAAAAATATTAAAATAAAACTATTAAAAATAGAAAAGGTATTGTAAAAGCAAAAACTTAAAAAAGATTTAGAGATAAAAATATATCTTTAAGTTTGATAACCAATTAATTAATGTTATTGAAAAATGGAAATGATTATTTTAATTAGTCAATGTAAACTAGCCTTGGGCATTTAAATGTATAAGCAATGGTCAGATAGGAGAGAAAAACAATGGAATCGGACCTCAGCGAAAGGACCATCACATCGATGATGTAATGTCAATTGAATCCTTAAAATTAATATAAAAGGAAAAGTTTGGAAATGATTGAGTTAGTTATTACAGGAGGACAGATATGTGTTAAGTTGGAGAGGGTTGGAGGTGAAGGGATTGAAAGACACACTTTCAATTCCTTCAGTTGTTATAAAAAAAAGAGAATGAAACATCGCTTTTCCTAAAAAAGGACCATAGGATCAGCGAGGGATTTTAACATTGGATTCAAAACGGCAAGCAATGGATAACTAATGAACATTTCTAAAACAGTAAGCACGTTATGAACTTAAATGAATATTAATTTGGAAGCCCTAAGAACTTTAAAATATAAACTTTCTCATTATTTAATTTATAAAAAATAGAATCCTATCTGACCAACTTAATTTCTTAATTAGTTATAATTTTATTTAATGTATTTCTTTTGTAAAATCATTTCCATTTATTTATTTATTTATTTTCTGTTCTTTAAGTTTTTATTATGATTTCTGTTTTTTGTTAAATTAAATTATATAAATGTTAAGCTTAAGTTGGGCGTGAATGGCTATATAGATTTGTAAAGTTTTATTAGGGGAGGGTAATCTTAGGTTATTTGTTTCGTAGTTGAATTAGGTCAATGGATTGGATATATTGGTGTAATTAGTAGTTGTAGTACGAGATTCGCTACGGGAAGAATCGCTGTATATGCCACACACTTCCGTTTTGCCTAAGGATGGGATCGTAAGTCGGCAAAAATGACTGCTGTCTTTTCCTATGGAGTTTTTTTTTATTGCTCTTCTTGTCAGATAGATGTAGTATTCCTATCTGACGAGAGGCAATTTTTTTCTCTTAACCCTGCTGTTCAGAGGTACATTCCTGACAGTATGATTTTTGTGTTGCCGTATTCATGTTACATTGAATACATCAATATATCAGATGGATTGATGCTGTTTTGACTGCAAACTTTTGGCCTAAGGTTAAACAAGGATAGAATATTTTCTTTTCAAATGCAATCTTTGTAATCTATTCATACTTGACACTCTAAATAAAAGTGCATTAAATTTAAGTTGGGTATAGTTGCATGGGTTCGTTACCGGTTAATTATGTTTTTGGTTTTCATATTTGATCAAAATATATAGACATTCAGTAAATACTGATACCTTACGGTGAGTATCCAAAATGTATTTATTTCGGATGTCTTGTAAGTTATTGGTGTAAATGGGGCATCTTATGATGAATGCCATTGGGTTTCTTATGAATTTCCCTCTGCAATTCCATCAGTGACTTTATATTTTGATCGTTTATGTTTACTTTGAAATGTTTTCACCGTGTAATCTATGTAACCGATCTATACTCAACATTATAAAACAAACTTTTATAAATCTATCTGTGCGAACTTATAATAGTATAAAAATTAAAATGTAAATATATAAAAATTAAAATGTAAATTAAAATCAAAGTTAAAAATGTAAGTTAAATTTTAAAATGTAAACTGATACTAAAATAATTTTAAATATATATGTGCGTAAATAAATGTTTGTGTGTATAATTACTGGCAGTGGCTTATTTTATTTTTTTTAAAAATTATTCTTAGATAAGAATTTATAAAATATAAATCTCTGCTGTTCCACTGAGCTAGTGACAATGAGCTAACGACTGGAATCAAAATATATAAAATAAAATATTTTTTTTAACTTACGTATCTGCCTACTATATAAATTTTCTAGGATCAAATGCCTAGTGGCGCCCTGTAGTGCAGATTACATTAAGTTGCTTTGCTGGATCATTATAATATATATATATATATATATGAAAGAACATTACTGTTAACACTAACTGAAATAATTATACTAATATATAAACCATTATACAATTTTGAAATTTGCTATTATTGAGATGTAGACTTTTAAACAGAGGGAATTACTGGATATTTGTAATTGTATAATGGTTTATGTATATATACAATATCTTCTTATGTTTTTTTTACAATCTTTTGAGATCCAATATAATATTTTAACTGTCCATCTATTATCATCTCTTTCAGCAATATATTTAGTTTTACTCTATTTTAACTTTTTAATTCTTTCAACGAGATCATTATTGCTTATTAGTTTTTTCAGCTTTCATATCTCCTTGTAACTCCCAATACATTTTTCTTCATACTTCTACATAATTTTTAGAATTATCTGAAGTCTTTATACTTTTAAATGCTTTTATTGAAGTTACATTCTCTATTGTTTGTATGTTTGTAAACTATTGTAATCACTTTTATTATAAAAGTTAGAATACAATTTAAAAATTGATGTTTAATAGATTTAAATTCAACAAAATTGATTCCAATTTTATATATAAGAAGTAAATACTGGGCAAAGTAATGTGACACTATAATATTTTAGGTAGCTGACCTACTTTCTTTGATATGGAATAGATGGTGGAAAAATTTTGAATATTTGTAAGCATGACTTGTGAGAGGGTGGTTTAGAGATTTTTTTTGTTTTAATTAACACTTATATTAATATTTTAAAATTGAGGTTTTGTAGATTTAATATCAATATAATTTGTTAAAAGTTTTATACATTTTTTCTAAATCAGTGCCAAAGGAATAGGGAACTATAATATTTTAGGTAGATAACCTAGTTTTTAGATATGAAATAGGGGGGGGGGGCAAAAAATTTGAATATGTCAATATCAAATTGTAAAAAAATATTCTTATAATTTTAATATATTTTAAGAAAGGTTTGTGAGACGGTAATATACACATTTTTTTGCTTTAATTTAAAGTTAAAATAATATTCTAAAATCAAAGTTCAATAGATTTAAATTCAGTATAAGTTGTTGAAATTTTAAATATTCTTTTTAGATCACTATCAAAGTGATAAAACACATTAATATTTAGGGTAGTGATCTACTTTCTTAGATATGGATGGGTGGATGAGAAAATTTTGAATATTTTGATATCAAATTCAAAAATTGTTCTTAGAACTTCAATATGTGTTAACTAATCTGTACAATTTTCTTGGTTTCATTTAAGTTAGAATAACAAATTTAATTTACAGTATAGTTTTGTTAAGCCTTTTTTTTCAAACTTTTTTCCCAAATAAAAAAGTCAAGCACTTTTCAACAGAAATGTAAGTTACTTAATGTTTATATATATCATCATCATCATCAACCATTATCAATCCACTGCAGGATGAAGGTCTCTCCAAGTTCAATCCATCTTTTCCTATCTTTAGCTTCTCTTCTCCACATCACCCCTGCACACTTTCTTATTTCATCCATCTATCTCACATGTGGTCTCTTTTTGGGTCTTTTACAATCTCTTGGAATCCAGTTTAAAATTTCAATTGTTCATCTATTATCATCTCTTCTAGCAATATGTCCAGCCCAACTCCACTTCAGTCTTTTAATTTTTTCAATGAGGTCAGTAACACCAGTTGTTTCTCTTACCCATACATTGCGTTTTTGATCTCTTCTTGTTACTCCCAACATGCATCTCTCCATACTTCTTTGAGTGGTCTAAAGTCTCTGTATAGCTCTTCTATTAAGTGTCCAAGTCTCAGATCCATGAGTAAAAAACTGGCAAAACACATTTATTAAAAACTTTTTTTTTCAAACACATAGGCATATTTCCTTTTAGTATCAAGTTATTTCTACCAAAAGCACTCCAACCATGTTTAATTCTATGATTAATTTCATCCATTATGTTTCCATCTGTATTAATAATCTGACCAAGGTATTTGTAATTGTTAACTTCTTCTAACTCATCATAATCAATCTTTATTTTCATATTTTGAGAAAATCTATTAAACATTACTTTAGTCTTTTTAATATTTATCTTTAGTCCTACTTTCCTACTTTCATCTGATAACTCCTGCAACATTTCCTGTAGCTCTAAAGCATTATTTGCAAAAACAACTATATCATCTGCAAAATCTAAATGACTTAAATAATCTCCATTTACTTTCACGCCTTTAGCTTCCCATTTTAACCCACAAAATACTTTTTGCAACACTGCTGTAAAACGTTTTGGAGATATGGAGTCACCCTGTCTTACACCCTTTTCAATGTTGATTTTCTTACTATCATTATGTAATATAATTGTTGCTATTGCATTTTTATAAACATTCTTTAAAATATGACAATATCCTGGATCTACACCTTGATAATCTAAAGCTTTAATCACTGAAGAAATGTTTATAGAATCAAATGTCTTTTCATAATCTACAAATCCTAAGCATAATGGCAACTCATATTCATTAGTTCTTTCTATAACTTCTCTCAATACCTGGATATGATCTACTGTACTAAAACCACTTTTAAATCCAGCTTGTTCTCTTGGTTGGTGGAAATCCAGTATTTTCTGTAGACGAGTTGTAATTATCTTAGTAAAAATTTTGTATAAAACTGATAAAAGACTGATAGGTCTGTAATTTCTAATATCTTCCTTATCGCCTTTTTTAAATATTAATATTAATACTGCATTCTTCCAATCATCTGGTACATCTTTATCATTTAGACATTTGATATATAACTTTGCTAAAAAAAAAATTTCTTCACTTGCTTCTTTTAATATATCAATTATAATTACTATAATACACCATATACTCCTTAATTTACACTGTGTAATGCACTTAACATAAGATTTATTTTATTTCCTTTCTTACAGGTTCAACTGTCCAGCAGTCATCATCAGAGCTTTTATCTCAGTATCCTTTCTTCTACATCTGAAACAATTAAAATAAATCTTATGTTAACTGCATTGTACAGTGTAAATTAAGGAGTATATGGCGTATTATAGTATATATAATTAAGCAATGCAAATAAGAAATGGAATAAAATCAATTATAATTCCATCATTATCTGGAGCCTTATCTTTCTTCATAAATTTAATTGCATGTCTCACTTCCTCATTCAAAATTCTGGGCAATTCGGAAGATATAATAGGTATAGGAGACACTTGTTCTTTATTACTATATAATTCTTGATAGAAGTCTTCTACACATTTCATGATGTCATCTCTCTTTTTAGTAATAATGCCATCTTTTTTTCTTATTGCAGATATAAATTTCCTACCAATACCAAAATGTTGTTTTACACTCTTTAGACTTTTATTCTCTTCTACAGCTTTCTTTGCTAGTTCATAATTATACTTTCTTATATAATTTTCAACCCTTTTCTACACCATTTTACAAAATTTGAGATATTCAATCTTTTTTAATGCATCATTGTTGTATATCCTCATATTCCTTCTTTTCTTCATAAATTCTCTAGTCTCTGTAGAAATTTTATTGGTCAATTGCTGCTTTTTTCTACCAGCTATCTTTGTTACAGTTTTTAAAAGTGTATCAGTTATTTTCCTATTAATGTCATTCAAATCTACGATTTGTAAGTTCTAATTTAAATTCATTAGAATGTTTCTGAAGATTAGGAATATCAACTGTAAATATTGTTTTTCTTAATAATTTTTGTCTCTCTAGTTTTGTATTAACATGTAGCTTACATCTTAATAATCGATGGTCACTTCCTGTGTTAAATTTATTAAGAATATTACAATCTTGAAATATGTATTTTCTGTTAGTCAAAATATAATCCAATTCTGCTGTATCTTCATTTGGATGCTTCCATGTCCATTTCCTTTTAACATTTTTCTAAAAAAAAAACAATTCATAATATAAAGCTTTTCTTTTTCTGCAAACTCCACAAGTCTATGTCCTCTCTCATTTCTATTACCATAACCAAAATTACCTACAGCATTTTCATCTTTCATTTGTTTACCAATTCTAGCATTAGAGTCTCCCATAACAATTTTAAAATGTTGTTTATTCTGATCAAAAGCCTTTTGTACATCCATATAAAAATCTTCTACTACTTCATCACTATGAGAACTTGTTGGGGCATAAACCTGAATTATCTGCATTTGGTATCTGCTATTAAGTTGTAAAACTAATCTTGCCACTCTGTCTGATATACTGTCAATCTCCACAATGTTATT